>JARHVA010005152.1:652500-1165000 GCA_037957365.1 Torreya grandis | reverse complement strand
CATGGATTACTATTAGAGGTGATTAAAAATATATTTAGGGTGAATTATATGGATTTAATAATAACATAAGGGATATTATAATTCTTCCATATGACTTATAATTTTGGTTTTATGCATGCCTAAAGTTAGGCTAAAAATCAACATGTTTCATGTATTGGGAAGGGCCATCTTGAGCCTAGAATGGGTGGGCAGTTTGTCAATCAGGTTAGATGAGAGGCCAATAACCTGATTCTTGATGTTATATTCCCCTCAAAATATATTTGAAGTTATATTTTTTATCCAACAAGTAGTTGAAATCGAGTTCTTAAATTGTAGCTTCAACTTTGATAACATTTATTGTCAGTGTTTCCACACTCTAAAATAGTAGTAAAAATGAACTTGCAAGTGGAATTAGATGTAAAAATAATTAGAACACATGTAATTTTATGATATATATGTGCTCAAAGTAGTGCATTTTAACCTATCAGTCTTGAAGGAAAAATTGCTAGTTAGAGGTCAACAAGTTGTCTCTTCACTGCCAAAAACTTGCATTATAGGACCTTTTACTACAACTTCTACCATGTATTTGTATTATAGATGATTTATAATATATTAAATGTGTAATTAGACTTATTTTATACTCATATGAATGATCTTATGATTCCTCCATATGAATTACAATTTTAGTTTTATGCATGCCTAAATTTAGGCTAAAAAATAACATCTTTATTATATTGGGAAGGGCATTCTTGAGCCTGAAATGAATGGTGGATTTGTCAACCAGGCTAGATGGGAGTATGATATATTGGTATTTTATGTTATCCAACCATTTATATGTGTTATTAGTGCTAGGTTTTAGCCAACAAGCACCAAAAATTAATTTCTCAGACTGTAGCTTCAACTTTGACAATATTTGTTAATGTTTTTATGATTTGAAACAGTAGTGAAAATGAACTTATGAGTGGAATTGGATGTAAAATTCATTATAAAACATGTAATTTTCCTATATATACATTTTCAAAGTAGTGTATTTTCACTTACAGGTTGTGGAGGCAAAATTGCTAGTTAGAGGTCAAGAAGTTGTCTCTTCACTGCCAAAAAGTTGTATTTTAGGACCCATTATTGGAACTTCTACCATGATTGATCTTAGAGGTGATTTAAAATACATTAGAGATGTAATTAAAGTTATTTATCATGCATAATATGGATCTTATGGTTCTTCCATATGACTTCATTTTTTATTTTATGCATGTTTGAAGTTAGGCTAAAAATCATCATCTTTCTTGTATTGGGAAGGGCGTTCTTGAGCCCAGAATGGGTGGTCGGTTTATCAACCAGGATAGATGGAAGACCAAAAACCTAGTCTTGGACATTATCTTCCCCTTTGGATCTGATATCAATGCAAATTTTCATCCAACATGTACCAAAAATTGAGTTCTTAAATCATAACTTCAACTTTGACAAAATTTGTTGTCAATGTCTTCATGCTCTAGAACAGTAGTGAAAATGAACTTGGGGGTGAAATTGGATGTAATATTTATTTTAAAACATGTAATTTTCCTATATAGGTTTTTTTAAATCTTCTCAATGTGTTCCGAGGGTCAAAAATCTATGAAAGGTCTCATATTTGCAAGAGAGTTCATAGACTGGTCAAACCAAGGAGAAATGTCCAAAAAAAGGGTCTATAAGACTTAGAAACTCAAGATGAGCCTTGTATGTGAAATTTGATGTTGGTGTGAGTTGGATAACTTGAAATATATTAAGGAAAGTATAATGAGGTCACCTAAGTTAATTTCCTAGTGGAAAACTAGTGGAAGGGTTGTATGGTAAATAGAGTGAGACAAATCCTTCTTGGAGTATAATGACTGGGATATTCATGAAAAACCAATAAGAGGATTAGTTTTACACCTAATGGAGACCTGTATAAATATTTTAAAAATACCTACATTCAATAAGTCATATCAAGGTTTTGCAATGTTTTTAAAGGGTGTGGTCCATTTTAGGAGCTTATTTAAGTTATCAAATAGACCATCATGTTATAGAAGAATCAAAGACACCTCATAGGTTTCCATTGGTTAACAAATCAAGGAGAAAGATTAAATGAAGGTTTCATTTCCAATGATGGTTTTTAATTGAGGTTCCATGAGCATTCAAGATCATTGGGGTCTTTGATAATTTGATAAATGTTCCTGAACACCTAATGGTTCAGTCACAGTCAGAAGTTTCCACCTACAGTCCATCCTTTACATTAGTGTGTATAGATAAGAAAATGGGTCATCTTGAATAATTCCATGGTGGGATGGTGGTATCCAAGGTGAGAGGTGGGATTCTACAAATTCAAGCATGTTAGGATAGGTTTCCAAAGAACACCTACAGTCATACCCATAAAGCATGCCCCTAAAACTAGGTAAACATAGTCATGAAGTCAAGATTGTCAATGGTGAAGTTTCCTAGCCAAAACAAGATTTTGAAAACATCTACCTACAACCATCATAGGAATTTAACATGAAGATATAGTACATGTCTTTATATAAAATTTGACTATGTGAGGCCCAAATGCCCTGCTAAATGGTCAGAAAATGTTAGAGGAAGGTTGAAGGGTGGTTTCCAGTGAAGTAGCAATTCTAATGGGGATGAATGGTGTGAATTAGACCAAATACTCCCTTTTCTCATAGCATAAAGCTCTAGGTATTATTGACATGCAGTCATATGAGGTGTTTTGAGAAGGTACAAGGTTACATGGAAGATTGTGAGATAGAAAATGAAGGGTGGAATCATGTAAAGAGAGGTTCCATGATATTTTAGAGGCAAACTCATCATGTTAAGACACAAACCAAGGAAAAATAGGATGATGACTCATTTGTGAAATTTGACCAAGCAGACATGTGTCACTAGATTTTGTAAAAATCAGCCTAAAGGCTAAAATATGCTATATCTAATCATGAAATTTTGTGGAGAGGCTCATTATGACCTAATCTAACCATTTGATATCTTTTTGAGTTTTTTTTACAATGAGAAATGTTGAGAAAATTTGATCGTACAGGTCAAATTGGGACCCCTATAGGCAAAAAATTATCTTTATAGGCTTATAGCAGGTTTCATATTATGTCATAAGGTGTATTATAGGTTATTTTATGTCATTATATATCATTTTAGCTTTGTTCATTAGTCATTTTAATCTTATGTCTTTTTGAGTCATTTTAGGGGTCAAAATAGGGTATTAAATGAGTTGTATAGTTTATTTAGGAAGTTTTAAGGTGTAAAAAGGATGATGTAATGTGCCATATGTCCTATTACTTTAATCTACCTTAATCAACTATTCATAATTAAAAGTGATAGGTTCCTTAGAAGAAAGTGCAATTTTTTTGGAAAAAGAGAAGAGTTTAGAAATTATAAAACCCATGGGGGAATGTGACAAATGAGAGAAGACCATGGAATGTCTCTCCTACTTCCACAAGCTCAATTAAATGTTTGAAATGAACTAGAAGTGTCAATTTTAAGTTAAAACGATTATACTCCTTTTTCACCCTTTTAGACACACAAAACTAGTCTTCAGGTTTGTACTTAGTATGGTCAACAGGAGAGGTTTCAATAAAAATTATTATAGGGTGTAGTCTACACTAAGTTATATTCCATTTTTTATTTGGTTTAAGAGGAGTGGTAACCTATGTTTTATGAACCATTCCTAAGAATTTGACATATCTAATTTGCTTGCTAATCTATGCACCCTCTAAGTTTTTCTCTTGTTTGGATGATTTTGTATAATCCAATTATAAAGATTGATCCTAGATGATGTTTCCTTTCCCCTATAATTATCTCCATTCTTTTTTTCATGTTTTAAGGTGTTGTGATGGGTAAATCACCTCAAGTTTGTAGACTAGTCTTATTTGAGAATCATAGCTACATTTCTAGCATTTTCATATTTTCGTGTTTTGATAATGGTTTTATAAGGTGGAGATGAGTGCATTACCATGTTTTAAATTTCATCTTAACCCATTAACTCTTAAATATCATTCTTTAAAGCAATGTTTCATGAGTTTTCAATCATAAACACCATAGAACTAGTTCATTCTATGACTATCATACATAGTCAGCCATGACGATTGAGCTATGACCATGTTATAGAGGACTAATTGAAGGTTCCAAAGTTTTTATATATATTTTAATAACATGAGGTAGTTTTATGATATTTCAAATGATAAATAAAACACTATGGCATCCATATGCATAACTTCCACACAGTCTACCATTATTGTCCACCTATAGGTGCTTGGAAGAGAATATCATGTTAAAGGTTTTGAGACCAATTTCAAGATTTCTATAGTGATAAAAATATATTTAAGAGGTTGGGATGGGGATAAGAGTGATCAAATGGCTAATAACCATACATATTATTCATAAGACCACCTACTACCTGTGCATCAGAATGCCCACCTACAAGTGGCCTTAATAGAGAATTAAAGAACCATTTTGAAGAGTTAGATCATAATATGTAACCCACCTTTAAGTTTTGATGTGATGTAGAGAGCATGGTAGGACTACTTGAAAGGATAAATTGAGAAATGGTAGTGAGAACTCATGTTCAAGATTTAATAACTATATTTAGGGCTTCTTTCCCTAAAAGCACAAAATAGAAGACTGAGGATTTTGGTCAAGGTCATATTACAAGGTTGATAAGAGATTTAGGGTATCTAAATGACCTTTCCTTGTATCCCCTATATAGTAAAATTACTTTTCATAGTTTTTAGGGTAGGTGACTAAGGGAGAGTGACTATTGAGAACCTCAAAGTTATGTTCTTATGCACTAAACCAAAGAAGTATTCACCTATAGGTTTGAACTCCAAGTAGACATTTTCACCCAAAGTTACAAAAATAGACATCCCTTTATGATAGGTTGTCTTAAAATTTTAAAAGTATCCTATTGATGTGTAAAGGTTATTCACATAAGTCAAAATGCAAGGTATGACCCCAAAAAATCTACCTATATGTATCCTTTTCTTCAAAAATATAACCCTATAGGTTGGATATATAGTTATCATGAACTTTGAGATAAATACCTCAGTGATGGACCTCATTCCAAGCATGAAAGGTGATGGATGCTTGACCTTAGACAGCTCTGGCATTTGACTGCAAACAGGGATTTTGATAAAAGCACTGATAACAGGGTTATTTCCTCTCCATGCATTAACCATATTTCTCCACTAGAGTGTATACAAAACTCTTAAAAATGGGCATAATAATATAATGAGGTCTCTGCCTTCTAATAGGTGTAAGATCTCCATCAGTATTATCTACCATTCACCATCAACCCTGTATGGTATTCTAGACAAGAATAGAATAGTAACCTATATTATTCATGGTCGACGGTGTAGACAAAATTGTTCAACATCATAGACTAATTGACTCAGGTCTGCAATACCAAGTCCCATGTCCATGGCTTCAGGTTTGTGTAAACAAAATACCATGCCACCATGATCTAAAGGCTTTCATGGTATACATGTCTTCAATTGGGTTTTCATGGATATCATGTCTGAACAATCACCTCACCTAGGATTGAACAACCTTGAAAAATAGGTGATAGCACCCCTTCAGATCTGTCCCTCTTATATCCACTTGCTTGGGCTCAGAATAGTGATCTCCCCTTAACTATTTGGGGTTGTCTCTTTTTCCTCTTGTCTATCTTGGTTTGTGAGATCTTGTAATGTGATGGTATTCTTCCTGAACTATGTAAATCAACAACCATTCATTACATTCAAGCCTTCTACTCAGAATGACATCTTCTCAGTCCTCCCATACTTGGGCGACAATCATTCTATAGTAAGCCTGTATTCATCTACCCAAAACATACACCTACACCCTTGGCCCAGTCAAAGTTTAATCTCTTCCCTAGAATGCCAAACACGTCTCCTCTTAATTGGGCTTACCACATCCCAAAACGGATGTCACACCTCTATGAGAATAAGTTCAAACCTAAACAAATCCCATAGCTTCTTTCCTTTGGGGGCCTGTGAAACATGCTACAAATCTTATGCCATGTGCCTTATTGTACTGTAAGCCTTTGTTTTGCTTGTTTCACCTAGAACCTCCAATATTTTGCTAGATGGTAGATTATTGATGGTGTTTGACCTGATGGAAATGGTTAGCAACTCACACAACACTTTTTCTTGCTACGATCTTGGGGATATACTTGACTGCAATGTGGTATTATAATATATATATTTTCAAAAACTGAATAGTGAAAGCCTGATTCTTTCATACCACTAATTGTTTGACGCCATGAATTTTCTTGAAGCGTAAACACAAGAAAAGTTTTCTTTAATATTTTTTTTAATGACAGGAAATGGTTTGCATTTCTCAGGACAATATCTGATGGAACTATCAATTAAATTCAAAAACCTTACAAATGAAAAGAGACCATTCACGTCTTCACATCTTGATTCTGAAACAACTCTTCTATCTTAGCTCAATTTTTTTATTTAACACAGGCAGACTGTTAACAAAATCCACTCACACTTTTTAACACTGGAGATTCACGTTCAATTCATTGAAACATATATGATAAGATCAACAATGTGAATAGATCCATTTTTTTATGAAACATACCTTGGAAAAGAAATAGATTATTTTATTGATCTCTTCACACCTTCATAATTACTAAGTGTAGGCTTAAAAGACCTCATTCACTCCTTTTGCTCCTTCCTTCTCTTACAGTAACTTTTCTTTAATGAGAGGTCCTTACCTCTCTGTCCTTCCTCTCTCTTCTCCCTTTCTGTGTCCTACTCTCTTTATGAATTTTCTTTTTTTCACTTTTTAGAACTTCCTCCCTAACTTCTATGCCCAACTTGGGTTTTCAAAACAAAAATAGTTTTTAATTTGTAACAACATGCCCAGGTTGAAATATTTTCACCCACTCCTTGATTTTCTCAACAGCCTCAACAACAATTACTTTTTACTTTTATGTTTTTACAATTACTCCTCAGTAACAACATATTAGAGGGAAAATACAAATTATTGAAATTTGAATTTAATCATGACCATGTCTTCAAGTAGCAATTGCAGATGCTCCTATATCATACTCTCCCTCTAGGAACAATTTCAACCTTAGTTCAAATGAAATACTGCCTCCATACATTAGTCTTCACTTGTATACCTAGATTCCAAGGTCTTGTTGTGAATGCCAATGTTACTATTTGTCTTTGATATTCTTTGTCCTTCAGCTTCTTGCTTTTCTTCCTCTTTAGATATGTCCTTCTTGTCATTTCTTTTTCAGCTGCTAGCTCCTGCTTCCATGCTTCTTCATCTTCATACATGTCTTCTTGATCTTCTTGGTGTTCTTCTTGCTTCAAAAATTTGTCCATTGAATTATGGACTTCATTCATCTCCACAATCTTAACACTTGCATTCAAAACATCAAAGGCAATTTAGAAGTAAAAACTTGAGACCTTAAGGTCTCCTGGCTACCTCCACTCATCTGCTCTTTGGCCAAATCTGCCCTCAATATCTTTCTTTGTTCTTGCCTCAATTCATTTTCCATTTGATCAATGGTGTCACCATGTTGATAGGTGTCTCTACACAACTTTCTTGGAGAGTTCAACAACTCGTCTATCCTCTTCATCTCTTCACTCAACACAAGCTTATCCAAATCTTCATGTCCTATATCAAACTTAGGACCAGATTGTCTTTCATCCTCTATATATACATTCATCCACTCTATGGTTTCTTCATACAAATCAGCTTCTTCACAAACATCAATATAATTATCAAAAACAATAGGAACACCATTACCTTGTGTCTCCTTGTTCTTTTCAAACATGTGAACTGATTTCACATCTTCACTTTCATCATCCATCTTCTTGGAACTCCTCTCCTTGCTACACATTCATTTTCGTAGACATTTTCCATTCCTCCTTTTCCATAAAAAGATCATTAAATGATTCAAAAATATCATTATCCCATTCATTGCAAACAATTGAATTACCTTTCATCTTTGTATCCTCATGCTCTTTCTCACGTTTAACTATCCATACCTTCTTCATAGCTTTAGGACAACACTTGTTTAATTTACCAACAAAATTCTACTCTTTGACAT
This sequence comes from Torreya grandis, assembly GCA_037957365.1. NCBI lineage: Eukaryota > Viridiplantae > Streptophyta > Pinopsida > Cupressales > Taxaceae > Torreya > Torreya grandis. Next base: position 1,156,932 of record JARHVA010005152.1, on the reverse strand, counting down.
CTTCATGTTGTCTTGCTTGATAGCTGGCCTTGCTTGCTTTGCATTCTACTTCTTCCTTCATGTTTTATATTTGCTTCTTGCTTGAGTCATTATCTTGATTGAACTTTGTGTCTTCTGTTACATTTGCTAATCCCTTGAGCCATTTTGGTACCACATAGCCATGGTCTATTGCTGGATTTGAAGGCTTGTTATTAATCTTCTTCATCTCCATCTGTACAGCAGTAGTCTTACTCTTATATGCATTTGAAAAATCAGAATTTGAACTTATTTTTACCTTTTCAATGGCTTGATGTTTAGCCATACTCTTCTTCATAGTTTCCTTGCATGCATTCACTTTCTTTAGGTGTGTTTCCTTCCTTTTTCTATTGGAATGTTTTTCAAGTCATCATAGTATTCTATACCCTCTTCTTCATTGGCATGATGATGGACTTCCACTACTTCCTTGTGGAATTTCGCAACCTGCTCAATAGCTGTTCCATAATTAAGTGGATGAGAAAAATCAATACTATAATTCACCTTTACCTCCTTGATGGGATGCTTCATGGTTTTCTTCTTTTGCATGGCTTCTTTGATTGCACTATCCTCTTTTGTGTATAGTTTTCCACTTGCTTCTTCAAGGTACTCCATGGCATCATGGAATGCAATTTCCTCCTCCATCTCAACATTTTCTTGCACAAGATCTCCAACATCTTTCTCATGCATTTGATAATGCATTCCTTCTTCCTTATCAACAGCATCAAACTCTCTTCTCTTTCTTGCACATTCACTTGTGCACTTGGTGTCTTCTCTTGCACCAATATCTTCACTCTTCAAGGCCCTTCCCTTGACCTTCATAAGGCTGCTCATACCTACATTTACCCATGCAAAAACAACATTAGATACAAAAACAAGAGACCATAATGTCTCTATGAGTGTCCTCTTCATCAACACTCTCATCTTCTCAAGTGCTCTTCCTGCCACTTCATCTTTTCTTTCTTCTCTTCTCTTGTCCTCCACAATGAGAACCTTCTTCACAACTTCTTCCTCTTGCTGCTCACTTGGCAACCTTCTTATCTTCTTCAAGCCTCTATGGGCTTCTCTTTTCATGGTAATCTTCTTTTTCCTTCTTCTCCTCTTTAGTAGGAGATCTATTGGCCACTTCATCCTCTTCCTCATTGGCCATACCCATGCTTGCTTATCTATCTGCATCCAAGACTCATATTCATCTTTAATTTTAGCTAACTCTCTCTTCAAATTAGCAATCTCTTTATCGATTACAAAACTATCCATACCTTTGATGCTTGCTTTCTTCTTGGTACCCTCATGTACCTTGCTGCTCTATAGTACCTTCATCAGTACTTCCATTTCTGAGATCTTCACCCAAGTCTTTTCCACCTTGGTCTCTTGATCCCTTGTCTCACCCAAGCCTTTTCTCCTTGACTGGTCTATTGAAAATCTCCTTTGATCTCACCCAGGCCCTTTGCATCCTAGTCTTTTGATCCTCTTCTCAATCCTGTAGCAACTCTTTATACATCATTTCATCAAACACAAATCACAAATCCAATCTTACCTTGCTTTGAATCTTCCTTTTGAGCATTCACTTGCTCTTCTTCTAGAGCTTCTCTTGGCTCTTCACTAAGCCTTCCTTGGCTTCTTCTCTTCTTAAGCCTCAATGGCTTGACTGCCTTCCTCTTCACTTGTTTTACTTCTCAACACAATAAACTTAACTCAAATAGCAAAGATTACTCATAGCTTTTCTCCCCAGGGTCTGTTAGTGCTTTATCCTGCTGATCCTCTTGCCAAATCCTATAATAACTCATTAGAAATCATAGCCATAAACAAATTTCCAATTCCCAAGAGCTTCAAGATCTGATACCAAATGATGGATGCTTGACCTTAGATAGCTCTAGCATTTGACTGCAAATAGGGATATTGATAAAAGCGTTGATAACAGGGTTATTTCCTCTCCATGCATTAACCATATTACTCCACTAGAGTGTATGCAAAACTCTTAAAAATGGGCATAATGATATAAGGAGGTCCCTACCTTCTAATAGGTGTAAGATCTCCATTAGTATTATCTACCATTCACCATCAACCCTGTATGGTATTCTAGACAAGAATAGAATAGTCACCTATATTATTCATGGTCTACGGTGTAGATAAAATTGTTCAACATCATAGACTAATTGACTCAGGTCTACAATACCAAGTCCTACATCCATTGCTTCAGGTTTGTGTAAATAAAATACCATGCCACCATGATCTAGAGGCTTTCATGGTATACATGTCTTCAATTGGGTTTTCATGGATATCATGTCTAAACAATCACCTCACCCAGGGTTAAACAACCTTGAAAAATAGGCAATAGCACCCCTTCCGACATGTCCCTCTTATATCCACTTGCTTGGGATCAGAATAGTGATCTCCCCTTAACTATTTGGGGTTGTCTCTTTTTCCTCTTGTCTGTCTTGGTTTGTGAGATCTTGTAATGTGATGGTATTCTTCCTGAACTATGTAAATCAACAACCATTCATTACATTTGAGCCTTCTACTCGGAATGACATCTTCTCGGTCCTCCCATACTTGGGCGACAATCATTCTGTAGTAAGCCCATATTCATCTACCCAAAACACACACCTACACCCTCGGCCCAGTCATAGTTTAATGTCTTCCCTAGAATACTGAACACGTCTCCTCTTAATTGTGCTTACCACATCCCAAAACGGATGTCACACCTCCGTGAGAATAAGTTTCAAACCTTAACAAATCCCATAGCTTCTTTTATTTGGGGGCCTGTGAAACATGCTGCAAATCTTACTCCATGTGCCTTATTGTAATGTAAGCCTCTGTTTTGCTTGTTTCACCTAGAACCTCCAATATTATGCTCCAGATGGCAGATTATTGATGCTGTTTGACCTGATGGAAATGGTTAGCAACTCACACAACACTTTTTCTTGCTATGATCTTGGGGATATACTTGACTGTAATGTGGTATTATAATATATATATTTTCAAAAATTGAATAGTGAAAGCCTGATTCTTTCATACCACTAATTGTTTGACGCCATGAATTTTCTTGAAGCATAAACACAAGAGTTTTCTTTGTTATTATTTTTTAAATGACAGGAAATGGTTTGCATTTCTCAGGACAATATCTGATGGAACTATCACTTAAATTCAAAAACCTTACAAATGAAAAGAGACCATTCACATCTTCACATCTTGATTTTGAAACAGCTCTTCTATCTTGGCTCAATTTTTTTATTTAACACAGGCAGACTGTTAACAAAATCAACTCTCACTTTTTAACATTGGAGATTCACGTTCAATTCATTGAAACATATATGATAATATCAACAATGTGAATAGATCCATTTTCTCCATGAAACATACCTTGGAAATGAAATAGATTATTTTATTGATCTCTTCACACCTTCATAATTACAAAGTTCAGGCTTAAAAGACCTCATTCACTCCTTCTGCTCCTTCCTTCTCTTATAGCAACTTTTATTTAATGAGAGGTCCTTACCTCTATGTCCTTCCTCTCTCTTCTCCCTTTGTGCATCCTGCTCTCTTTATGAATTTTCTTTTTTTCACTTTTTATAACTTCCTCCCTAACTTCTATGCCCAACTTGGGCTTCTAAAACAAAAACAATTTTTAATTTGTAACAACATGCCCAGGTTGAAATATTTTCACCCACTCCTTGATTTTCTCAACAGCCCCAACAATAATTACTTTTTACTTTTATGTTTTTTACAATTACTCCTCAGTAACAACATATTAAAGGGAAGATACAAATTATTGAAATTTGAATTTAATCATGACCATGTCTTCAGGTAGCAATTGCAGATGCTCCTGCATCAAAAGGACCCCACATAGTCAATTATAGTTGACTATGAGGGGCAAAGTGCAAAGTTTGGGCCTTTTGAGGAGGATATAGTATAGAGATGAAACAAATGGTTCTAAAAAGGTATTAAATGGTTTAAAGGGACTCTATGTAAGTTTATAAACACATTTTTAAAACTAAATCATGCCAAATAACCTATAGGAATCACTATTAAGGAAGACATGCAGGGTAACATAGTCTTGACCAGGCAAGCAATATAAGGGAAATGTGGAAGGTTAGAGTGATGAATGGAAATTTTAACACATCAATAGGTATCATTAAATTATTTATATACCCATAATAATATAAATTAATCATAGAATAAGATCTCTAAATGAGGCATAACATAATTCACACTCTAACCCTACACACAATACTTTTGATACAATCTATTTTGAGTTTTGAGGGAGTTAGAAGGTCAGATGACCTAAAAAAAGGCCTAAAATTGGTATATAGGGTCTCCATAACTTGGTTAATCCTATTAAATCTTCATTTTGTATGATTTAATATGGGTAATTCCCTCTATTTTATCTTAGATAGAGGACACTCCCTTTATGAACAAAACATGTAGTCTTGAGGAATGAAGAGAAAGAGATGAACAAGGAGTTGGTTGAAAATTTATATAAGGTTTTGGAAGCTAAGGGACATCCAAACCAATATTATAAACACCCCACAAAAGTACTAGTTCCATCTTGGAGGTCTACACCCTCAAACTTGCAAGCAAGACTTCTAGGCATCACTAGGCCTGGATTTCAAATGATAGGTCACTTTCTAACCTTAAGAAATATTTCAAATGAATTGGATAATTATTATGGTCTCATAATATATGTTTTTGAGCTATTAGGATGTAGGGGAAATGATGAAAAGGCCACTTTTGGGCTTTAAGAGAACTCAAGCCTGTAGGAACCTAAAGAAGAGCTCGATATAGAAAATTTAAGTGCTCACATCTCATTTTACGATGTGCATGGAGGAAAATGGAGTTTGTGGAGGTTGATAGGGTCCTTAAACATCATTATTGTGATTTTTTTTTTATTTCCAATGTTTTATTTTTATAAACAAAGATTAAGAGTGGAAACTACCTAAAATCCTTGCAATCCCTTAGTCAAGTCCCAATGAAATAAATGAAGATGGTAAGCTACTCAAATGGAATAGTTTTCCTATAATGATGATTATATGAATTAAAATACTTATTCAATATCCCTACCATCAAGATGAGTTGTATGGAATCTATACAGATAGGGTGTAAATATGTTTTTCTTGATTATTTTGTGCATTGTGAATATTACAAGAGGTATCAAGAGATGTCAATCACATGGAAGGGAATATTATGACTTAAGATAATTCCCCATGTCAATTTAATTCCTTATAAAAAAATCCTAATTGCCTCAACCAACTGCTTCATCTCAACCAGTCAAAATTGGTACAGTGGACATGATGGTGATAAGTGTGAAAAGGCTAAAAGGCTAAAAGGCTAAATGTCTCACTAAATCCTTCATGTAATGAAACAAGGAAGGTTTCAAACTTCCCCTTTAATCCAGGAGGGGTTTTTCATCTCAAGTTAGTTAGTGTTTGAATCAATTTATTTAGTTTGGTGTGTGTGTTCCATAAGTGCTCATGAAGAACAAGTGTGTTTTTGTTAGTTTCTTGTCTTATGTGTTGCTTATTATTAGTTATTATTGTGTTTTGTGTGTTTTAAAAGGAAAAGTGTGTGTCAAAAATATGTTCAAATGAATCCATAATCCCAATGGATTGATAAGGTTATTGATCTTTAGTATAGCAAGCATACTACCCCTATGAGTCACCAATTTGTTGACCAAATTTGACCCTGTAGGTCAAATTGGGACCCCTATAGGAAAAAAAATTATATTTATAGGTTTATATGGGATTTAATATTATGTCATAAGATGTAATATAGGTTATTTTATATCATTATATATCATTTTATCCTTGGTTATCTGTCATTTTAATCTTATGTCTTTTTGAGTCATTTTGGGGGTCAAAATAAGGCATTAAATTAGTTTTACAGCTTATTTGGGAAGTGTAAAGGTGTAAAAATGTTAATTTAATTTACCATTTGTCCTATTATTCCTTAATAAACTATTCATAACTGAAAGTGATAGGTTATTTAGAAGAAAAAATAGTTTTTTTGGGAAAAGAGAAGAGTTTGGCACTTGTACAACCCATGGGGGAAGGTGACATGTGGGAGAATATAATGGAATGTATCTATATATTAATAAATCTAAATAACATGTTTTATATGCTTTATAAATGCCAATTTTTAGCTGAAACCATTCTACTCCTTCACCATTCTAGACACGTAAAACCAGTCTTCAGGTTTGTACTTGGTATGGTCAACAAGAGAGGTTTCAATAAAAATGCTCTTGGGGATGTATTAAAAATTCATTAATATTCCATTTGACATTTGGTTTTAGAGGAATGGTCATCTATGCTTTATGAACCATTCCTAAGAAGTTAACCTATTTATTTTGCTTGCTAATCTATGCACCCTATAGGTTTTGCTCTTGTTTGGATGATTCCATACAATCTAGTTTCTAAGATTGATCCTAGATTATTTTTCCTCTACACTATAATGCTCCACATGATTGGTTTCATGTTTCAATGTGTTGTGATGTGAAAATCACCTCATGTTTGTATATTGGCCTTATTTAAGAATGGTAGGCATGTTTCTTCCATTTTTAGATTTTCATGCTTTAATAATGGTTTCACAAGGTGGAGATGAGTAAATTACCATGTTTTCAATCTCATATTACCCCTTACCTCTTCAATCTCATTATTCAAATCAATTTTACATGAATTTTTAGTCATAAACATCATACAACCAGTCTACTCTATGACTATCATACACAGTCAACCATGATGGTTGAGATTTGACCATGTTATAAAGGAGAAATTAAAGGTTACAAAGCTTTGATATATATTCTAGCAACATGAGGCAGTTTGGTGAGCTTTCAAATGATAAATAAAACACTATGGCATCCATATGCAGAACTTCCACATAGTCTGCCATTATTGTCCACCTATAAGTGCTTGGAAGAGAATAGCATGTTGGAGTAAAGGTTTTAAGACATGTTTCAAGAGTTACATGGTGATAAAAATATAATTAATAGGTTAGCATCTGATTAGGAGTGATCAAATGTCTAAGAACCATACATATTGTCCATAAGACCACCTATTGTGTATGCATTAGAATGCCCACCTACGGGTGGCCTTAACAAAGAATTAAAGAACCATTTTGAGGAGTTAGATCATAAGTTGGAACACCCCTTAATGTCTTGATGTGTTTTAGAGATTATGATAGGCCTAAATGAAATACTAAAATGACAAATGGTAGTGGCAAATCATGTTCAAGATTCAATAATCATATTTAGGGCTTCTGAGGCTTTTAGTCAAGGTCATATTATAAGGTTGATAAGATATTTGGGGTATATAAATGACCTTTCCTTATATCCCCTACATAGGATAATGACTTTACAAATTTAGGAGGGTAGGTGACTAAGGGAGAATGACTATTGAGAACCTCAACATTGTGTTTTTATGCACTAAACCTAGGTAGTGGTCACCTACAAGTTTGAACTCCAAGTAGACCTTTTCACCCAAAGTTACAAAACTAGACATCCATTCGTGATAGGTTATTTTAAATGTTGAAAAGGATCCTATTTATTTTCAAAGGTTATTCACATAATTCAAGATGCAAGGTATGATCCTACAACATCTACCTACAGGTATCCTTTTCATCATAAATGTAACCCTATAGGCTGGTTGTAGAGTTATCATGAAGTTTGAGCTAAACATCTTGGTGATGGACCTCATTCCAAGCATGAAATTAACAATTATAATTATAAATGGTGTATATAACTTCAAATAGGATTCCAGAGCCATGAAATAAGGCCTAGATCATATAAAAGACGCCTATAAGAGCACTAAATGAGGCATAACATAGTTCACACTCTAACCTTGCACACAATACTTTTTATAAAATTTGTTTTAGGTTTTAAGAGAGTTGTTAGATGACCTAACCAAAGGCCCAAAATTTGTATATATGGTCTACATCACCTAGTTAATCCTCTCAAGTTTTCATTTTGTATGATTAAATATGGGGAGTTCCCTCTATTTTGTATCAGATAGAGGGCACTCCCTTTATGAACAAAAATTACAGTCTTGAGGAAGGGAGAGAAAAGGATGAACTATGAGTTGGGTAACCATTGATAGAAGGTGTGGGAAACTGAGGTTCATCCAAAATAACATGAAAAATAGACCATAAAATGATTAATCTCATCTTGGAGGTCTAGACCCTCAAACTTACAGGCAGGCCTTCAAGGCATGATTAGGCCTAGATTTCAAATGATAGGTCACTTTCATTTATAACCTTAGGAAATATTTATAATGGATTGGATAATTATTATGGGGTCATAATATATGTGTTTTATTTATTAGGATGTAGGGGAAACCATAGAAAGGCCACTTTTAGGCTTTAAGATAATTGAGGTCTACATGAACCTAAAGAAGAGCTTGATATAGCAACTTTAAGTTCTCACATCTTATCTTAAGATGTGCATGGAGGCCAATGGAGTTTAGGGAGGTTAATAGGGTCTTTTAACATAATTATTTTGAGATTTTTTTGCATGTATAACATTTCATTTTTATGAACCAAGCTTAAGAGTGGAAACTACCTAAAACCCATGTAAACCCTTAGTCAAGACCCAATGAAGGAAATTAATATGGTAATATAATAAAATGGAATATTTTTCCAAAAATGATGATTGGAGGAGGTTGAATACTTAGTTATGATCCCTACCATTAAGCTAAGTTGTATGAAATCTATACAGATAGGGTACAAATAGGGTTTTCTTAACTATTTTATGAATTATGAAAATTATAAGAGGTTAAATAGATACCAATCACATGGAAGGGAAGATTAAGACTTAATATAGCTCCTCATCTCAATTTCATGACTTATAATAGTTCCTATGTGCCTCAACTAGCCATTTCATCTTAGCCAGTCAAAATTGGCATAGTGGACATAATGGTAAGAAGTGTGCAAACTTCAAGTGGAGTTTATTTTAAGGTGTGTTTGATGCCTCTAATTCCATGTAGGGTCTTCCCAAGTGTCATCCACTCTCTTTCATGTATTTTCATGGAAACCTAATTCCTTTTTGGAGGCCAACTATAAGGGGTGTGTGAAAGAAGAGTTATTTTGACTGAAGATGGTGATAGCTCATTTTGGGAATATTATAGATGATTAGGATTGAAAAAAATGCTTGTATATGCATGTTTGAAATAATTAAATCTCATTTCAATAATCATAAATATCCCTAGTTAGTTTTGGGATGTTTGAATAGGGTTAAACCATGAAGGTAGGTTTTTGAGCCAAAATGAGAACTTCAACATCATATTTCAAGAGTTTCATAACTTGGAGTGACACTTGTGATTCCTGACCTTGCATGTTTCATTTTAAATATTCTTCTCATGAATATTTAACTCCTTTTCTTAGTTCAACAAGTGTCCTTGTGACCTTTGTACTCCTCTTTTCCCACTTCTCCCTCAAATGCTATAAGAAATTACCATTTTGGCCTTTATAATCTAATACCACACCATGTATGGTGAAGATATATTGGTTTTGACATTGTACTTACCTTAGACAATAAATTAAATATATTTTGACTTCATATATTATCTTTTCAAATTGTGTGAAGAGGTGTATAGTGAATGGTTAAGAGATATTCATTTATCCTTGCTTTCTCTCAATCCTTCCATGTTTGATGCAAGTGATTCCATGCCTAGCAAGTCATATTAAGTGTTTTTAAGTGTATGGATATGTTTTTAAGTGTAAAAGTAAGTCTTAGTATCTACCACTGATATATGGTTCCACTTACCTTGGATAGTCTTCATGCATGTTACCTTCATATTGAAATACTAATGTTAGTGCATTATAGGACTCTTAGACTAGTGTTGTATGACTTGTATCTTTGTGATAGACTAGGATAGTCTTATAGTAAAAAATATGGCATGTCAACCCATATAATAGTTTTAATTTCATGCAAATTATAACCCTTTTTCTCATAAATAATTAGTTGTTATAGGTGAAAGCATTTCAAGACACATTCAGGGAGCTAGATATTAATTATAGAGATTCATCTCACCAAATTGATTACACATAGCAAGTGAGATGTTTAAATTATGCCACTTGGATGAGGAGATTATATATATATATATATATATATATATATATATATATATATCATAAAAAGGTACAAATCCAAGTGATAATAGGAACTATTCACTATTTTAGTACAGTCAACCCTAGGTCAAATCACAATCAACATTAGAGCCTACCTTAGAGAAATTGGTCAGTTTGGGGCATCTACAGGTTGAGTCAAAGGATGAAATTTGGTATGAATGGTCTCCATGATATATAAAAACATCAAATTTCATCTTAAATCTCCTATAAAGATTGAAATTACCCATTATTTTGACATAGTCCTCTTGCAGTCAAGAAGGCAACCATTGGAGATTTATGGAAGTTTTGTCAGTTCTAGATGCCAAAAAGCATTTTGGGCCTTGTAGAGGTCTTATAACCATGTAATATGATTTTTGAAACCTGTATTGTCATACAGAAGTGATCACATTTAGGGGTTTCATGAAAAAGTTTGAATAAAGACAAGTTTTGACATGAAGGAAGCATGCAGGTAGCTCAATGTAAATTATGGTAAAAAGGGTCTATAAGACAAAGCACATATCCAAATGACTTGAAACTTTATAAAATTAGTATTTATGAAATGATATACAAATAAATACTATTTTAAAGGTCATATGATAATTTTAATTTCTCTCTATTTTGTCACAGCCCCCTCCATGTCTCATAATGGTCGTTATTCATGTAGGCATACTTTATAGAGTTTTAAGGTATGTTTGAGGGTTCCAAGATTATATAAGTATTTTATAAGTATGGTAAGATGGTTTTAAACCTGTTAAAAACATTTAAATGGTGTTAACACTCCAAACTTCATGTAATCCCCAAAAGAAATCTCAAAGGCATAAAGGCAAAGTTGGTTTTTTTATCATTGGAAAGGTGTTATGAGATGTTTTAGATGTCATGAGGATGTTTTCAAGAAAATAAGATAAGTGGGAAGGTAAAATTTTTCCTTTGGAGAGTATGTACAGGGCATGGGAAATCATAGATTAGCAAGGTTTGAGCATTTATGAGAGACTTAACCATGGGAATTTAATAGAACTTTGTAATATTGCTCCCTTAGACATGTACAAAGTGAATCAAAAGGTTTTAACCTGAGATTGTATGGCTATGTATGGATTCTAGGACTAAGGGTTTAGAATAGGGATAATTAGGCCTAAATGATGGTAAGCTAATGAAGGAAGTGATAGTTAGAGGTGGAGCTGGGCTATGAAATTTGACATAGACATAAAAAAGGATATAGTGTACCTATAAATGCCTTTATAATCTATTGAGTGATCATAAAATTTCCATACAAGGAAAAATATAGTAAAAATGCTACAAGCCTTGAGAGAGCATTGTATCTATAAGGTGTGGAATGAGAGTTAAAGATTATTGAGTACTTGAAGGGGTTATACTAGGTATGTTATGATCATCTAAGACCATATGTGAAAAAAAGTTGAGCTCTTGAAACATAGACCAAGATTTGGTCTTTGAGGCCTAAAGAAGGTGATTAGGAAGAAACTAGAAAGAGATTTAGAGGAAGTTTGTGAATAAGACATGAATGGAATGAGGTAAAGGATGTGTTTTGAATGTATGGATATAGGCCAATTACATCAAGGAGGTGATACTAAGAGTAAAAGGAATAAGCACTAGGTGTAAGAAGAGAAATTAAGCCTTAAGAGTCAAAAGAGGAGCTAGCTTGTGAAAGAAGATTCAAATCAAACCATATCAAGTGAATGTGATTAGTTGGGTTTAAAACCAGTTAATGATGTTTTTGTAGACTTCTCCTATATACCTCTACATTATAATACAAACATAATTCAAATGTAATCACTAATCTTATTTATTTATTATAAGGGTCTGATTTTCAACATTATCATAACAAGTTATTCTCAATCTCATAACATTTTTAATCCTTAAGAATACTTCAAAACCAATCATTCATAATAATTTGAACACAAGTGATTGAAAAAAGATTTTCTTCATTGGTTTTCTTAAATATTCATGTAAAAAATAACAATGACATGTACGAATGTCATATATAGGCATATAATGTCAATAATACATGCATACCATATAGGCATACAAAAAATTACATCATGTATAAGAACATAGTATCTAATGTTAGGTGAATACATCATATACGTATGTACAAATCCAAAAATGCGTACATTGCCATATAGACATACAAAAATTTACATCATTTACAACATCCTAATCATCAAATAGTCTCCCTCTCTTTGCCTTATTCAAAGAAGACTCTCCTTAGGATTCCCTACTTATAGATGGGGATATCCTGAATGCCTTGGATTACTCGAAGGTTTGACTATAGGTACTATTCTCATAGCTCGCTTACAACTAAACCTATTTAAGTAAAAAAATTATTATAAAAATAAAAAGTATACATGAAACCAAGTTAAGAAACTCATGTTTTAAACTATAATAAAATAATCATATAAACATGCACTTACTGCTATCTCATGGTCCTCAATTTATCATTGATGCTCAACTAGGTTAGTGCCAAGTTTAGTTGCATGAATAACCATGCCAAATTATGAAGAAACATGAGGAGATGTCATAGTAGTTATCTAAATCAGACTATCAAACGTCATATAATAGCCCTATATACATAATACATTTGTGCATATAAGTTATATTTTCTAAAGTATATAGTAAAATTATTAAAACAAAAGTACTAAATTATAATTCAAAATTAAAAGTGAATATACATACCTTAATGAGTACATATGCATATGACATTATAGCAGCAGTGCTTGAGTCTATCTTGACTCGTAATGATGGAGGAGTGTCCACCCTAGTCATCAATTAAATAAACAACCTAATAATTAATAACTTGGGCAATTCATTGATTAAACAAGTTGCTAACAAACTTAGTCTTGCATAAGATATTAAAAAATATAATGAGTTCATGGGAATCATGAATGTGACAAGTGGATATGTGCAACATGTGACTTATAACACCACACTGAAGGTAAGAAATGTCAATTTCCTGAGGGTTAATGACAAGACAATGAGGAAGGATTTTTGAGTGAATTTTGTGAAATTGAGTCATTAAATGAAAGTTAGGTGATGAAACATCCTTGATATGTACCTATATAAACTATTTTGGATGCTTATATAGCTTTACTAAGGTGTAGTTTGTATTTTTACCTGACTACTTGGTTATTACGCCTAATTTTCTTAAGGCAATAACTTGATATAGTTGAGGATAGTCCTATGAGCTATGGTGTCTAAATTGATTTGTTTTGAAATTTGGATCATGTTAACACCTTGAATAATTTTTTTATATACATTCATTACATTTTAATCCAACTGAGTATTGATGTGATCCAAAAGCCCTTAGAAATAGTCATTGTGATAAGACTAGTAACCTGTATAGGTGTTTATTGAGAAGTTTGTAAACTGAGTTTCAATCAGGGTAAGACACCTAGAGTGATAGGTTGATTTTATGTGGGGCATCTATAATTGATCCTCTTAAGAGTGTCTAGAACCTTATAAAATAGGTCTCATCAAAATCTAAAGAAACATATAGAAAATAAAACTAAATATTGTGGAGATAATAGTGAGTGGACAGTCTTGTTTACACGTGCATGATTTTGGTTTCCCTATAGGTGACATTAGGTCGACTATCTATCCTTAGATTTCCATTAATTTTTACAAGGGAAGGTATATATGTATATAGTGCAAGTAGTTTGAGGTCAATAAAGGGTGATATAGTCTTGTCGACACTCAATATTCATTTTAGGGGGACTTTCTTGATGAAAGGTGTTATAGTCTTATAGATTTGACATGTCACTCGAGTGACAAAAGTACATGGATATAGATTGGCCCTATCCCCCAACTAGATATACTAGATCTTTGGGCCCCCTAAGTAGGTGGTGGTAACAAACTACTCAACCCCATCTATCTATATGGGATTGACATCCCCTATTTGTATACGGTTGTAAGTCCTATGCCATATACATATAGGCTATAGTTTATAATTGATTCTCTCCCAATAAACTAATGGGATCTAATGGATGCTTTCCTAATAAACCAATGGAGTTGACTAGGTACAATGGGATAAAGAGGCTATGTCATCTAAATTTATAACTCCATAGATAGAGATGAAATTATTATGCTTGGTTAGAATTGATGGGAAATGAATTGCTAGCTATTACCATTTTGGATATCGATCATAGAGATTAAACTGATATATGTGATTTTGGATATTGATCATAGGTTGGCTATGAGGCTAGTATTTAAGAGAAAGGATTGGTATGCATATTGATGAAGACATATTATGATCAATTGAGAAATTGATAGAAATATATTATACCAAACAACTTTTATCAAATATATATATATATATATATATATATATATATATATATATATATATATACATACATACATACATACATACATACATACATACATATACATCCAATCCTATTGATTGGGATTGACCCGCTATGGGAACTACATATAATGGGATATCAAGCAAATGTTCAACTCATTCTTTTGGTTATTTAAAAAATATTTTTAAAGTCAAAATAAAAGCAAAAAATTTGAGATGGAGGATGAGTTTCTAACACTATGCTAATCTATGTTAATACATCAAACAATAAAAATTCTAACAAAATTATATTAGGTATTTTATATTTTCTTACACAAAATCTACCAATGATGAAATTAAGGTGTATGAATGTACATCTACAGTATATAGGATTCATGTGAAATTTTAACTCTATAAATTATATAGTGTTTTACTAACATGGATAAATGTAGAAGGGGTTGACCCACTACCTAGTTATGATGTCGAAGGCAACGTCTCCTCTTAGAACATAAAAAAATACATATATATTATTCAATTTAAATGTGTAAATTAATTTTTACCTTTTTAATTTACAAATATAACTTAAACATTTACCATTAAATTTATATAAAATATAACTACATGTGTGCAAAGACTCCCAACATATCTAAACCAAATGTGTGTGCCAACAATTCATCAATCAAGACCATATCCTCTAAACCCCTTGAAGTGCCATCATCATCATCTAAAGGTCTAGTGCATATAATACCATAACATTTGCATGGGTGGGGTTAGGTACAACCACTAGATGGAGTATCTTGAGCATCTATCTTTGAAAATGTACTAGTATGATGAACGCGTGTATCAGTAAGTTAACTAAGTGCATACAAAGTGTCTATCTCCACAAACTCCTTCACCATAGAGGGAATCTCTAGATCAAGTGACTTCTGGGTAAGGATCTTTATAGGATGATTAGGTGCATGATGTGTACCTAGTTGATCCTACTCGGAGCCTTTCCTTTGGCCCTAAAACTCACCATAGTCAAAGTAGCTTAGAATTTCATTAAGGAGAAAATTGAAATAGAGTTTCCTAAAAAAGTACAAAGGGACCTCATGGTTATTACAAGGGGGATATTCAAACACCATCCATAATAACTCCTAAAAATTGGCTTTAATCAAATTGTGTTGGCATCAATGGATTTGGAAATGTTTGGTATTAATGGGAAATGGGGCATTGGTGGTTGGGTCAAAAAATAAGGCACATATTTGAAATTTTGTGATATATTTCTTCTTCACCTCACATGCTAATTATTTTTTATCATAGTTAACCCTAAAACTATTCTTATATGACCTCCATCTATCAATGCGACTTATTATCAAATCAATGTGACCTAATACTAACTCTAAGGTATTGGCCAAATAGGTGCAGTGGATATTCATGGAAGTGGGCTCCCTCATTCTCCTAATTATCTACTCAATTTCAATTTTTTTCTCCACTATGTGTGTATCTATATCCTCATAACTACCTGGGGGATCTAGTGGAACTATAGGAGGGTTAGGTGAAGGGTTAGGAGGGTTAGGCAGAGGGTTAGGAGGGTTGGGCAGAGGTTTGTGTGGATGATTAGATGGAGTGTTAGGTGGAGCATGCCTAATTTTTTGAGAAAAATTAAAAATCAAACTATGCAATTTACATTCACAAAAAAATTTAAAAATATTATTTAATCCACAAAACCTACCTCTTCTTTTTGGTGGCATTGTTGATCTCCTGAATGCAAGAGAAAAATAAATGATTTCCTCATGAACTGGAGGGTAAAATGCGAGCTGGAGGGAAAAAATATGATCTAGAAGGCAAAACATGACCACAAATATCAAAATTCAAATGAGAAACAAAATATAATGAGAGAAATTGGGGGTTTTATTTTGGTTTTGTAGTTTTTATAATGTGTATGCATTATCTTTATATATAGGAATGTGTATGTATTGCTATAATGCATACACATTTTTATATATAAACATAATGCATACACATTATTGTTATAATATTTATGCATTATGGCTTGATTATTTTAAGCCATAATGCATACGTGTTATAATAATAACACGTACACATTATGTTTTAATGCATATGTATTATTGGGTGTGTCCACGGAATTGTCCCCCAACTCTTTGCACATACCCATATCTTAAAGATTACATCAAGATTAGGGTGGGATAACTTATGGAACTTTATGATATATTATATCATGTATTTCCATCTCTACTAGCAACTTCAAATGGCCATTATATCTACTTATCTTTTCCTAAAATTGTCATATTACCTCTTCTACTCCACTTTTTCCTTTGTATACATTTATCTAACATCACCAATCCAATTGATAACATTTTGTAGTTACCTTCCACTCCCCTATTTTATCCTACATCATCAATAAGTCCAATGATGTTTTATCTTTTATGAAAACATTTTGTACAACATTTTTTGGGATAATGAAGTCCATTAATTTTGAGTTTTAAATCTTAGGGTTTAAATAAATAATTTTAGGTTTATTAATTATTATTTCTCAAATATAATAAATTAATTCCACTTTTCCTATACCTTCAAATCCACCTTAGGAATAATAATACTAATAGGAACTATTATCTTACATTAATATAAATAAATTTAACTTAAGGACTTGGACAATATCAAGGATAAGAGTAGAATGAAGATGATATAACTAGTATTTGGAGTCCTAAAATTGAATCTATTTAGGTATTTTTTTATCCACCATGACTTCATGTATAACTATATCTTAAAAAATATTTTTTAATGCACTAATAAGTCAACCTAAGGTAACTTTAGTTGACCCTATATTACTTATCTTTAAAATTGATTAGTAGATTAAACTGGTTAGTAGATGAATTTTATAGACACATTGAAAATGAATTTTTTTATGTGGTGTCAAATAGAATTGTTAGATGAGAAAATAAGATATATAATCATTTTTGAACATTTTTGTCAAATAATATTAAAATTATCATCAACAATAAATCTTTATGTTGAAGATAGTAAAGACATTAATGCATCAATTTAATATTAATAACATTTTTGATATTCCACAAATGCCAGATAGATTTATGATGGACATGATCAATGTGGTCATATCAATGTCTCTTATGTCAACAATACATTGAAAGGATGGATTTGAAAAAAAACAATAAACACTTTAAATCAAAGATATGTTAAGAAATAAAATTTGCATGACATTATGAGGTGAGAACTTGAATTAAAAAAGCATATAAATAATTAAAATTATTTGTGATCTAATTATATCTATTGTTGTAATAAAAGTAGCTCAAACATCACATTTTAATGGAGTAGATATTGAGACTACATCCTGTATTAAATTATTCATTAACCTTGTCATTACAAAGGTTGATAATCTATGTTGTTATATAGATTATACATGGTTGAATGTGACTTAATCTTCATTTATTTAATAAATATTTTAAAACCACTGAGAACTTGATTATTAAATAAAAATTATTTGAAATATTTCAAATGTAAATTCATAATAAATTGGAATGGTTATTAGTAAAATAAATTACGACATAATTTATTATGGATAATTTATATTACATTGATTTCCCTTTTATGATGAATTAGAGGTCTTGTAAAAAAGGTTATAAAAAATCATATTATTTGACATTGTTTTAAATACAATGTGAACATTGAAAGTGCAATTACAAGTATTCTCTTTAGCTACAATTAATTTAGTTGAAAAAAAAAATCTATTTCCTACCTTTGATAAAGTATCATATTCAATTATGTCGATTGTAGCAAAGAATTTACATTTTCTTATTGTTGATGACAATGCTACAAAATAAATAATTAATGATGTATGGGTTAGGAATTCATGTTTACAATATCAATCAATACAAAAAATCACAATAGAGGAATCAAATTAAATATGTGATTTTTGATATAAAAAATATCCAACAAAATCTCCATATATGTTGAAAAGATGTTGATTCACTTGTTCTATTTTAACTATTGATTTGATCATCTGGATTTTTTTTTAAAACTAAATATTACATGCCACATTATTGTGATTGTAATGTTTGTAAAGGTTTTTTTTTTTTTTTGGGTATATAATTTAGTCCTCTATTATACCTTAAAATACTATTTTAATGTTCGGATGCCCAAAAAAATTATATACAATTGTAATTAATGAATATGAAAAAATATCTTTTTTATTATGATTTGAAAATATATTAGATATTACATTTCATTTACTTTGATTTTAAGATATTTTTAAAAAAAAATCTACTGTTGGTTGAATATTTTGTCGATCAGTGTACTGATAAATAAAATAGGTCTAATCAGCCAAAGTAGAAAGATTAGTCATCCAAATGTGTAGGTTTACCACATCAAAAGGGGATTGATCTCTCCTCTCATCAAGGGGAGGTTCCCTGTAGGTATGCTATATATATATATATATATATATATATAAACAAAAAATAATACTCATGGGTAGGACAAACCATCCAACTCTCTTTTTTCAGAGATGATGCATGTAGATCAAAGGAAAAACTCAAGGGAAATGATAGACAATACTCCTCTTCTTTTAGAAGTACTATTCAGCAAACCACAAGAATACTCTTGGAAGTAACAACAAAATGTAGCAAAGGATGTAATAACTAACAAACTGAGATGCAACACAAAGTCTTCACCTGGACTGCTCAAGAGTAAGATACGAAGGACAATGAGGGCACAAAGTCACCCCAAGGTCCTTTACACAAAAATGAAAAGAACACACACTAAAGGCAACTATGGGGACACAAAGTCTGTCCACACTTGACTCTTCAGGACACCTTTTTGATTGCTATCACTAATTTTGCTTATTGAATTAAAGGAACAGAAGATATATTGAAGAAAAAGACATAAGAACAGTTTCCTCAACAACAAAGATATTATAGCATAAAGTTTGAAAAACCACTTTCTTTCTTATTCCAGTAACAAAATATGGTCGGCAATCAAAGCTCAAAGTCTTATTAATGCCTTACAATTTGTGCAGAGTTTCATTCTAATTGTTAAAAAAAAGATCCATTTACAATAGAAAAGAGTCCTTTATATAGCCATTTCAAAAAGGACTCAACAATAGTAACACATCATGCTGCATTGGAATCTGTTAAGAAGACAAGATGGAACTTGGGGGCATTTTACCCATTTGATTTTATCAATGTAGGGAAACAAGTCACACTTATTGAAAGTGTGTGACTTTCAATGTCCACCTGGCGATCTAATCTTACCTTCATCATTCCTCCTTTCTTGGTTAATTAAATCAGGTCCTGGATTCAATTTGTTGTTCTATTCCTTCCTCACTTTTTGCTAGTCTTGGCCTTGAATTTTGGGAATGCATTCTGGTCTGAAGTTCAAAGGATCAACAATTATTTTTTTGTCTTAAATTTGACATTCACACGCCCGTCACTATGTTTCCAACAGCTAGTTGGTTGTGTTGAATTTGACGTCTTCAGGTGCATCACCCCTTGGTCTTCTTTTGGCTTTCTGCTTAGCACTTTTTTGGATTAGACTTGCCCTTTTAGGCCTTGAGAAATGACCCATTTTGAGTAAGAATAACCTCCTACAAGGGTATCTATCCTTTAGGTAGTCTTTAAATAGTCTTCAGACTTCTTTAGGTGACCCTTTGGCTTTAGGAAGTGTCTTTAAATTGGCAGCCGACAGTCCCCCGTAAGGGCACTTATCCTTTGGGGTCCTTCGGTGGCCCTTCGTAAATTCCCCCAGGCTTTTGTTATGCTTTCTCCCATGAATGTTTCCTGTAGACATTTTCCCAGGGAAAATTCCTGTGAACAAAAAGTCCAGGGAAAATTCCCGTGGACAAAAAGTCTAGTGAATTATTTGTTCCACCAAGTCTTTGAATAAGTCTTTAGATTTTTTTTGCCCGCATTCACTTCTTTGATTTCTTTCAAATTTTTTGTTCGAAGGAATTCCTTCAAACAAAAATCTAAAAGAATTATGTCTTAGCCAATTTTAAATGCCTTAAACAAATATTAAAGAATTACCTTTCGGCTTCTTTGAAAATGACCCTTCTGAAGGGTGCTTTTCTCGATTAAGTGTCCTCTGTAAGGGCACTTATCCTCTGGGAAGCTTCCTTTTGCATTGAATCTCCCCTTTGAACTTTGGCGATGAACCATTATGTTGAACCAATCGGTTGAACCAATCATTTGAACCAAAAATGGTTCAAGTCGATGGTTCAATTGAATGAACCAAGCCGATGAACTAAATATTGAACCAAACATTGAACTTCCCTTTGAACCATGTCTTTGAACCAAAAAATTGAACATTTTCATTGAACCAAGACGTTGAACCAATTTTTGGTTCAACGGTTCAAACAAAGCTTTAAACCAACTGACAAAACATTTGATTGAACCAAAAGACAATGAAACAAAGGGAATGAACCACCGAAGTGAAATAAAGCATTGAACTGCTTGGTTGAACCGAGCCATTGAATCGTTCCTTTGGTTGAACCCACCGTTGAACCTTGAACCCATTGAACCTTTGAACCAAAAGTGGTTTAATGGTTCAACAGTTCAATGGTTCAATCCGCCTTGATTTTGCCAAGTGTTTTGAAGTCAATGAACCAATTGAAGCGATTAACTTTGAACCTTGATGAAGTGCTTAACTCTTGCCATAGACGTTGAACTTGTTGAACCTTTGAACCAAAGTGGTTCAATGGTTCAATGGTTCAAGTCCTTTTTGCTTGACTACTTGCCAATAGACATTTTTTATTGAACTTAGGCTTTGAACCAATCCTTTGAACCAAAAGACGTTGAACGTGTTGCTGGTGTTTGCCGATGGAGATTTCTATTTGAACCAAGGCACTAAAATAGTCCCAAAAAATGACTAAGTGTTGAAAAACTGATTCTTTTGACTGAAACCACCTACAAAAGCCTTTGAACTTGTAAAAATGAACTTGCCTATAGAGTTCATAGATTTTCCTTTTCCTGCACAGTCCATAGATTTTTCTTCCTAATGAGTCCATAGATTCAAGTGTGCAGAGTCCACAGATTCAAGCCTACAGAGTCCGTAGATTTAAGAAAATATTTATAACTAAAGAATTTGAATGCCCAAGACAAATTTTGAAAAGAAAAGAGATAATTTTGGTCTGTAAGACCAAAATAGTTCAAATGTTGTCCCAAAAATGAGCTGATATTTTTGGGGGACAATAGCTAGCTCCAGTTGGGGAACTTCTATCAATTTCAAAAAGAATTGAAACGATTAGAATCTAGAATCTCTAGTGTCTTCATGTATACCATTGGGTTACAGAGTCATGCTAACCAAAAATGAAAGGCTCCAAAAATGGAAACAAACAAAACAAAATAGAATTGAAAACTATACAAATATACATATATATAGATGTAAAGATCTGACACTTCAAGAGTTGAAATGTTTTAGATGCTACCCATTGTGGGGTAGAGAAAAGAGTGTGCCATCCTAATATTTCAATAGAAATCTATTTTCACCAATGTGCTGATGAATTTATAAATGGGCCTCTCCAAAGAGAGTCAAACTTTCCATGCATCCCCTTTGGTTCTCTTCTTTTGTCCCATAACAGGACTTGATCCCCAATCTGGAAATCATGATTTATGGCCTTCTGATCAAAGAGTTTCTTTACCAAACTTTGATGAGCAGCAATTTTGTCCACCACCATGGTTCTCTATTCTTCCAGCTTAGCCAGGCACATGATTCTTTTGTCAAGATAACTTTCATATGTCTGATCTTCGATTGCCTTTGCCAATTTAAAGGCTGGCAATTCTAAGGTGATTGGTATCTCAGCATTGATACCATAAATAAGTTGAAAAGGAGACATACTAATTGACCTCTTTGGTGTGATTTTGTCTACCCACAGAGCATCAACTAATGTTTATGCCATGTTCTCTGATTGTCATCTGCTAGCTTTTTTATAATAGTTACCAAATTCTTATTACTAGACTCAGCTTGTCCATTCCTTTGTGGAAAATAATCAAAAGAGTGAGAGAGTGTAATTCCATAATAAAAATAGAATTACATAATCTCTTAAGAGGTGAAACAAGTTGCATTATTAGTAACAATTTTGAGTGGAACTCCAAACTTAGAAATGATATTCTCTTTAAGGAAGTTGCATATAACTTCTGAAGTATCATGCTTAGTTAGGATTACTTCTACCCACTTGGTGAAATAATCAGTTGTTGTAAGGACATAATCATGTCTAGCACTTGAAGATGGGTTTATTGTCCCAATAAAATCAAGTCTCCATTGCTAGAAAGGTTCTTCTATGATCACTGGCTTGAGAGGCATAGCATCTAACTTGGGTCTTCCAACAAATTGCTGATAGAGTTCACATTTTCTCACCCACTTATGCACATCTTGGAAAAGAGTTGGCCAATAATACCTAGCTCACAAAATCTTGTCAGCAGTCATAGGAGCAAAAAAATGTCCTTCACAAGCCAGATTATGAAAATATTTCAAAGGCTGAGTTTGTTGCTCTTTGTCTACATAGTGAAGGAATACTCCATCTATGCTTCTCTTGTCTAGGCCATTATTCCAAAGGACAAAATTGGCAACTTTCAACTTGATAGTCCTCCTTTCTTTGTAAGACAAATGAGCAAGACATTCACCATAAGTTAGGAAATGAACCATACCTGAATACCACTCATTGGTAGTGGAGACAAAAAGGACTGTTGGTGTCTCTTCCACCTCAATTTCTTCATGCTATGTGTCTTTTAATTTATTGTCAACAATTAATTGACATAGGCCTTTACCTCTGACCAGCTTTGTCAGCTTGATGTCTAGATCAAACTCTTGGATCTTTGTAATCCAATTACCTCTTTTCGTGTGAAACTCCTACTGAGTTAATATAGACTTGATTGTAGTTTTAGGCACTAGGGCAGTAGTATGTGAATTCAAAATATAGAAGTGGAAATATTTGACTGCTTTTACCAAGGCATAATCATGATTTTCTATATTTGAGTAATTCATCTCATGAGTTTTGAGAGGGCAACTCATGAAAGAGATAAGAGATTCCACACCTTCTTTGTCTTGTTGAACGAGAATTGCTAAAAGAGTGTGTTCAGACGCATAGCTATATATGATGAAATCGTTGTTGTAATCTGGGCAAACCAAGGTAGGGGAATGAGCAATGGTAGTTTTGATATCCTGAAATGCTGATTTACCTTTTTTAGTCCAGCTGAAGATGGTCTTCCGTTTCATCATGTTCACAATGTGTCTAGTCTTCTTAGCAAATTTGGGGATGAATCTCCATAATAAATTCACCTTTCTAAAGAAAGAATGAATAGCATTCTTACTTGTAGGTAGATTAAGCTCTTGAATAGATTTGACTCTATCTGAGTCAATCTTTATGCCTTCTTTAGACACAATGTGTCTAAGGAGTTTCCCCTCTATTACTCCAAAAATAGACTTTTTAGGATTTAAGGAAATACCATTCTGGCAACAGCACTCCAGCACTTGTTGTAGGTGGCATACATGATTAGATCAATGCTTTGAAAAGAAAGTCAAATTGTCAAGGTATACCACTATGAATTTACCAATCTCATCTTTGAAAGCTAGATCCATAGCTCTCTGAAAGGTAGCACCAGCATTTATTAGACCAAAAGGCATTCTCCTGTATGCAAATGTGCCCCAAGGCATGGTGAATCAAGTCTTGTGTTGGTCTATTTCACCAACTTCAACTTGATTATAACTTGAAAAACCATCCAACATTGATAACATCTCTGCACCTATCACTGTTTGAAGCACTTGATCCATAATGGGCAAAGAATAATTATCCTTCAAAGATGCTTGATTCAGATTTTTGAAATCAACACAAATGTGGATTTCACCATTCTTCTTCCTTACAAGCACTATGTTTGAAATCCATGTAGAATGATGAATTGGGAAAATGATTCTAGAATTTAACATCTTTTGTATCTCAAACAGAATAGTACTTGATATTTTTAGATTATACTGTCTGGATTTTTGCTTATATGGCATTGAGTCGGCCTTGAGAGGAATGTTATGATGAATTTCATCTGGTTTGAGAGACTTCAAGTCTTCATAAGAATATGCTAAGACATCCATGTATTGATAGAGTAAAGAGGTGAACTTGAATCTTTCTTCAAGGGTGCAGCACTTACCAATATTGATCATCTTGGGATTTTTTTCAGTAGACAGATTCACTTGATCAAATCCTTGAGAGAAGCTCGAGTCTATTTGTTGTTGCTTAATGAATCTATCATGTTTGTCAAATAGTTTTTCAAGAGAAACCAGGCCTTTAAGAATTTTGTTTCCTTTCAGCTGTAAGAATTCTTCATTTATATCTGAGCTGGATTCAGACACAGATTCATTTTTTTGAGGTTCACTGCCTTCAAAACATAGTTGTTCAAAATTATCTTTTCATTCCAAGAAGGCAATGATTTGATGATCATCATTGAATACTTTCCAATGATCAACATTGTTAGGAACACTTGGTCTATAGACCAGCTCAATGGTATACCTGTCTTCTTTGAAATCTGAATGAGGAACTAAGAGAGTTCTTGAAACAGCAAGTGCATCAACTCTATCATTAGACTCTCTGGGTATGGTAGAAATGTTGAAAGCATCAAAGCTTTCAATTTGGTCCCAAACCAAGTTATGTTAGTGGTGTAATCTTTCATTCTTAGTTTGGTATAAATTCTTCACTTGACAAACTACTAATTCAGTATCCCCTTTGGCATGAAGAAACTTGATGTCTCTTTCTTGAGTAGCCTACATGCCCAAAAATAGAGATTCATATTCAGTTGTATTGTTAGTATTGCTAAACTATAATTTGTAAGATGAAGGGAACATATCTCCTTGAGGAGATATCAAGACAATCTTAGCTCCTGAACTGGTAGAGGAACAACTACCATCAAATTCCAAAGTCCATATCTCATCTGATATTGATTTTTCTTTAGACTTTCATTTATCAGAGATGGAGGATCCTTCTTGGTCTGTACTGCAGCCTACTAGTTCTTCTGCTATTCTTGTAGAACTAATTTTTGAGTTAATACTCTTAGGTGTTTCACGCATTTCATTTGTTGACAGAAAATAGTTACCCATACCTATGGATTCAAAAATAATTTAAGCTTCAGGGGCTAATGTCTGGGTGACCACATATTTTGCTTCCTTTTCAGGGACCAATCTCTTCATCACGCCTTGGACAGGGATCCTTACCTCAGATAGATCCATGCTTAATTATCCTCCCACATCCTTACAAAAATTTCATCCAAGCAAAATACCATAAGATGCTGGGATGTCAACCACCAAGACAGTCATCTTGATTCTCTTGTCTGAAAAGGCTACAAATGCAAATTGGGCATCTTTGATTTGCCCCAACAATGGTACTTACTTGTTTTCCATGGAGAAGCATCTCCCAAAGGCTTTGGTCAATGTGAGACCAAGAGACTGAGCTACTTTCACTAGCATGACATTATCAGATGTGCCTGAATCTATAATACAGTTACTCAACTTATGACCATTAATTAACAGGGAAACATAGAAAGGTTTTATTTTTCTAGGAGCAGCTGGGGGAGTAATGACTACATTATTTGGAATAGGTGTGTTCTTTGGAGAATCAAGAGTTACCTTTTTAGCCTTTTGTCTTATAGGAATGGTTTTATTTTTAACATATTGGTCCATTTTATTTAATTGATCTGGATTTGACTATAAATATTTGAACTCAAACATTTGTATTTTTGTCTTTTTGACATGATCGATTATGTCAAATCGCTAAATTGGACTAGGTACAGAGAAAGGTACTTCAACTTTCTAAATTTTAGGAGGGATGGGAGGCGGGCTGGTTTACAAATAAGAAGTAGAAGGGGAAGGTGTAATTGATGTATTTACCTTTTGGGTGATTACCAGGTCCTTTGATTGAAAAGGCAAAGTGGTTCCACATTTAGCAATTGTGACTGCTAGCTGTGGTTGCTCTTTTGTCTTCTCTTTATCAGCCTACTAGATTGATTGGTTTTTGGATCAAGTAAACACTACATATGATCCATCAAAAGCCTCTCCTTTGCTTTCGAGTTTATCCTGGTAATTTAGGAAACCAATATGGGAGTCACCAGCTGATTCTTATTGATTGTCTTCAAGGAGATCAGCGTCATTTTCTTGATTTAATTTAGGCTAGAAAGAGAATTTTGATTCTACTTCAAGATATCCCATTGTTGAATTAATTGGAGGAACTTCCAAGGCAAGTTTCCCTTATGGAGGAGGAAGGTGATTCTGTTGCCCTTGATTCCTAGCAGCATTGCCCTAATAAGACTGATTTGGGAATGTTCTTCTGTATGGAGTAGAAGACATTCCTTGAGCCATTTGCTTTTTGAGAGTAAGAAACCCATTTGCTAATTTATGCACCATTGGATTTGTGGTGCCTGTAGATGCATATTCAGAAGATGATGAAGCTCTGTTTCTATTTGGATCTCTTCTTATCTTCCCTGCTAAGATGAGATCATCTTCTACCTCAGTGGCCAAAAGTTGAGCTGCAGCAAGATCTATTTGACCAGCACGTCTCAAGAGAAAACTGACTTCACGTAGCTGAGAATTAATGAAAAGCATTTGAGATTCTCAGCTGTAGGTCTAGAAATTATAGGGATTCTATTTCTTAGTTTATCAAATTTGGCTATGAAGTCTCTCATAGACTCATGAGGCTCTTTCTTCATTTGTGTAAGTTGAGCCAGAAGTGTATGCGCATCTTTTGCAAGTTTGAATCTGGCTTCAAACTTAACTTTGAGATTATTCTAATCAATCATTGATTGAGCCTGTAGATGATAAAACTAATCTACAGCAGCACCTTGTAATGTCTCTACAAAAACCCTAACTGCTACATCTTCAAAATCTATTCTGATTACTCCACAGGCTATGCTAAAAGCTGCAATGTGCTCATCAGGGTGAACTTTCCCATCACCATAGAATTTAGGGAAGTTCTTCCTAGAACTGTGTGGAAGATCATGTAAATATGGAGTAAGATTGAGAGGACTAAAAGCATTACCCCAAGGACCTTGAACTACCATTATATGATTTTGAAAAGGAGGGATAACAAATCTCAAAGGAGCAATTATAGGTACAGCTTTATCAACAGTAGAAGTAGATACTTTGTCTGGAAATGGAGATCTAGTTTTAGTAGGAGGAAAACTCTTGGTTCATTAGAGACGAGATGGTGAAGGAAATAGATCAAAATCACTCTGTTGTACCAACTCGAATACAGGGTCAATGATACCTTTAGCCCTTTGGCTTCGTTTATACCTTGAATCTGCCAGATTGTGAAACAAAAGTGGAAAAGAATTGACCTTGCTTCAGTTAAAGCTTGAGGCTTTAAACTATATGTTATTACTTGGTTAGTGTGGATGTGAATGGATAGATTATAAATGGATAATGGATATGATATCCCCAGTGAAGTCACCAAAAATTGTTGGTTGAATATTTTGTCGATCAACGTACTGATAAACAAAATAGGTCTGATCAGCCAAAGTAGAAAGATTAGTCATCCAAATGTGTAGGTTTACCACATCATAAAGGGACTAATCTCTCCTCTCATCAAGGGGAGGTTCCCTGTAGGTATGTTATATATATATATATATATATATATATATATATATATATATATATAAAATAATACTCATGGGTAAGACAAACCATCCATCTCTCTTTTTTTAGAGATGATGCATGCGAATCAAAGGAAAAACTCAAGGGAAATGACAGACAGTACTCCTCTTCTTTCAGAAGTACTATTCAACAAACCACAAGAATACTCCTGGAAGTAACAACAAAATGTAGCAAAGGATGTAATAACTAGCAAATTGAGATGCAGCACAAAGTCTTCACCTGGATTTCTCAAGAGTAAGATATGAAGGACAATGAGGGAAAAAAGTTTCCCCAAGGTCCTTTACACAAAAATGAAAAGAACACACACTAAAGGCAATTATGGGGGCATAAAGTCTCTCCACACTTGACTCTTTAGGACACCTTTTTAACTGTTGTCACTAATTTTGCTTATTGAATTAAAGGAACAAAAGATATATTGAAGAAAAAGACATAAGAACAATTTCCTCAAAAACAAAGATATTACAGCACAAAGTCTAAAAAACTACTTGCTTTCTTATTCTAGTAACAAAATATGATCAGTAATTTGAGCTCAAAGTCTCAATAATGCCTTATAATTTGGGCAGAGTTTCGTTCTGATCGTCAAAAAGGAGATCCATTTACAATAGATGAGAGTCCCTTATATAGCCATTTCAAAAAGGACTTGAGAATAGTAACACATCATGCTGCATTGGAATCTGTTAAGAAGACAAGCTGGAACTTGGGGGCATTTTACCCATTTGATTTTATCAATGTAGGGAAATAAGTCACGCTTATTGAAAGTGTGTGACTTTCAATGTCCACCTGGCAATCTGATCTTACCTTCATCATTCTTCCTTTCCTGGTTAATTGAATCTAGTCCTAGATTCAGTTTGTTGTTCTATTCCTTCCTCACTTTCTACTGGTCTTGGCCTTGAATTCTAGGAATGCATTCTAGTCTGTAAGTTCAAAGGATCAATAGTTATTTTGTTGTCTTCAATTTTACGTTCGTGCACCCATCATTATGTTTCCAACGGCTAGTTGGCTATGTTGAATTTGACATCTTCGAGCACGCCACCCTTTGGTCATCTTTTGGCTTTCTGCTTGTCACTTTTCTAGATTAGACTTGCCCTTTTAGGCCTTGAGAAATGACCCATTCTGATTTAGAATAACCTCCCGCAAGGGTATCTATCCTTCGGGCACTCTTTAAATAGCCTTCAGACTTCTTCGAGTGACCCTTTAGCTTCAGGAAGTGTCTTTAAATTGGCAGTCGAGAGTCCCCCGTAAGGGCACTTTACCTTTAGGGTCTTTCAGTGGCCCTTCATAAATCCCCCTAGGCTTTTCTTATGCTTCCTCCCGTGAACATTTCCTACAAACATTTTCCCAGGGAAAATTCTCGCTGACAAAAAGTCTAGGGAAAATTCCCGCGAACAAAAAGTCCAAGGAATTATTTGTTCCTCCAAGTCTTTGAACAAGTCTTCAGATTTTTTTTTGCCCGCATTCACTTCTTTGATTTCTTTCATATTTTTTGTTTGAAGGAATTCCTTTGAACAAAAATCTAAAAGAATTATGTCTTAGCCAATTTTAAATGCCTTAAACAAATCTGAAATAATGACCTTTTGGCTTCCTTGAAAATGACCCTTTCAAAGGGTGCTTTTGTCGATTAAGTGTCCTCCGCAAGGGCACTTGTCTTTCGAGAAGCTTCCTTTTGCATTGAATCTCCCCTTTGAACTTTGGCGATGAACCATTCTGTTGAACCAATCGGTTGAACCAAAAATGGTTCAAGCCAATGGTTCAAGCCGATGGTTCAATTGAATGAACCAAGCCGATGAACTAAGTATTGAACCAAACATTGAACTTGCCTTTGAACCATGTCTTTGAACCAAAACATTGAACCTTTTCATTGAACCAAGACGTTGAACCAAGTTTTGGTTCAACGGTTCAAACAAAGATTTAAACCAACTAACAAAACATTTGATTGAACCAAAAGACGCTAAAACAAAGGGAATGAACCACCCGAGTGAAATAAATTGTTGAACTACTTGGTTCAATCGAGCCATTGAATCGTTCCTTTGGTTGAACCCGCTGTTAAACCTTGAACCCATTGAACCTTTGAACCAAAAGTGGTTCAATGGTTCAACGGTTCAATGGTTCAAGCTGCCTTGATTTGGCCAAGTGTTTTGAAGTCGATGAACCAATTGAAGCGATTGAACTTTGAACCTTGATGAAGCACTTAACTCTTGCCAAAGATGTTGAACTTGTTGAACCTTGAACCCATTGAACCTTTGAACCAAATTGGTTTAATGGTTCAATGGTTCAACTCCTTTTTGCTTGAATGCTTGCTGATAGACATTTCTGATTGAACTTAGGCTTTTAACCAATCCTTTGAACCAAAAGATGTTGAACCAGAGGATGAACCAAATGTTGAACTTGCTGTTGGTGTTTGCCGATGGAGATTTTTGTTTGAACCAAGGCACTAAAATAGTCCTCAAAAATTATTAAGTGTTGAAAATCTGATTCTTTTGACTGAAACCACCTACAAAAGCCTTTGAACCTGTAAAAATGAGCCTGCCTATAGAGTCCATAGATTTTCCTTTTCCTGCACAGTCCATAGATTTTTCTTCCTACTGAGTCCATAGATTCAAGCCTGCAGAGTCTGTAGATTTAAGAAAAGCTTGAAAAATGAATAATTTGAATGCCCAATACAAATTTTGAAAAGAGAAGAGATAATTTTGGTCTGTAAGACCAAAATAGTTCAAATGTTGTCCAAAAAATGAGCTGATATTTTTGGGGGACAGCATCTACCATTATCAGTATCTCATTTATTTTTCTACAATTTAATGGATGCATCATTCCATTTAATTTTAATTTCAATATTTCATTTAATAATTGTATTTTCATAGAATAATATTTATATTTGATGTAAATTTTGCATACATTTTATGTAAAAAAATTGATTTAAACCTATAGATGTCTAGTTTACAAAGGAAACAAAAAGTATGCAATTATTACTTTAAATAAATAAAACCTTGAAGAAAACCAAAGATTCAAAAAATATATTATCAACAAAAACAAAATGAAAAAAATATTGTTTAAGTATTCAATTACATTTGCCTATTGTAAACAAAGCAATACTTATTGCAAGTCAATATGTTTGTGGTTATTCAATGAATATTGAATTTATTCATTAAAATCACACAAATGACATGTTTATAATTAAATTAAAAACCATCATTGATTATTATTTTTTGGTCAATGTTTAAATCACATCATCTTAATCATTGTATAGTTCATTGAAGGAAATTCATGTTTATTCTACATTGCTTACTACTAAAATAAAATAAACCTGCTTATTGAGAAACTTTTAATTAAAATCTTATAGAGACAAAATAAATTTTTATTTAGGGTGTATTATTTATGTTCTATTAAAAAAATTTATATATTCATAAATCATTATCTAAGTATAAAAACTCAAATATCAAATGAAATAATCATTTGTTTTAGATTTGTTATTATTTGATTGAAATGGCAATCTTTTCTCTAAATGAAACCTTATGGATTCTATACAATAATTTGCATTTATAAAATTATTAATACATATTAATTTTGAACCCAAAATTTTATATTTATATATTCTAAGGGCTTTGAAACTAGAGCATGAAAGAACACGACATGAAAGAGAATGACATGAAAGAGAGAGGCACAAAAGAGAGGCTTGGAAGAGAAGGGCATGAAGTAAATTGGCATGGAAGAACAAGTTGTGTCAGAAAAGGATATAAAGAATAAGGAGAAATAAAATATGTAGGACTCAAAAAAAGTGAAAGACTTGGACAAGGGCATAGGAAGCAGAGATGTTTATGAAGTAGCTCACAGAAGCTTCATAGACTAGCCAAGCATGAATATAATACCATTTTGTGAAAGGATATGATCACAAACATGAATATCTAGCATAGAGAGAGTATATAGGGGTTTTTAGGATATATTTAAAAGGATTTAATTATAATGGCTTGCCATATTTGAATATTGATGATGGGTTTTGGCATTGACGTCTATAAGGCATGTGCAATGACAAAGTGGTCAAGTACATATAGTGAGATGGAGCATGGTGATCTAATGTGCTTGGTGAAGTAAGATGATTACATGAAGGTTATTTGGATGAATTTATGGTGGCATGGATCATGGTGTGTTATTTAAATAAATGATATTGGAATTTTCTATGTAGGTTAGAGTGATTTCATAAGGTTCTCATGAAGTATGCAGGTCTGGTAGGTTTGACCATACATGGTTGCCTATAGGGTTTTGAGTCCTATGTCTTGTATGCCATGGTATGGAGATCAATATTCTTGGAATATCCATTTTGGTCATGTATAGGTTACTGAGAGGTTAGATAGATGATTTTCAAGAGGTGGCTAGTGGTCTGTAAGGTAGTTTGGCCATTGGCCTAGATGGCCTAGATGGGCTTATGAGGCCTTGTAAAGGGTCAAAGAGGAATTTAAAAATAATTTATCTTATATTTTCATGATATATTATCAAATATGTTTTTTTAATCATGTTGACCAATTCAGAGGTTAGTAGATGAGAGATAAATTCAAAAATAACTTCATGTACTTCAAAGGGTGCCCGAATGGTGCATTTTGAGCTTGAGAATAAAGTTCTCACATTCCTTAGCTCATGTATAATTTTCATGGAGATCTGATACTTTTGTATATATTAGGTAAGGTTCTTAATAAAATTTTCTAAGAATTATTTCATGGACTAAGGACCTATTCTTTATGAATGATTGTTAAGAAGGTAAGCAAGGTTTTTTGTGCAAAATTCCTAATCTTAAGACCCAATGTTGAAGATATTTATTGTTGATAATTAATAAGGAGGTGGATGTATATAATTATTTTTTAAGTTTATAAATGAATACTCTATGATTATGAGGATACGTTTGGTCAATCTTGACTATTTGTGGATCCCATAGAAAAGTGCTTCTTAATAGTGTTTTTGATATTATGAGAGATTTATGAAATTAACTAGGGGGAAAAATGGGTGTGTGATGAAGATTATAACTTTATTAAAATATTCATGGAAAATTTTATGAATATTAATTTCTCTCTGTCAAATTTATAGGTCCTCAGAGTTGTCTAGTTGATATAAAGAAAAGGGTGCCATGAATGAGAAAAACTAGTTAGAGTGAGAAGTGGAATTGGAAGGATGAATTAGTAAGTAGGGATGGTTATAAACTCTTGGAGGTGATTCATGGGATGTATTCCCTCTTTTCATGCAAGTGGTATTGTTCCTAGTCACTTGTAGTTGAGTGAATGGTTGAGTCATAGATGACCATGATGGTTTTGCTAACAAAAACAACTCGATTTGAGTGATTGAGTTTGATTATAGGGCAAATGGTCAGATCAACTTTTATTAATTATTTTATAGTGTTGAGGACTCATTTAATATCTTATGAAGTTATTTTTAATGTTTTACCAATATCCTATTGGTTGAACATAGTCTTATAAAGTAAATCTATGCTTCGTTTATAAGGAGTATGAGACATGAGCTCACTACATGAACTAAAATGTTGTTGAAGAGGTTCATGGATGACCTTGGAAGACATAAGTGATTATTTATAAAATATCCTAAGTATAAATATCTGACCATAAATGAGAATTTTATATATACAAGATGTTTTTATACTCTTTATGTGTGTAATCAATATAAGACAAACAAGTGTGGGTGTTGATATAGATTGCGCAGAGAAAAATGTCATTAGACTCAACCTAATTTTCTAATTATATTGATTATTTTTACTAGGTTTATGATTGCATATTTGTATATGAGTGAAATATTTGTGAAGGGGTTATTGCTTATGTTAAATAGATAGCTTGGTGTTGGTGACTTGTGTGGAGTTACAGACTTGGAGAAGAGTGTTCTTGTAGGGTTTCTCTATCAGATTGATAATCAATCAGAATTTAAAAATTGTTCATTTGATAGGTGTTGTATTGGTGCTCAACATCTTAAGCAAGTTGGTTCTTGTCATCTTTAGGGATTGGTGCTCCTTGTGAAGTGGGTTCTTCACTAAAGCCTCATGTTTATAATCATCTTATAGGACTATAGTCCATTATCTTATAAACTTGAGATTTGGTTTTCTCCCCCATGAGGGTTTCCCACATAAATCTTTATGTAATGGTTACATTCATGTTTATTCTTTGATTCATCTATCTTGCATATTTATGTGATTGGTTAAGTAGCTTGAAGAGTTGGGAATTGGATTGCATTATTGTTAAACATTGATTCATCCCCACTCTTAGTGGTTTCTACCTCTATCATTCCATGAATGTTTTATATGAAATATTCAGTGGCTAGTTATCTTTATTGTATTAATGATGTTACCTAAAAGGGGTTGGATTATGTATAAATACCCCTTAGATTTGTTTATAAAAGGATGTGTGTGTGTGTACATACATATGTATGTATGTATGTATGTATGTCTGTGTGTGTGTGTGTGTATGTATGTAAGTATGTATGTATGTATGTGTGTGTGTGTGCGTGCGTGTGTGCGTGCATGTGTGCGTGTGTGTGTGTGTGTGTGTATGTATGTATGTATGTATGTATGTATGTATGTATGTATGTATGGATAGAGATAATATCAACGAAATCTTTGAATCTATTTGTAATTTTATTCAAATGAAATGAATGGAATCACTACATTTATCTGTGAATTCTAGTGTTAATCTATTTTTATGTTATTAATTAGAATATTAACTCTAAAATGATGGTTGTAGTAATGAGGAAAATATAAATAACCTAAGCACCCAAGTTTATATATATTTAAATATATCCAACATCTTTTATTAGACTCAATATGTTAGGTTGTGGAGCTAAAAGCTTCAACTATGCAGACAAAGAGGAGATTGCTAAAGTTCTAGAAGTACCGGCATCGGCAGTATGACCGACGTCGGTCATGATGAATGCAAAAGGAAATTGGTGTCGACAGGAAGTCGGTCGACATTGGTCAGTACCAGTCAAACAGGGACCGATGTCGGCCGCCTGTGTGTTCCAGAACTGTTCGTTGCACGAACAGTTAGTTAGTTGAACTGAGTGTTTGCATGTAAAGGCTATTTCGAGTCTTGAGTTATGTGGATAATTATAGTAAACTAAGAGTCTAAGTTATTGTTTAAGTCTAGGATCTATTTATAGACTCATTGGCATGTATTGTAATTATGAGCTGAAAAGGAAGGCAAGGTAGATCCTTCCATTGTAAGATCATTGAGTTGTAGGTTGTTACAAGCTCATAGGAGATCTACATGTGTAAGTATGGTCTGTTGAATTGTAGGTTGCAGGTTCATGGGAGATCTACTTTAAGTACTTTAGAGTTCTTATTACTAGTAGAGTTATTACTGACTGGTTGGAGAGGTGAACACCAATTCTGTGTGTGTGAGTTGTGTGTTGGGACCGTTTTTGGTAGGAGAGTGAAATTTTGAAGAAGAATTACTGTACACTTGAGGTGTGACAAGCCTCTGTAAGGTGGAAGAGTGTGGTGTCTCTTTATTGTATTCTTTTTTGTACAAGTATTAATACAAGATAGTGTATTTTCTCTCATATTCTGTGTTATTTGTGAATTCTAGTTACTTGTACTTCTAGATATTTTTGCATGTTTAATTGCTTGTATTTGGTAATCATATTGTGCTCTTTCTGAGGAGCAAGATCCTAACAAGTGGGATCAGAACAGGTGTGTTGTTCTTGGATTCCCTGACAACTGGTATCAGAGCTTCTGGTTGGGATACTAACAAGTTGTTTCAGATCTGGTTAGTGTGTGTTGATTACAGGTTACTCACAGGGGTTTCTATTTGAGTGGGAGTAGAGCAATGGTAGAAGAAAGTAGACTACAAATAGAGAAGTTTAATGGCAAGAACTATCAATTATGGAGGATGCAGATTGAAGATTATTTATATCAAAAAGATTTGTACTTACCGTTGGGTGGGGTTGATTGCAAGCCCCAGGATATGAAGGATAAAGAATGGGAGGTTCTTGATCGAAAGGCTCTGGGATCTATAAGGCTGATTCTTGCATCGTCTGTGATTTCTAACTTATCACACGCTAAGACAATGGTAGAGTTGATGGAATCTTTGGAAAATTTATATGAAAAATCCTCATCTTCGAATAAGCTATTTCTTATGAAGCAATTATTTAATTTGCAAATGTTGGAAGGTAGATCTATACATAGTCATCTTAGTGATTTCCATGGTTTGGTAAACCAGTTAAATTCAGTCAATATTGTTTTTGATGATGAAATTAAGGCTCTCTTAATCTTATGCTCATTACCTGAAAGTTGGGAGAGTTTGGTAATGGTAGTTTCTAATACTGCGTCTGCTTCAAAAATCTTAAAAGTGGATGATATTGTGAGTGTGATCTTGAATGAAGAGATACGTAGGAAAAACACAGGTGAATCATCAGGGAATGCTTTGAGTGTTGAAGGCAGAGGAAGGCAAAGAGAGAAGATAGAGCATGGGAGATCAAAGTCAAAGATAGGCAGGAGATCCAAGTCCAGGTATGGCGGAATAACCTACTGGAAATGTGGAAAGCAAGGACACTTAAAGAGAGATTGCAGGTTGGTTGAAGATCAGCATGAAGGACATGAAGAAGAAGCAGATGTTGTAGATTTCATTGCACAAGATGCTCTGGTATGTTCTTTGGATAAAGTAGAATCATGGGTTTTAGATTTTGGTGCCTCTTTTCATGCATCCCCAAATAGGGTATTTTTTCATGAGTATGTCCAAGGAGACTTTGGAGAAATTTGTTTAGGGGATGGTAAGCCTTGTCAAATGGTTGGCAAAGGGAAAGTGAAGCTAAAATTGTAGATAGGTAACACATGGGTGTTGAAGGAGGTCACGCATGTCCCAGTTCTGGAGCAGAATTTGATTTTTATAAGAAGTTTGGGTGATGAGGGTTGCACAGTAACTCTCACAGTGGACTCTTGGAAGGTTACCAAGGGTGCACTTGTTGTAGCAAGAGGTAAGAAATTAGGTACGCTTTATCTATCTACTTGTATTACTAATTCTCTTTCTGAGTTATCTACTTCAGCTGTAGATTCAAAGATGTGGCTTAATAGGCTTGGTCACATGAATAAGAAGGAGATGCATGTTCTTGAGTCAAAGGGTATGCTTTTAGATTTGAAGAGCATAAATTGAGATTTCTATATGCAGAAGAAGAAAGTGACATTTCTTGAGGAATTTGATGTTAGTGACAAGAACAGGAAAGCCTTGGTTTCAAGGAGAAGGTGATGGACAGAGTTTAGCACAAGGGGCAGAAGAATTCTGAGTAGAGCAAGGTTGATTTGGACAAGGGTTTGATCTAAAAGGAGCTCACGGGTAGAAGTCAGTTCTCACAAGCAAAACACAGAGACTGACGTCGGCTAGAAAATTGGCGTCAGTGTCCAGACAGGGATTGATGTTGGCTATGTGCAAACTAACATCGGTGACTCAGGGACAGATAAACACTAGCATTAACCAGGGGGAACCGACATCGGTGATGAGGTAGTCACATGGAACTGACATCGGTCAGGTGCAGACTGAGATGTGACCGACATCGGTCACTGAGACAAATTTTGGGTGGACAGTAAGTTGTCAAGGAGTCTCAAGCACCCATATGGAGGTCTTAAAGGGTATGTAAGCCTCAAATTCATCATTTCCCTTCCTTACACTACTTGTTGCTCACTTATGGTAAAGAACCAGGAAGTTATTGAAGAAGCAGAGCACGTAGATCCAGGAAATAGTGGGAGCTTAGCATAGATGAAGGATGTGATTCCTTGGAGGAGAACCAAATGGGAGTTTTTGGTGGAGTTGCTAGCTGGAAGTAAGCACTGAGAGATGAATGGATGTTTAAGATGAAGAAGAGTAGAAATGGATACGTGAAATGGAAGGCCAGGGTATATGGTCTTGAATAAGCTGCAGGACAATGGAGGTTTGATCATTGTGTTTCTCTATACTAGGTTGGATAATATTAGCTACATTATCTTATTAATGTATGATGTGCTTGTTGCAGGGTTACATATATAGGGAGTTCCTGAACTAAAGGTAAAGCTAGTTCAGAGGGATGTCATGAGGAATCTAAGAGCAGTAAGATTCTTTGGCATGAGTGTGTTCTAGGGACATGGAAGGTCACATGTTGAATTTGTTTCAGAATGATTGTGTGAGACCGGTTAGCACACCGATGGTTGGACAGTTCTATGAATAGTGTCTTGATTCACATAATGAGGTTGAGTACATGTGTACTAAACCTGAGTTTTCCCAAGTAGTGGGAGTTGTCACAAGTTTGGAGCCAATCTAGGAAAGAAGCATTGGAGGGCAGTTCAGTGGATTCTTAGAGGGACCAGCAGCAGGTGCACATGCTATGCAGGGTCAAGTTATTTTCTACATGGTTTGTAGATGTGGATGTGGCAGGTGATTTGGATGACAGGTGTTGCACCAAAAGATTTGTGGTGGTTGGTCTTCAAGGGTGATTTTGAAGAGGGATATAGAGCCAAGGGAATAAACTAGATGATGTACAGGTATAGGTATAGGTACAGGTATAGTTGTACCTATTTATCTCCAAGTGGGAGATTATTAGGTTATGTAGCTAAAAGCTTCAACTATGCAGATGAAGAGAAGGTTGCTAAAGTTCCAAAAGTATCGGCATCGGCAATATGACTGACGTCGGTCATGATGAATGTAGAAGGCAACCGGTGTTGGCAGGAAGTTGGCTGACTTCGGTTAGCACCAGTCAGACAGGGACCGATGTCAGTCGCTTGTGTGTTCTAGAACTATTCGTTGCACGAACAATTAGTTAGTTAAACTGAGTGTTTGCATGTAAAGGCTATTTCGAGTCTTGAGCTACGTGGATAATTATAGTAAACTAAGAGTCTACGTTATTGTTTAAGTCTGGGATCTATTTATAAACCCATTGGCATGTATTGTAATTATGAGCTGAAAAGGAAGGCAAGGTAGATCCTTCCATTCTAAGATCATTGAGTTGAAGGTTGTTGCAAGCTCATAGGAGATCGACATGTGTAAGTATGGTCTATTGAATTACAGGTTGTAGGTTCATGGGAGATCTACTTGAAGTACTTTAGAGTGCTTGGTACTGGTAGGGTTATTACTGATTGGTTGGAGAGGTGAACACCAATTCTGTGTGTGTGAGTTGTGTGTTGGGACCATTTTTGGTAGGAGAGTGAACTTTTGAAGAAAGAATTACTGTACACTTGAGGTGTGACAAGCCTCTGTAAGGTGGAAGAGTGTGGTGTCTATTTATTGTATTCTTTTCTGTACGAGTATTAATACAAGATAGTGTATTATCTCTCATATTCTGTGTTATTTGTGAATTCTAGTTACTTGTACTTCTGGATATTTTTGCATGTTTAATTGCTTGTATTTGATAATCATATTGTGCTCTTTCTAAGGAGAAAGATCCTAACAAGTGCGATCAGAACAAGTGTGTTGTTCTTGGATTCCCTGACACAATAGGAACTGGTCTTGGGTTCATGCCTCAAGTGAGCACGTGAGGTTCCTAATCACATGATATGTCAGTGTGCTCATTCCTTGGTTTATTCCTTTCCATTAGGCATGCAACTAATATTTAGCCAAGTGAAACTAAGGACAAGGACCCCCAGCATTTTAGTTCTATTATTTGGACACATTT
Source organism: Torreya grandis (assembly GCA_037957365.1). Classification (NCBI taxonomy): domain Eukaryota; kingdom Viridiplantae; phylum Streptophyta; class Pinopsida; order Cupressales; family Taxaceae; genus Torreya; species Torreya grandis. Next base: position 1,117,283 of record JARHVA010005152.1, on the reverse strand, counting down.
TAATTGTTAATGTGATGGTAAAAGTATGCTTGAGTGGTTCTCTTTGGAAAACATTAAATGTTAGATTGACATAGTAGAAGACAACTTTGCACTTCAATATATTGGAGCAAAAAAAATTGTGTGACAATGGGTAGAGTAACATTTGTATGATTTTTTATAAGAAACCTTATTTTTATAAATAACCATTCATTTTTATTCTTAGATTTTGGCATATGTGCTAGACCATGGATAAATTACAGATGCAAAGTTTCCTGGTTAGGAAAATATCAGATAGCCTTGGTAAAGTTGAAAACTACTTAGACAGGGGTAGTGGATGTCTGGTGGAAATGAAAACTAAATATCTACATATTGGAATATGTAGTGTCTAAATATTATTGTCTAGAGGAAGCACAATTCAATTTCCTAACAAAATTTCATGGAAGCTATCTAAGATAGTTTCCCTCAAAAATTTATGGTTGACTCCAAACTTGAGAACCACCCCATGGTTAGCTAAAAATATCTCATGCATCAGCAATTCCACTAATGTCAAAATGGATAGGAATAAATTAGCATATGATTGGTATTTCAACATGGAATTCAAATAGTGATAAATACAAAAACACAAGTATGATGAGTCTAGACATAAGGCCATGAGAAGCAACAATCCTAAGAGAAAATAAGAAGATACTAGAAGTGTTATGAGAATATATAAAAAATCATAGTGAGTACTCCCTAACATATATCTACACCCATTTTTAGCACATATACACATGTAATACAAGATAAGCATTGATGATAGTATGACCCAATCCAAATGGGCCCAATTCCCCCACCATAATGCATGCTCATGAATTTACATTTGATGAAATTATTGTAAGAAATTGGGATACTAATAATGTGGAGTCTGAAGCTAAGTTTGTAGAAAAAATCTAGGAGTGCAAGTTCAAAGTACTATTTTATAGTAAGGCCAACTAAATTTACCATTATTATTTACCTTTCCAAGGTATAAGTAGTGGGAAAAATACAAGCACAATTCTAACTAATTAACCTCCCTTAGCACCCAATATTTAAAGAAATCATATTACTAAAGTAGGTGTGGGAGGGAGTAACAAAAATGGTTCTACTAGAGATGCCAAAAGATCAAAAGGTGTATTAGGAGGAATTTTTGGACCTCCACCAAAAGGTTTAGGAATAACTAAAGGAGTGACACCATAGGGTCTAATGCAACCACCTAGTGTACCTATAGTTTACTATGAGATTAAAATTTATCTTCCTGAGTATAGAGGTGTTGAGAATGTATTTGAACATGTTCGCAAGTGTGAACTCATTTGGTAGGTGTGGGGCATAACATACACTGAGTGGAAGCCAACTCATTTTTTCATAACCCTATTGGATCATGTGCAAAAATGGTATAGATATTTTTATCCTCAATAAATTATTTTAAACAATGAGATGTTAAAAACTAGTTTTCTTAAAGAATTTGGCCTTCCTAAGTTTGATCAACAAAGTATTGCTAATTTAAAAGATATTAAGTAAGATCTCACTAAGAGTGTGTACACATATGATGTTCAATTCAAAATGATTCTTTTCAATCTATTATTTTAGATCAATCCAATGCAGCATGATCAATGGTTTATAGAAGAGTTATTTCTCCCTTTTTGATGAGACTTATCCCACAAGACCATTATTAATCTGCATGAGGCACTAGAAGTTTCCCTCCACACCAAAGTTGTGAGAAGTATAGACACAAGAATCAACCCCTTTATGGAGGCCCAATTTTTTTTATGGCTTCAGAGGCCCAAATTTTTTTATGGCTTCTCATCTAGATAATATTACAGAATAATGCTCATGACACTCACAGTGGCCTATGGTGTGTTGACTATGAAGTAGAGGTTCATAATAGGAATAATTGTCCATGAAGTAATGCTTATGTCATGTTAAAATAGTCCTATGATATTTTCAAACAATACCATGACTTACAAAGATATCCTTTGCTTTATCATGCCAGCCAATCTAAAGTTTCACTATATGATAAAATATGTGATGCAGATACCCATGATACTAATGACTACCAAGTCATTAATGAGATTCATGAATCATGAGCATAAGTTATTCACAAATATTATATAGCTAACACATAGGAAACTAGTGGAATTCAATCTTTCAAAGGTCAAGGACATGGTAATGGACTTACAAGTATGGATTTCTAGATCACTACTAATGTAATTACATGGTCTACCCTATTTGTGCCTTTTGTAAAAATGATCATCAACTATAAAAATGCCTAGACTTGTATTCTAGTATTACCAAAGAATGAAATGAGAAGTGTGATGTAATGATACATGTTTTTAAAACTCCAATTTCTTTGTGGAGACTATTCCCTACCACTCCACCATCTAGACCCAAGGTCAATATCACTACTCAAAGTTGCATTCATTCCCAACCTATTGTTTCAAATCCACATGCTAAAAAGGTTCAACGTGAAGAACCTCATGAAAAAACTATTTACATGCCAACATCAAAAAGAGGTGTTACATGAAATAATGGCCTTGGTATGGGAGACGTAAGTTGAAATTGAGTTCTTGAAAGATAAGGATACTATTATGCATATCAAGATGCAAAAAGTTAGGGTACCCATAAACTTAGGGCATGATGAATTTCATGAGATATGTAAGTTATTTCTTAGTGAATACATGATTTCCCTCTTAAAAAATTAGATAAGGAAATAAATTATAAAGACTCATAGGATCATCATTTGAACTATGAACATAGACAATAGACTCATGTCTAACCAAATATAAAATGTGATAAAGAGGTCCCTATAAATGCATCCATTGATGGATGGATGATCCATGATATATTAGTAGACACTTGCATAGAGGTTAATATTCCAACAAAGGATAACTATTAAAATATAGGGAGGCCCACCTTACAACCTTACTCAAATATTTTATTCATGGACAATAATATTTACGCACTACTTATAGGCATTCTTAAACATGCCATAGTGATTTAACTTTTAAGGGATTTATGGAATGTAAAACCTTAAGTTGCTAAAGTTATAGAAAAGTAAATCATGGAATTAATATATAAATATCAATAGCTTATGTTTTTTTCAATAATTAACCTATCTTATTATTCTATAAATAGGAATGAGTTAAAATGGGATGTATTTAGCTAGAAACTGACTAAAGCAAATGAATGATAGGCTGAAATTTGGTGTAAGAATTATGCTAGGTGTCATGAATAGGAACTAGGAATCAAAACCCTCCTATATAATAACATGGTCTTGTGGACAATAATTAACTATGCTAATGTCTTGTGTACCATGGTAGTGTCCATTTGAAATCAAGGACAATGATCTTCTAGGTAGACCTTCACCTAGTTCTAGGGAGTTTGTGCCTATGTATATGCATGCTAGTTCACTATTTATTCCTTATTTTATATTATTTTAATTTCAAACCCTATGCCTCCATGTTTTTTAGGGTATTTGAGGAGAAAAAGTAGAAAAAAGTGGTGTTATTAGGGTAAGTTTTATGTGACCTCAACATCCCATGTATTAAGCATTGATTACATAATAATACCTTAAAAGGGGATCAAGCCTGATGTAGTTCTCTGAATTTAAGTGCTAGTGCTAGTGCAAGTGAAATTGAATGTTAGTGTGAGTTCCATTTTGAATTTTTTGAGTGTGAATTAAGATTGTAAATTTGAGTAATCTAAGTTTTGGGCTATTAAAGATGGGTGTGTGTAAAATTAGGGTAAAACAGGGATAAATTATCTTAATTTGCATAATTGTTTCTGATTTTATTTGATCATTTGCATATAATTTTTGTCTATTGGATAAGTGAAACAAAGTGGTCTATATATATCATTCTAGTGTTTTTAAAGATGCAAAATAGGTCTAGGTTGACCCTAGGAATTCTTTGAGGAATGGAAAGATATCTATTTATTAAGTAAAGAGTTAAGGGATAGTAGTGTAATCCCTAGGTTAATAACATAGTGCACTAGTGTCCAAAGGGCCATGCTAATGTCTAGGTGGTAGGATTTGGTGAATAATGGGCTTGGGTATCTAGGGAGTGGCTTAGTATTTATTTTGGTGTATCTGGGAATAGCTTGGAATCGCATAAAAGTTTTAAAATGATCAAGAGAGGCCCTAAGATAGGTCTAGGGATAAGCTAAGGACAAGGTGGTCTCAAGTGACACTCATTACACTCAAATGACATTTTAGATGACTTCACATAGTTAACATATTGGTTGTTGAATTTAAGTGTTATTTTTAAGTAATTGAGCTTGTTGAAGCTAATAACTTTCCTACTCTCTTAGTTAGGCCTTTGTGTTATGCTAATAATGTTGACTTATGTTTTAAAAATCATTATATCAGCTTTGATAATGACACACAACACGTGGTCATTCCTATAACTATAGAATAAGGACCTCCTTTTATGGAAAACATTTATTTTGATGAGGATATCAACATAATTTATAACATCACTACTTAAATGAATGAATATGTGGATCTTACTTTGATGGTGTATTATAATCGAAGATGTATAGTCTATTTCAGACACTACAAGTATTGCTTTCACCCAATGGGATCAAGGAACATATGATCTTACATGTCATATTTATGGTTTCCTTGATATATTCCTAATTTATTCCCACAAGTTATCTCAGTGCCACAAGAATATCTGCCTCATTAGTCTACCACCCTTGAGGTTAGCACATGCACCTCAGTTTTGTGGTCAAATTAACGTCAAGGATTATTTGAAGTAATTAGAAGACTATTATGTTAATGATAATGAATGTTTGTTCATTCTTAAATTTGTGTTTCAAGTAATAGATGCTTGATTGTGGTCTATGCATTAATACTAATTACAGACAAGTGAAAAAGTACATGTTATGAACTATCACTTCCACCATGATAACCATGTTTATGCCACCCTGAGTTATGATGATGTTCCTTCTTCATAAGACCATCTAAAAACATATCAGATCCTTTGGAGTGTATAATAAACATTTTTACCATAATCCTTATGTATTCATGCCTTTTATTGTACTCTACACACCTAAACTAGGGTGTGGTACATCCATTAAGAAAATTGTATCGAAATAGATAGTTGGTATCATATCACACATGGTTTACTTATAACATTTTAATTTTTTTCTCCACAAAAATATTTTCATATATGTTTTCAAGCAATTTGTCAAGCATTTTTAGGAGACCATGCACAAGTTGAAGACCACATACATCACATACATGGCCTACCTAAGAATAATTTGGCCATATTTCAAAAATCTGATACTCCTACCTTAACTCTATTGGATTATGACTCTCAATATGAAAATTACTATAAATAACAAATATGGAAGGGAAATCAAAAGATCATGTATCAGGTTTATGTGCATACCAACTCTAATCCATCATAACTAACTTTCAACCACTTACACTAAATACATATTATGGGACACATGATATTAGGGATACTATACAGTCTAAGAAGAAACCATATTCCACACCACTCCAAATAGTTTATCATAATATTGGGATGGAATATATGCCTAAAATAGCCATGGTGGGTAATTGTTATTCTAAAGTTGAGTTAACCAATTTTATTGAATTCTTGTAGGAATGTCAAGACATTTTCCCACACAATTACATAGAAATGAAGGGAGTGCATCCATTATTAGGAAAGATGCATATCATGTCGGTCTAAGGTGCATGACTAGTGAGGAAATGAGCATATTAGATGAACCCTAATCTTCACACTAGAGTTAAAGAAGATTGATAGTATGTTACATGTTGGAGATGTTACTCCCATAGATGAATCTAAGTGGGTTAGTCCTATAGTGATCAACATCAATAAATATGTTTGAATTCACATTTGCATGTATTTTAGGAAACTCAATGCTATGTGTGTCACTAAACCTTTCCCAATGCCATCCATAGAGGACATTTTGGAAGGCATTATTAGATGTGACATATAAACTTTAACTAATTGATTTTTTTCCTATCACCAAGTGCAAATGTTTTATCAATACAAGGCCAAAACAACTTTTCCAACTAAATATAGTTATTTTTCATATAATATTATGCATTTTTGAATAAATAATGCACCAAAAACGTTATCTCTCATTGTACTAGAAGCCTTCAATGATTTCATCCATAATTTACCTCAAGTGTACTTGGATGACTAAAATATGTATGGTTTAGTGCATGACCACTATGATAATTTACATCTCATGCTCAAGCACTATCTTCAACTTTATATTTCCTTAAGTATTAAAAAGTTCATCTTTTCCATGCCATTTAGAATTTCTTTACGACACATCATTTTCTAGGATGGATTAATGGTGGATCCATCCAAGATTACAATCATTATCCAACTCCTAGATCCAACCACTCAACATGAGGTTCTCACCTTCTTAGGTCACACTGGGTACTATCATAAGTTCATTTGGGGTTATCCTAACACAGAAACTCCAATGTAATAATTAATCAAATTGAATATCCTATTCCTATGGGTTGTTAAACACTAGTAAGCATCCGAAGATCTAAAGGAAAAATTAGTGAATTCACCCATTATCTTATTTCAAGACTAGAAGTATCCATTTCATGTTCATGGTGATGTTTCATGCATGGTATTGGGTACCATCCTTGTACATATAGGTGAAGGAAACCTTGATCATCCCATTTACTTTACCAGCTAGAAGCTCACATCAGCTAAATGAAACTAATCTACTATAGATTGTGAATCCCTATTCATAGTTTATGCATTCTATAAGTTTTGTCAATACTTATTGGCCATTCCATTTATCTTCTATATAGATCATGAGGTGCTCAAATATTTGGTTAATAAGCTAGAATTTCATGGATGCATTTATTAATGGATTGTCCCCTTTTATGAGTTTTAATTCTTCATGGTTTTGAAACCATGTAAAATTAATTTCGGCCTAGACCACCTCTCATGCATTCAATCTGGTGAACCAATGTGCACCATAGAATGTGATTTACATGATGTTTAACTCTTAAAATGTATGCATGCACCTAAATAATTAGAAGAATTTTATAATTTTATTATAGTAGGTTCAATGTCAAACCACCTTAGCACCTAAGAGAAGAAGCAACCAGCTACTCATAATTCCCCCTTATAGATTATTGTAAGATACTTGTACAAATCAGGATGTGATGATATATTACAAAGGTGCATAATGTATTATGATCATATTCAAGTATTTTAGGAAGTTCATGAGGGTGTTACAAGTTGAAATCATGTTGGTGACACAACAACAAGAAAGGTTCTACTAGTTGGGTTATGGTGGCCCACATTATTCAAGGATGTTAAATTCTATGCATGCCAATGTGATATATGTTATTGTGTAGTAAAACCAAACTAAAAGGATGCCATTCACTTTCATTTGGCGCTTGATAATGAAACATTTAAAAAATGTGATATTTATTTTTTTCTCTGCATTCAAACTACCACAAGATAGACTGACATACATTATATCATTACTTATATGTATTATATCACATGCTAGGCTGAAGCAATACCCACACATGATTGTATCACTACTACTATTTTTATATTTCTATGGGAATATATCATCACATGACATGGATGCCCATTAAGTCTAATCAGTGATTAGATAACTCACTTTATTAATTCAATAGTGTGCATCCTCTTAGCTTAATTCATAATTTTCCACCATAATATCACACCATACCACCCTCAAGCCAAAGTTATAACTAAATCCTTTAACAAGGTCCATGGTAATACATTGACTAAGATTTGTAATATTGGTCACACTAATTAGGATGATCATGTTTCATCAGTCTTATGGAATTTTTAAACTACATATAAAAGGCTAAACAAAAGTACTCCCTTCAACCTTGTCTTTTGCACCAAAGTAGTTTTCCCAGTGGAATTAATTATGCCTTCCCTATGTATTGTACACATTGTAATATTAGACAAAGAATAATACCTCAAGGCTAAATTGGATGCATTACTTTAGTTGGATGAAACATGCATTCTCACACATTGGAATCAAGGGATTGAGAAGCACAAACAAAAATCTTGGCATGACCAACATATCAAAACAAAAAAAATCATCCTAGTATGCATGTATTGGTTTGTGATTCAAATTTTGTGTGCTATCTAGGTAAACTATGGATCTAGTGGAATGTTCTATTTATTATTCATGATATTAGTCTAATAAACACTTAAAAATTAAAAATATTATATGGTGAATTCTTTTGAGGCCATTTTAATGGTATTCAGCTTGGGCCCTACCATTCTATATAACTCTTTTAAATTCGATAAATAAGGAGTATGCCAATAGTTTATTTTAGTACTTAGTTTTTATTTTAAAATAAGCATGGCATTGGTTGCATTACTTTTGTTGGATTAATTTTAGAACATTTGGTGTTTTTTATTCATAACTTTGTCCTTTATTACTACTACCTCAATACATGAATATCACCCATGGAGGACCATGATTTTTTTTTAGTGTGGGGTAATTTTAAAGGTGGATAAGCTACTTAAGCTAAAATTAATAAATAAAAGGTTGGTAAGAATCACATGTGATAAAAAAATAGCTTATAGGATAAGGAGATACACAAGGGGAGGCATGTGAAGGAGTTACATAAGAGGAAGCATGTGAAAGAGGCATGTAGGAGTTGGCACATGACCCAAGAAAGTGGGACAAGATAGCAAAAGAAACATTGTTATGGATATGGGTTAAAATAAAAAATTATTTCCCATGAATCACTATGTAAATTTTAATTTTTTAAATATGGCATACATATGAGAAAGTTACAACAAATTTTAAAGTAAATATGGGACATTAATTTATTGATGGTGTACTGGTAGAAATGGAAAGCATGTCAAATGGGTGCCAAGGCATATTTTTTGAAGTATTAATGGTTGAGGTGATGGATGATGGTGTGGAGAGGTATTTAATGTAAAATAATTTTTCCCATCTATAAAATACCTAGATCCATCTCATTTTCACATTTATTGTTTAAAAATTCTAATGATTGTAGAGCTCAAACAGATGTGAAAAATCAGCCAAAAAAAAGTGTGTTTACATAATTCTAGTGGAAAAATCAAGAGAGGAGTGTAAACATGACTATAGGAGCATGTGAAAGTGAGTTACAAGTTTTAGATTCTATGTTCTTCATTAAATTAGGTTAAATAAGAAAGGCCAAAGTATTTTGGGTTTGGAAAAGGTGATAAAACATATTCATTTGGGAGAATTCATTGACCACATGTTAACCTTCGGGCACCCTAGTTGGTGATGCATCCAAAGAAAAATATCAAGATAAGAGATCCATTACTAATCATCCATGAAGTAGATGAGTGAGAGGGAATACCATAAGACATTCATTTTTCATATAGGAAGAAGGTTTTCATGTACATGAAATGCAATGTAGGAACCTAATAAAGTTGGTGGAAGAGACATATATAAAGTGCGAATCAAAGATGGTGTGTATAGGGAAGAAGACTAACATAACACCACCTCCACCTCCAATTTTGATATAATAAATACATTACCTTGATATAGGCTTTCACATAGACACATGGGAATCCAAGGTTTTCATTTATCAATTACTTGACTACAATCATCACCAACCTAGTAATGAAGGTTAACTGTAGTAAGACTAGCAGGTTGAGAATCAAAACACAAGGAATGAGGTCACCTATGATCTCATAGTTTACAATCTATTGTAAGATACTAGTGTACTTTAAATCTTTCAACTACCATACTTTGGGAAACCCCAGGAGGTGGTTCATTTTTTGATTTTATGCATCCATGAGGATTTTATTTACTTTGTAGGGCATATAATTAGGATTACCCCTCAACATATCAATAAGGTAATACAATTACTATGTTCAATGGATAATATAAGTGTGTATCTTAATGACCATGATGTGATTGATGAAATGAAAATAATTCTATAGTACAATAAAGAAGGCCACACTGTGTACATAACAAGTCTTTTAAATCATTCCATTTGGGTAGCTACACACTTATCCATGAAAACGTTAGGAGGTGTGTATATGTGGAAGGAGGTTGATATGTCCCACCTCTATGGTGTAATCCAAATGGCCAAGGGGACCAAATATAATTACTCCTAACATTTTTTTAAGAGATTTGAATAAGATGCGAAGAAGGTGCATCAAATGCCCAACCATAAGTTTATTTAGGGCACAATTTTGTTTTTACTTGTTTTTTATAAGATTGGTGTCCTGGAGTATTCGGGTAAATAAATTAAGTGCATCCACCCACTAGAGCACAATTAACCTATTAAAAAGTTCAAACAATTTACATGTTTATCCACCATCAACCCTCATACAAGATGAAGATGAAATGTTGGTTTGAGGGGATGAAGGAACCCTTAAGGAATGAATGGTGTGTACACAAGGATTTTACCATGTATATGGGAAGCCACATTAAGTAACATTATTTTATCATGTGGATATGGATGGATATCATCAATAACCTATCATGATAGCTCAAGTTTCCCTATGCCTTCATTTTAAAATATTTCATGGCTTATGTTAATCTCATTGTAAATACATGCCCAGTGAACATTGATGCTGAAAATATTAACTTCAAAGTTTATACTCTTCATAATCTACATGTCTCTATGGGAAGGGAATTATACATAGAGTGACATGAATAGGGTAAAATTGATATTAATCCTTTCAAAAAAATAATTCAAGGAAAAATATTCTTTGTGTACTACATGTTCAATCCAAGTATGAAAACATAAATTATCCAAGAGGTAGAGAAGGAACCCATCCCCCCTTAACCAGAAACACACATAAAAGGAAATGCATAGAAAAAAGAGAAAAGACCAAGACCTAAGGCCACTAGTTCTAGTAGGGCATAGGAAGAATAGCCTAGGATAGACCCCAAATTACAAAGTCAAGCCTCATCACTAATAAGATCATGAGGGTTACCTATAGAACAAAAGGATTACATCATTGCCTCACAACCATTTATCCAATCAGGGCTAGATTTTTTGGTGCCTAAAGTGGTGATCCTTGAACCACATTAAGCATCTTATGAAGCGTAGCCTAAAAATGAACCCACTCTTGAGCTTAAAAAAGAATACATTGTTTTTAAAGAGCCATAAATGGACATTGAAACTCCAAATCCTTTTGGGAAGAAATAGGAAAAGGGATAACCCCTAGTGCATAGGACTTTAGAACCGGTACAAGAGAACAAGGGTAAAAAAGTCCCAAAATTGTAGACATACAATATAACCCATAAAGTGGTAAAGAACCTATGAAAGAAGCAAAAGAGTTTGAGTAACACACAAATGTGAGTAATGATGACCTTCCCGCTTGTGCCCTATTCCATCAAGATATTATAGATGAGAAATTATAAATGTGGGATTATTTCATCAAACATGATTATATCATATAAACCCAACACGATTTATCTTTTTTTATGTACATATACAATGATGAAGTTCATTTTAATATCCCAAAGGCCATCACTGATTTAAACCTAAAGGGGGAAGATATTCTAGATGTGCTTTGGGTGGATCCCCTTAAATCATATGTATCCCAAGTAGGCATTGCCCTAATAAATTTTAGCCTAGAGGTTACTAGGTAAAACATCCTCCTTAGTAATTCTATTGGAAAGCTTCACCACAAACATCAAAATGTTGTTTATATGTATAGAGAATAACATGAGAAAAGGTGCAAGCTTTAACAAGAACTTGAGGAACTCAAAAAATAGCATGATATAGTCAAGGCATATTGACTAAGTAAATTAGGCCTTTCTTAGATGATTTTGAAGAGAGATATCACTTGATGATGGTATTAATCTAACTTGCAGATCCCTCAACAAATTGGAGATGCTTGTGGAATTTTTACTCAATAAATGTAAAAACCAAGTGAATCCCCAACAAGAGAAATTGTGGGGGAAAAAATCAATTTACAAAGGCCATAAATATATATTGAACCTTTTTAAACAATTAGGTGTCATTATTCCCATTATTGACGGGTTTTCTATAAACCTCATATGACCAAATAAAATTTTGGAAGCATGACTTTAGCCTGAGGAGAAACAATGTCAACAATTGGTTGAGGATGCACTAAATATCAAGGATAAAACCTAACATGCCAAGGTGTTATAGTACATAGAGGAACTAAATAAATAAATAATTTCCCATCAACAAGAGCTTAATTCTATATTCTTAGCATTTTGATGGCAAGTTTGGGTAGAAGTTGCATCACTTGAGGATGCCTAGAAGGCTAAAACTTCTCAGATTAAAATTTGGATGACTCAAACACATGATTTTATAGATTAATATGAGCATATTAAGTACTACAAGATGAGTTTGAATTTATTACTTCCAATCTTTAGGCTGCACTCAACCAATAGGATGAGTTCAAGTACTAAGTGCATCAAGCAAGACCCAAGCTTTTATTATCTAGGGAAATTGTAACATAGTCTGGTATGGACTATAAGTTTAGTAGGGGTGATGTTGCACCCCAAATTTTATATTTTTATATTCTAAGGGTTTTGGAGATAGATCATAGAAGAAAATGATATATAATAGAATGAAATGAAAGAGAGAGGCATGGAAGATATGCATGGAAGATAAGGAAGTGGAGGTCATTGGCATGTAAGAGCGAGTTGTGGTAAATAAGGATACAGAGAACAAGAAGAAAAAAAATATGTAGGACTCAAACAAAACCTCAAGACTTGGACAAGGGCACAAGAAGTAGATATGGTTATGAAGTAGCTCATAGAATCTTCATAGACTAAATAAGCATGAATCTAGCACAAGTTCACAAAAGCATAGGATCATGAACATAAATATATAGAATGGAGAGAGTATATAGGGGATGTTAGGCTTGATTCAAAAGGATTTAATTTTAATGTCTTACCATAAATCATTTTTATAAAATAGTCATTGGTTATTTATCTCTATTGTACTAATATGGTAACCTTAAAGGGGTTGGATTATGCATAATTACCCCTTAGATTTGTTTATAAAAGGATGTGTGTGTGTGTGTGCATGCACGCATGCACATGTGTGTCGATGTATGTATGTATGTGTGTGTGTGTGTGTGTGTGTGTGTGTGTGTGTGTGTGTGTGTGTGTGTGTGTGTGTGTGTGTGTGTGTGTGTGTGTGTGTGTGTGTGTGTGTGTGTGTGTGTGTGTGTGTGTGTGTGTGTGTGTGTGTGTGTGTGTGTGTATGTATGTGTGTATGTATGCATGCATGCATGTATGTATGTATGTATATATGTATGTATGTATGTATGTATACATGTATGTATGGATAGAGAGAGAATACTAAGTAAATACTATTGAAATATCTTTATAATCTTCCTCAAATTAAATTAATGGAATCACTACTTTTATATGTGAATTTTAGTGTTAATTTGTTTCTATGGTATTAATTATAACAACTTGGAATATGTGGAATGAATAAAATGGTTAACTCTAAAATGATGATTGTAGTAATGATTAAAATATAACTAACCTAAGAACCCATACGTAGATAGAGTTAAGTATATCCACCACTGCATGGTATAATCGATGGGAACCAGTCTTGGTTGCATGCCTCAAGTGATTATGTGAGGTCACTACTCATGTGATATTTTGGCATGTTATCTCATTGATTTTTTCCTTTACATTAGGTGCACTATTAGTATTTATTCAATTGAAACTAAGGATAAATACCCCAATAGTTAATCAAATTCTTATAGCCCATGCTAATTTACTTTATACATGAAACATGTTTTTGGAGATCAATATAAATATAATTTGCATAGTATTAGATTTCTTTAGGACACTAGTGCCATTGGAAATTTTCTTACAACAAAAAATGATAAATTGGATACATTGCTTTTTAGAAGACAAGATCCTCAATAAAAAAACATGTGATTTTTTTGTTAACAAATCATAGGTTAAAAATTATTTTGAATAAAAACATAACACATGATCCATACTACAAGAAATTTTGTTCGGTTATGATGCATTGGCATCATTTCCTAAAAAATATTATAAAAGATTGTCTATGATTTCATATGCATTTATTAAAACTTTAGGAATCTAAAAAAAATTGATTAATCTTTTGATGGATAAGAAACTACACATTCTGAATACATAACATAGTGACCTTCTTCATTTTTTCATATCCTCCAAAATACAAGAATAAAAAATAGACAAAAAAATTACAATATTAAAAAAAAAAGAAACACCATGTGCTATACTATGGCCAACCATTGGCATGTACCATGTAAATGAATACAATACAAAAGGTTTATTTTCTATCACATTTCCTATTTTTTTCTTACATGTGAAGCTATGTTTAGAGTACCTCAATTAAAAAAAATAGATGCATGAATATGCACTTAATTCATACTCTATAATGATAAAAGAAAAATAGTATACATCTAAAAATTAAATATTTTATATTTAATCTAATGATGTGTCATCTTACCCAAGGAACAACTGCCATTTTTGTTATAAAGAATATTGAGGACAATTTTAAACTATTATTGCAAATCTTTAAGAATGGCTCCATGTAATCCCTGATGATAAAAAATTTGGATACTTGATATGATTTTCTTCCACTTTTTGGGTAACAATATCATATTCAACAATTTATTTTGAACTAAAATGATTAATCAATTACGTTTCCTACTTTATTTTTCACATTGAGTGTTTCTGACACCAAATGACCCACTTTTCATAGTGTAATACATTTCATGATTCTTGAAGATCTGTGCCCATCTTATCAATGTAGAATACAAATATTATCTCCAATACAAATCATACATCACTTTATATGCATCATAAAATTATAATATTTTATGAAGTAGTAAAAAAACACTTATAAGCACCATATTATTCGTATAGGTATGCAACAAATTACTTCACTTCATCTTTTGTTTTTCCAAGAATATCTTGTTTTATTCAAAATAATATTAGTAAATATTATTCTCATGTATGAATGGAAGTAGAGATTATATAGACATAATAATGGATTTCTATGGCTAAATTATACACCCAATATTGATACAATATATTAGGAAGATCAAACTAGAGTTGAAAATATGAAGTACTATTTTGACAATTGTATATTGGCTTGGACTCCATGTGATATATTTCATAGAAATAAATAAATAAATAAATAAATAAATATATATATATATATATATATATATATATCATTATATTGTTGATGATACATTTTTATTAAATGGCATCAAACAAAGTTTTAAGAAATCCTTTTCTTGACTACGAATAAATTTTGGATTGTGTTTAAATGCATACTAAGTGCACAGAAGAAACGTGCTAAAGAAAAAAAAGAATTATTTTTCAATGTTGGTACAAGTCACCTTGGTAATTGTATAAAAAATATTCCATGGTCATTTAAAATAATAGATCCAAAATATACAATCCTTCTCATAATGATGACAAATTGAAGACTCACACCCTATCCATGATTTCTATTTGAAAAAATTATATTAATGTTAAATTGATATTTCACATGAATATTCAAAATATTGATGCTTTTTATAATTACTAAAAGTGAATATTCATAGCATCTCATCATTTTATATTTGAAAAATAATAATGTGGGCTCTATCCTTAAATTTTAGACCTCTCTACTACTAAAAGGCTCACATTCGACATCACACTATGACTAAATACTTATCTTTTAGTCTGATCCATATCATTCTAATGACCCAGGTCTCCTAAAATACATAGAAATATTAGAACTTGATGAACATATTTCAATATCAATTTTAGATACATACATGTTTTCTATCCATGTATACACTACTGACCACAAAGGGACACTACCACCAACTATAGTGACCAAATCCTTATCTAATGTCCAATTTATAAAACTCATCCAAATTGAAAATGTTTCAAAGCCCATGGGTCAGCGTATTTATCTTATTTAACCCTACTATGAGATATTTTAAAAAGGTGTGGTATAAATACAAGTCTAAGCCTTCTCATTTCTCATCTAGAAAATACCAAGCAAGAACCTACCAAGGCTCATTAAATCATTTTTAAAAATTAATTATTATACCCTATTCAACCCTATTTCTATATTAGTCATAGGAGAAGTCATAAAAAGGATCTAAAGCATTCAAATAACAAACCATTAGTAATATTTTTTAGGTTCCAAGCTAGATCATTGTATGCATCTTAATATATAATATTACACACTTGTGCGCACACACTCCTATACATAGGGGATAACTACATAATTCTAAGGTCTTCCTTGGAGTATTGGATATGTATGCAATTATTAGTGATAGAGGGGTCATTAACATCTGCTTGATACCATGATTCTACAAACTATTTTTTTTGGCAAACTCATTCTAAGGGTAGAGAGATAGGGTTTGATCAATTATCAAAGAGTGAAAACTTATATACAAATTTTGATTATATCATTAGAAGGGTCAAAAAATACAAATAACAAAAGATTTGTTTTCACTAAGATCTAGTCATTATTATGTACTAGACACCTACATCATAGCTGCACACTAACACCAATAATAGTGTCTACAGCTACAGAAGTACAATTTATGAAATTTGATGACTAATCTGGAACATTTATCTTGAATAATTTCCACATGTTTCGAGTTTATAAATACTTTCACACAATAAACGTAGATAAGTATCATTTATATTTGGTATTGCAATCAATTGAACATATTTCAAATTTGATACTTTCTATATTTAACATATCTCAGTATTATAATTCAAAAGATTTATTTATCTAAGTTTTTAACTAATTGTCATGTTATATATTAGTTTATCACCATTGTGATTGAATTATTTATACATTATTAACCCAATCACTCCATACCTTAATGTATGGTCAAGCATTTGGTGAACCCAACCTTTGGTCTCCAAACCCTAGGTTAACATAAGGTTTTCTAATTTACTATTTTCCTAATTTATAATTTTTAATTTAACAATATTTCAAATTTGAAAATCATAATTTATTATCCTAAAATAATGTTTAGTATACATACATATACTACTTATTTCATGGGATAATTTATGATAGTAGTACTTATTTTTTATTTTTGATACATTGTTGAATCAATCAAATATATCATCAAATGAAATAAACAAATTGGATAATATAAAGAGAGTGATTTAAAATAAGATCATAATTTAATATCTCTTTATAAAAAAAATTTAATAACATAGAGTCAATGACTAGACACCAACATGTGTGGTCTTAACCCTTTGTTCCTCCTAGATCCTCTTCAAGTGACAAGTACCATCCCACTCCCATGATTTTCCCATGCATTATATTGGATTCTACAGTCCACTTTCTCACTACACAAAGAGGTAAGGGTTCCAACATGTCCTACTACTTCTTAATATACACCAAGCTCTTACTAATCCTAAAATGATAATAAAAAATAAAACATATGATCTTGTTGACCAATTGAGTAATATAAATGCTAAAATGTCAATCCTTTAGATTTTAAAACAATTAACTATCTATAAGGATATTTTATATGAAGCTTTACATGAAAAATAAGTACCTATTGATATAGAACTAGCTTACTTTACTAATATCATAAATTTTAATCCAAAATATTTACCATCAAAATATATTATTAACCAAGATTTTCCTTTATTCATACAAGTTAGTATGCATAACAAAGGAGTGAAAAGAGTGCTAGTCAAAAATAGATATGGTCCAAAACTTTTTTGCATGGAATTCTCAAAAACAATGCGCATTTGTGAAAATATTCTTCAAAAATTAGATGTGCATATAAAAGGATTTGATAACTCATGTACCCTATAAATCAATCACATCACATTAAATGTGATATTGGGACCAAAAATAGTACCATCTACATTCCAAGTAATGTATCAATAATTATATTATAAATTATTGTTGGATATGTCTTGAATAGACATGATGGAATTTATCTTATATACATTAAATTAATGTGTAAAATTCATACATGATGGGGCATAATGGATAATGCATGTTGATGATGAACCCTTCAAAAAAAATTAAATATACATCCTAACACAAGGGGTATTCCTACACTAATAACTCCAAAACATTATATTCCAATTAAAATCATAACAATTTATGATATGAGTGAATCAAGAAAACTAAATAATTTACCTCAAAATACTTATATGGCATCAGTAACTAAGGTTCACATGGATACACACTTAGAATAAGAACCATTATCAAAGGAGCCAATGATACCAAAATAATGAGAAAATACAAAATTTGAGCTACCTTTATTGGTTAACACTGAGTATCATGATTGAAAGGTTTTAGATTACTATGATAGTGATGGTGAACTTCCTCATACTGTGACTAATGAAAAATTGTCTAAACTAAATTTTAATTCACTTGATCATATTTCACATACCCTATTCACACCTATAGGTCCCAATACACACAAGTTAAATTCATCACCAAAGGCTACAACATCACCTTCAGATAAGGGAAAGGCTAAATTAGTAGATGAACATGGAAATTCTTATTATTCAATCCATTCTTCTTAGATAGAAGCATTGATTTAACCTTACAATGGAAAAATACATATACATCATGTAAATAGCGTGGAGTTATCTCATAAGAATCTACAATATATTTTATAGATCATAGTAAAATTAAATGATCCAAATACAATAATTTATATGTTATTTGAGCATAATATGATATATTTACCTCATAATAGACACAAATTAAGAAGCAAAATCATTCCTAAAATAGATTCATTGTATTGTAACTATCATTGCACTAGCCATAATATAAATCAATGTGAGGCATTGTAAAACCAAATTTAGAATTAAAAAAATGAAGCACATATAATGATCATACTTGAAAAATATAAAATACCTCTTATTTATGATATTTCAAAAAGGAAAATGTGCAATGGGACATTCTTCTAAACACCCATGCCTCAAAGATCTAACTATTACTATAAATATTGATGGGGTATATTGTCGATATCTCAAGGTTGATGTAAATAATTGGGATAAAATTTATAGAACCAAAATTTGATAACATTTGGGACATAAATTTAATGAGTTAAATTCCTCTCCACTGATACCAAAATATATATGGCACATCTTACTACCCATATCATGTGGACCAAATGTTGTTTATACCATCATTTGGTTTGTGAATCTAGAACCAAACTTCACCTATCATCTTGGCCAGTATTGGTTGTATGATATGAATGCAATAATAAATATAAAATATATGCACCTCACTTTCCAATTAAAATATAAATAAATTTATGTCCCACATGATCAATACAATGATAGGCCCATATCAATAGCTTCTAGCACCAAATTACTAGAAAACATAAAAACGTTGGCAATGAAAAAGCATAAATAATGGTGTCAAGAAAAAAGGCTATGAGGACCATCAGATAGTCATTTATATTATGAATGGTATGAATCATTTCCTTTCATTTGAATTAAAATTTTTAAGTCCAAAAATTTATTAAAAATAAATATTCCAAGAATTCAAAAAAAACTACAAAAATAAAAAAACATTTAAATAATTCAAAAATAGAAAAATAATTCAACAATCCCATGTTTTATTATTTATTTAGCATTTTCGTTGTTTGATTTATGTTAGTAGGTAGTATATCATTTCATTTCTACATACACATATTTTTCATGCATCTTTAAGTGTAATATAGGAATACTTAGACACATGATATATGCGCTTATAGATGTTGGACCTCTCCTCTACCCATGCCATATAGTATGTTTGGGACATATACTTATTTGATCATTATTGATATGGGTTACATATTATTTTTTATCATTTCTAAATTATCATGTTTAAACTTATATACTAATGCTTATACATGTTTATACCCGTGTTCATATCTTTCATAGTCTACTTGATATTCTATGTTACATAACATTGTTTGTTAACACATATCTATAAATACTAGTATGATATGTTTATGCTAGTTTATTATACTTAGTCTATTCACATTTTCACTTCCTTAAGTGTATTTCATTGCTTGTTTTTTATTTCTTATGGAAAATTTGAATATGTTCATTATTTTTTGGCACCTATGCCATTGTATGTTGATTGTAATTTTAAATATATCATTCTATGTTACTTAAAATTTTGAATATATCATTCCTTTCAGTTATGCAGCATTCGAACATGAGCCTTGTATGAGGTATCTTTTGACCCTTATTTTTCATTACATTGAGTGATATTATGTGTGTGCTTGATTATTCGTTGATCTTGTATTTTTACTCTCTAAATGTTTCCATGATCCATATCATACATCTTAAGGCTTGATGTGATCACACATTGCAAGCTTCATTGATATATATACTTAGAAATGTTAATCTTATAGGTCACATGATTCATACGTAGATAATATATCTACCTTATCTTTTTGAGGTAAGGTAGATACCAATATGTCCATAAACACATGACCTTCATGTTTACACACTTTCTTAGTATAAATTTCAATGGGGTCATGTCACAAAGCTATGACCTCCACACTTGCACAATCCTTAGTATAGTTTCATGATTAAAATATACATTTGGGATAAAATCTTATTAATTATACCAATTTTGGATGGATTTAAAATAGATTTTTTTATATTTATGACACATATAATTCATATAAAACATATTATATACGCATATACCATGCTATTACACCAAAATTTTGAAATTTACCAATTAAACTATTCACAAAGATGCATCGATTACATCGAGATGTATTATTATCGAGCCTTTTATGTTACAAAACTTAGTTAAAATTTATAGGTTGAAGTGATTAAATCATTAAACCTCACCATATTTATAATTTGGATTGATTAAATCATCTAATCTCACTAGATTTATAAGATGAGTTGATTATATCACTCACCCTAACCAGATTACATATTCACACATGCATTGTGTGATTAAGATATAATTATCTCAATGGCCATGTCACAACTCATCCTTGCACTAGATTTGGGGCATAATACCTTCCAATATCTCTCTTAAATTCTCCAAGATTTAGTTTTGAACCTCTTCCAACTCCAATGCTTCACAAGGAAGCATCTTTACTAATTCAAAGTATGAAAGGGCAACATAGTTACATTGACACACATGTGTAGTCCTTCATTTCTATCTTTATTTTAAAGCAATTAAATTATTTCAAATTTCATATTATATGCATTGATTTATTCTATAACATATTCTTGGTTATAGGTCTTACACCAAAAAACACTCAAAGTGGGCTCAAATAAAGGCAAGTTGTATTATACAAACCCATGAATGTATTTATTTGTTATAAACTAGTAATTTCATCTTTAAATTACTATATTTGGAGGGGGAACATAGATTTAGATACTAAAATTGAATATTCATAACATCTTAGTATTGTAAATTTGATAAATATCAATTAGGGATCTACCATTTAGTTATACACCTCATTGTTACCAAAAGGTTTGTATTCATCATCTCACTATGCCTAATTACTTATCTCTTAGTCTAATCTATATCATTCTAAAATAGATTAATAAAATACATATAAATCTTAGAACATAATGATTATATTTCATTGTCAGCTTAATATCCATACCTATTTTGTATCTCTATAGACACTATTAGCCACAGATGGACACTATTGTCAATGCTAGTGTCTAGATCCTTATCTATGTCTAGTAATCAAAACTCAACAAAATTAGAAATGTTTTGAAACCTAAGGGTCAGTCTATTTTTATTATTGAACCCTGCCATGAGATATTTTCAAACTATGTGGTATATGTACAATGCAAAGCCTTCTCAATCCTCATCTAGAAAATACCAAACAAGCACCTACGAAGGCTTATTAAATCATTTGCACAATTGATTTATTATTATCTATTCATACCTAGTTATTTAGTAGTCACAAGAGTAATCATACAAATGTTTTGAACATTCAAAGAATAAAACATGAGCAATATTTATCAACGAACAAGTTATATCATTATGTGCATATTCATATCATATATTTCACCTTTGTGAAAATAGACTCCCAAAAATAGGAGAGAACTACTTATGTCTGAGGCCCTCCTTAGATTATTGGCCATATAGGCAATACTCAATGATAGATGGGTCATAAACAATAGCTTGACACCATGAGACCACTAACCCATTTTTTGGCAAACTCATTCTAAAGGTGAAGATGGGTGAAGAGATAGGGTTTGATCAATTATAAAAGAGTGATAACATGTATTCTATATTTCAATGTATCAATAGAAAGACAATAAAAACATAGAAGAATGAAATTGGTTGCATCAATATCTAGTTTTATTCTATATTGGACACCTTCATCACATAAATACATTAGTGTCGATGGTAGTGTCTAGATCTGATGGTAGTATAATTTCTATAATTTGATGACTAATCAAGAACATTGATCCTACATACCTTCCACCTATTTCTAGTTTAAATATGCTTGCATATAATAAACCTATCTAGGTATTATTTCTCTTTGATATTTTAATCATTTAAAAATCTTTCAAATTTAGTCGTTTATATATTTACCATATCTTAGTATTATAATTCAGAATATTCATTTATTTGAGTTTGTAATTAATTGGTGTGCTATAGATTAGTTTATCACCCTTGTGCTTGAACTATTTATATATTTTTAACCCTATCCCTTCACACTTAAATTTAAGGTTAAATAACTTATAATTTGGAAAGAAATATTGATGTTAAACTGATCTTTCACATAAAGTTGTATTGAAATATATTTAAACATATGCTTAAAAAATAATGAATCAATTTGAAAGATATCACCATATGCTCACAAGAATATCTAAAAGTGCAAGCTCACATGAACCATCTTTAAATTTATTTAGAAAACTTTCAATTGATAGTATTGATTATCATGCCATTAGTGGACAATACGTTTTCGATATTTTACCAAAACTATCACTTGTTATGTGATTTTAATTATTTATCTCATTAAATATTTGAAATAAAATCTAACATTGTATTTTTTATTGTAAATCTTATTCAATTTCTACTTCAACCTTCATTGATGAATATATGAATCAACCTTCTTTATTAGATTCACTATCACTTCTAGAAACTAAAAAAAATAGATATATGACAAAAATGTCATGGTGAAAAATGGGAGAAAAAATGTTTCAACAGTTATTTATGTCTTTCCCATGTTCTTTGCAATCCCTTTAAGAGTTTCTATTTCTAATGCATTACCATATTAGAGGGAACTTATTATGTACGAATTATTTTAGAACAATATTGTAGACATTGGTTTTTCTACAAAACAAATAGTTGAATTTTGGTAAAGCATGCAAAATTCCTATCACCCATGGCATATTCTCCATATTAATTCTAAAAATGAATTGCTTTCAAATGATGAAGTTATATATGACATCATTCTTCATCACAACTTTAAAAAACTTGATGAATGGAATATTTTATCACATATACAACCTAACAATGATATTATTCTTAATGAGCTTGATATGCTTGATCATCATGACTTTGATATACATCATAAATGATAATAATATATTAGATTCCTTAAAGGAAACAAATGAATTCTTTTATAGATTGATAATAATATATTATATTCTTAAAGGAAACAAATGACTTCCTTTATAGAATCAAAGAGAATAAGCTACCAAATTTATGAATCCCATTCTGCCAATGCATCCACTTTGAATGCATTGTCTGCAGAACAACAAATTTTTCGTTATATTATTATGCATCACTACAATCAACATGCCACAATGCTTCCATTGAGGATGATTATTCAAGGTATTGCTAGTAGAGGAAAATCATACCTTATCAACAAAATAATATTTGTATTGATTTTTCAAGAAACTCACAATAATTCACCATTGTTATTTATTTCACCAAAATATAATGCAACATTTAATATTAATGTTTCATCAATCTATGCATACCTTCGCATACCTATAAATAAATGAAATCATTATAAGGGTGAGTGCTCCTAGTTTTACAACAATATTTTTAATATATTCAATACATTCTAATCGATTAAATAATTTTCATAGGGCTGAGGCTATTGACAAGTATTGATCAACATTTGTAAAAAGCCTTTATATAACATAAAAATTATCCATTTGTTTCAAGATCTATTATTCTCATTGGTAATTTGGGTTAACTCCCTTTGATACTTGATATATACCAATGTGTGTTGGAACATCATATGGTTCGACACTTTTGCAGATATTCAACATTGTTATTACAATACACACATTTTTTGTCAATAAGAATCTTGTCCATGCTAGGCATATTTTTGAAATCTACTATTGAATGTGTGAAATTCCAAAGTGAAAGTTGAAGAATATAATTTATTAATGTTTGAAACTGATAGTTATTTCTCATTTGAATAAAAATTATGACTTCATTTATCGACTCACTTATATGCAAAAAATTCTTTGGCTTCAACACATAACAAACAAATTTGAAATCATTAAACATGTTGATTGCATGGAGCAACACATAACGTACCAGGAAAAAAGAACTTTAGAGATTTGGATGATGAGCAATTAGATACCGAAATTATTTAATCAAAAGGACAACAAATTATTCTTACAAATCCAAATTAAGTGTTGAGTGTGGTTTAGTCAATGGTGCTCTTTGGGAAATTCATGCTATATTTTATAGAGTTGGCACCAAATCCCCTGAACTATCAATGTTTTGGTTGTGCACATGGAAAAATATAGGTTGAGCATAGGTTCAAGATTATCCTCATAATGTGTGGATCCCTCCCATAACTCTAAAAAACCTTAAACAACTTCTATTTAAATGACTTGGGCTTTGACAATACATATATCGCAAAGACTAACATCGGAAAAGAAAACAATTGACCTTGGTAATATTGAATGCTAAGGATTAACTTTTACTATATTATCAAGAGTGCGATTGTTACAAGACCTTTAAATTTTTCTTTCTTTCTATTTTGATCAATATACAAGAATGCAAGATGGCATATACATCCATATCAAGAAAAATAAAAATAAAAAACAAAAACAAAACTTATATTTCTTTTCCAAACTCCCTCTTAATTGATTGCAAATATTTAACATCCATGGTCTTTATTTGTTTTGTTTTAGCCTTTAACTTCTTTCAATCACATAGAAAAATAAATCAATTTTTAAATCCTTTATATCAAGAAAATTCTTAAAATTTCTTATTTATATTTTACCTCATACATTTTCAAATCACTCAAGAAAAAATCTTTTTATCTATCAACATTCACAGTGCGCTAATTCTAGGCCTTATCCTCACCTGCTGATCTAAATCACATTTCTAAATATAATTGAGTTATTAAAAAGTTCTTATTTTTTTCTATACAAAGAAAGCCCTTTTTATAAAAAGAAAAAGAAAGAAAATAATTTAGAAAGATAAGCAACTCTCATGAATTATACTCAACGTGGGTTTCCATGACTTGCTTTTACTTTTGCAGAGAAGGTGATTGAGGTAAGCCATTCTCAACTCAGGAGTATCACAAATCCCCATGCTGAGGTGCTTAATATTTGAGAATGGGTTAAACGTATCTACCATCTTTATTGTTCTCCTCTCCACCTCATCGGCGTTGGGCAGCTTTCCACAGGAAGCCAATTGCCCCATATCAAATTAATGCAAAAGCAGGCAAGCAAGAAAGCAAATAAATATTGAGCAAAATGAAGGAATACTACCATTTATGTTTTTGACATGTATAAAACCTATCGAATGGGTGAAAGAAAACTACAAGTTTAAGGCGGTGAAAGATTAGGGAATATCAAGGGCGATTTCACCGAGTACATAATCTTGGGAAATAACAGATCTTACAATTTCGTCTTTGTTGCCATTCTCAATGTCGTTATTTCGTTGGTGAGATTTACTAAGATCAAAACACTTTTAAATTTAATTTAAATATAAATGTCCACTACAGGTCGAAGATTGCCTTATGGGACTGAAAATGATACGTTGTATAGAAGATAGGGTAGTGCTGGAGAACTTTAAAAATATTAAAAGAGAAAATCAAATTTAGTAACAATTCAAATATTAAAACCAAGGTGTTATAGAGAAATTTTTTGATATTTATCAAGTGGGTTGTAGTTTAATGGTGAGGATGATGGTATAAAAGGTGCTGCCTAACCATTCATCAAGATACAAATCTCAAGGGATTAAAAAAAAGGATGAGATCGAGATTGTATCCTGGGTAAATTTGGTGGAATGGATACCCCTCAATCCTTGGCACTAAGCCAAAGAAGCATTTTGTATACCTAATCCATGTAAATTCAAGGTTTCAATCCAAAGAAAAAAAAAAAAAACTTTTAATATTTAAAGTGGTGAAGAAGTGTATGATATATACATTTTAAATAATTTAATATATTTTTCTAATATTAATAGAAATATTCATTTCGATTATTTATTTATATTTTAAATTAAATTTATATCAAATTAAATAAATTAATGATATTAATGTTTAAAAAATGTCAAAATTGGTCGATATGTTTGAAAAGTACAATACAATTTTAAAAATGAGGAGTATAAATACATAAATTAATAATGGCATGCATCTACAAAAATTAATAATGTATAATACAATTTAACAAATTTGAAAGAGAACGTACATTGATAATGGCATGCATCTATGAAAAAATATATGTCGAAATCACATGCTCTGATACCTTATAGTTCTCTACAGGTCTACAAACCTTTCATGAGTTCGCTTCCTACTTAACCCTAAAGAAGAAACATGGTGAATGGAAAACTAAATCATCTAGGGATAAAGTAATGTAGAAATGAATTATCTATTTTTTTGTGAAGATCAAACATCTCTCAAAAGAAAAGAGCTAAGCATATTTACTCGTAAGCCATGAAGATATTTAGAGGTTTATAAGAGTCTTTGAAGATGCAAAAGAATCAACCTCTAATTTCCTAGAAAGCAAAACATAAAAATGCAAAATGATCTTCAATTTTAGGCTCTCTATGACAAATATGATTCACTTAATAAATATGTTGATATGTCTCTAAATGGATGTGGGTGAAAAATATAATATCCCCACTAAGTTTTACCAAAATATTACAGTGATTTTTTATTATTATTATTTAATTATACATATTCAACATATAGATTTCATCACAAGAAATCCTAACTAGTGATCTTTAACTAACTATATTTATTTAGTTAACCATTATATTTATAGCTAATTTACTTAGCTGTGGATCACCATGAACAAATATAAAAATCATGAACAATACTGAATAATCATAAATATTGCATTGCATCATAAATGAAATAGTATAAATTCAACCACAGTTGATATAACATTATGGTCATTGTTGTAAAAGTATAATAAATAAATATTATATTTTTCAACAAAACATAAAATATCTCAAATGATAAAATATGATATAAAGCTCTTTTCAATAGAGTCTCCATGACTCAAGCATCAATATTTAATCTCAAGTGTAGTCTCAAGTATAGAACTCCATTTGGGAGGGAAAGCATCATCCAAGAATTTTTCAACACCAACCACAGACCATAGATCCCCCGCACTATCTCCCAAACAAAGGGATGGCCCTCCCTTCATGGATGGGTAGATAATGATGGTGCAAGGATTTAAAATAACAAACTAGAACCTATGTGTTGAAGATATCTAATACATAATATAAACTATAAAGAAATTCATTCTAATAAGATATCGCATAAATATAAAAACTATATCAACATATGAAATAACAATGTTTATCCAACATTACTTTGACCAAATTTTTCAATAATAAATGATCTCTATGATCAGTCAAATTCATACATACCTCTTGATTAGACTACACCTTATGTTGCATTGATGACACTAGTTAAATTAGTGGAATCCATCCACTACTTAATTAGGGTCATGAATGCGAGATTTGACAAAATAAATAATAATATAAAAATCAATATATCCATCATTAATATTTCACTTTAGCTAATCATAATTATGCTAATTATAGAAATATCACAAGCATTCATTTAATCTGTCAAATGAAGTGAAATAAATCTATATATCTATTTTTTTTCAAAATATAAAGAGAATCTAAAAAAGTCATCAATATATCATATCATCCAAGTAATGATTATCTAGACCACCAGTTACCTTAGCAACTTAGAATATTATTTCTCCATGAAATAATATTATAATCTTGGTTAAATAAATTGTTTATATTCCACATATAACAATAGTCAATCCATAACATACAATTATGTTCTATATTTAAACTCATGAATACATTGACTGCTTTATATTTAAACATTCTAGTGCTTTTATACTAACCAAATATAAACAAGCATCAATTAATCACTGTTACAATAATAACAATTATAACATAGATGTATTTATAAATATATATTTATATATTAATTCATACATACAAATATATTATACATACTTTGTTTATAAAGTATATTACTAAGGTGGCATCTACTATCATTCGCCTTAAAGTATACTATATACATAAAGTATACAATCAATTCATAAAAAAAAGTCATGTGACTTTTTTCATTAAATTGAGGAATTTCATTTGCCCATGGTATTTAAACACACAATTTTCATAAATCAAACTCACTTATCATTTATTGATCAACGCATTCTAACCATTTAATTCTAAACAATTTTTCAAGCTTTGCCAATTGAATATTATTCATAAGTGCAAATATAAATAAACATAATCGCCTTTACCCAATGTGGGTGTTAACAAAACAATGAATAACACATAGTTGAATACCTACTTATGTATCGATTTTAATATCTTAGATTTGGTTGAATAAAACAAGATAAATACAAAGATGAATACCATATTTGATTATGGTTTAACATAGTTCAAACTTGGCTGATTAAAATAATCAAATCATGTAATTGAACCCATTTACTCAGTGTCCCTATGAACTAAGTAATAGTTACATAGTTCATCTGATATAATATCAATACACAATCCTCTCTAAGTGTTCATATTAAATAACTAAATTATACCATTAGTTACTTATCAATCCACTGGTATACATACTTTCATAAATCCAAATGTAAACCTACAATCTTATTTTTGTATCTATCCATACCCAGGTTACATAGGTGACTACACAAAAAGTTCCCAATTCAACATATTAAACCATTATGAATAATACAGGATTTCATAACCTAACTTTGTGTTTAAAACATAACTATATCTTATTCCCAATCCAAAAAAACCACTTCAACTTTTAAATGAATATGCACAGTCATGTTAAAATATTTTTATTGACTACTGGTGTGTGTGTGTGTGTGTGTGTGTGTGTGTGTGTGTGTGTGTGTGCGTGTGTATAATAGCATACTAAAAAGTCTATTATATATATTTATGAATTGACAAACTTTAATGTGTGACTTTATATATGTATACACACACACACACACACACACACACACACACACACACACACACACACACACACACACACACACACACACACATATGAGTATACAAATTTATATAAAATCATAATTAATCAAATATATACTCAGGTATATATTCATGTATATATATATTTAACATCCCTAAAAACTCAAATTATTAAGCTAAAAAAAATGAATTGGTTAACAATTTAATGATCATATGACATACATATTTGAGTCTATTTTTAAAATTACCCAAATGAATATAAGACAACTTGGTTTAAGACAAATAACTCAAGCTAAATTATATATATACCCACAAGAATAATTTCTATTTTTGAACAAAGATATTCAAATTATTAAGGAAGGTTAGGATAGAGTTTTAAAAGCTCGTGTATATCATGGCCAAGACCTATTTTTCCATTCCCAACCTTCACAGGGTACCCTGGGTTGGATATAGGGTTTTGTGGAGGCTGAGCCCTCTACAGGGATTATATACAGAGCTTTTTTAATTTTCAAATCATATAAATAATTAAAAAATCAGTAACCCAAATAATTTGAAAACTCATTCATAAAAATTATCACACATAGGTATTTGAATTACATAACTAACGTGGTAAAATGTATGTATGTCAAAGAAAGCTGAGCAAAATTTCTTCTTCACACTTATTCACCTCTTCTCCACCTTTTATATTTTATTATCAAAATGTCTTGAGCCATCCTCTATGCGATGTACCATGTTGTTCATAGCCCCCATTATCCTCCTTTTATTCTTTTTCCATCACCTATTTCTTTCCACTTATCCATACTCTTCAACTGATTAAACTCCCTAAATAATATGCATGCTCAGATAGCTTAATTAACACGCAACCTACCTCCATACAAAAGATACTAAATCCCATGATTTTCTTCCAAATATTGTTTAACTGAATTCAATGGATGATTAGTAACCTAATCATCTCGATGCTTCTATCCAATCCCTAATTAATCACATTATATTCCTTTATCAAATTTGCATGACAATGATTTAACAATCCATCATCGCCCATCTCAATTACATAAGTCACATAATCATTATGTTATATTCCATGCAAGAATATCAACTAGTCGATGACTAAAGTATTTCCCCGTGCAAAGACTAAACACAATAGAATATAACTTTGGCAATGCAACTAAGTATAACAAGACTAGAGTTTACGTTAAAATGTTATCCTCCAATATGCCTAGCAATTACAATGAAGTCTAAAATCATTAAATAATTAACATTAATATATCCATTTACATATTATGAATATAATTCCTTTAATAAAATAGTTGATCGAATATAATATCTTATAAAACAATGACATTATCTTTTGACATTATAATGTAATATCATAATAATAATATTTAATTATTATCTAAGTCTTATAACTCAAGTAACAATTATGGAATCCATCACATCATAATGTTTTACTATATAGCCATACATAATAAGATAGTGATATAAGTAAACATAAAAAATGCACTCAATAAGCCAAACAAGATGAACTACGTAAGATCAAAAAATCAGTGAAATTACTCAAACCATCAATATGATCATCAATAGCAATCAAGATTATAACATAAATCATATTACCAATAATCTATAGGAAAAGTACACAAAATATGCTACATTATTTATATCAAATAATTAATTATGAAATATGATATACTAAGTGGTGTGTGAAATGGTTTTTAGATTCATTTTCTATTATCTTCCAATGTCTTCATCTAGACCACCCTCTCTGATGATGCTCTCCCTCCATCATGATCTAAGGAAAGAATCTATCCTGCATCCACCTCATGCCAATGAAGGTAGTTAGCCTAAAACATCATTATATCTATAAAATAATATGGTATAATAATAAAACATGATCACAATATATTGAATGTAAAAATACTACTAACTCATAGCAAACTAATCATGTAAATTAAGCAACACAAACTATTTTATAATTAGCATATGTCATCAATCCTAATCAAATATTAGATAATCAACTAATCAATCATAATAATTCACATATTAAATAGGTTATTTAACTTAGAGATAAATTGAGATATAACATCTTTTCCCCCTAAATATGATCATCATCCTAATGACATTATTCAAACATTAGTTATGAATTTAAAATATTGTTTAGTAAAAAATAATATAATACGCAGTAACAAATCAAGCAAATAATTATGGAAATAGTTTGTAAAACTCATCATAGTCCTCTTAAGTGGCACTATCCTTAGAGTATTGGTCCCATGAGACCTTGCACTATGATATTTATCTATTACATAAATAAAGTTTTTTAGTGTCAATTACTATGATTTGTTCTACCATGACCACCCTAAGATCTAGACCCTGCAAAGGATTCCGATCCAACACATGTGAAGGATCAACTATATACTTTTTAAGATAAGACACATGGAAGACATTATACAAAATAGCTAGACTTGGTAGTAATATAATCTTATACGCTACAAGGTTGACCATTTTTAAATCCTTGAAAGGGCCCACATATCTTGGTGAAAGTTTTGTTGACTTCTTGAATTTAATCAATTTTTTATGAGGCTTAATCCACACAAACACTTTATCACATATAAAAAATTACCTAGTTGTTATTTTCATATCAACATAATTTTTTTTCTATCATTGGCCTTGGCCAACCTCTGTCTGATTGTCCTAACTTTATTTTTTATTTATAAAATCATCTCAAGTCCAAAGACTACCCTGTCTTCCATCTTATCTTAACTAATTAGTGTTCTACACCTCTTTCCATACAATGCCTCAAATGGATCCATATTCAATGTTGATTGGTATGAATTGTTTTAAGTAAACTCAACTAATGAAAGGTACTCCTCTCACTTTTATTACTGATCCATGCAATACATACAAAGGATATCTAAAACTTGATTAACTAGCTCCGTCTATCCATCACTTTGTGGGTGATATGCAATGCTAAAGTTTAACTGAGTATCTAGAGCTGAATTCAAAGTCAACTAAAATATAGAATTCATCCTCGGATCATGATCCAAAATGATATTCTCTAAAAAAATATGCAACTGATACACTTCCTTTATAAATCTTTTCATAAGCATAGGTGCATCATTAGTCAAGTTGCCTTGTATAAAGTGAGCTATCTTGATTAGTTTGTCAACTACAACCAAAATAATATCATGCATGTTCTGAGATAATAACAAATTTTGAATAAAGTTCATACTAATCACCTACAAATTCCATTTTGGTATGTCATGTGGAATAATAATTTAGTTGGATACACATGTTCAAATTTCACATGCTGATATTCTAGAAAATAAGATACAAGATATGTTGTATCTTTCTTGATTATTTTTTTAAAATAGAGTGATCTACTCTTAGCCATTAACTTGGTTACTCTTAGATGTCTTGAATATGGGCATTGTGCAATTATTTCAACACTATGTTCCTCATATTTTATCTATCTAGTACATATATCCTACTGTTGTACTAAAAAATACCATCATTCTCTATTTTGAATCCCTTCTATCGAGGATTTTGAACATTCTCAGATAATGCTTTCCTGACCTAATCATAGAATTCATATTTTGG
This sequence comes from Torreya grandis, assembly GCA_037957365.1. Lineage (NCBI taxonomy): Eukaryota > Viridiplantae > Streptophyta > Pinopsida > Cupressales > Taxaceae > Torreya > Torreya grandis. Next base: position 1,084,294 of record JARHVA010005152.1, on the reverse strand, counting down.
TAATAATTTACTCACTTGATCTCTAAAATTACTCCTAATAGTAGACATAGCTGCTATGTACCTTTTATGTTTTAAAGCATCAATTATTATGTCATCCTTGCCTTTTATATAGTTAATATTGAAATCATAGTCAAACAAGAAGTCTAACCATCATATTTGATGAACATTCAAATTGAATTGGGTGAAGATGTACTTGAGTCCCAATTTATAAGTCTTGAGATAAAATAGTTTTTCCCAATAGAATAGTTTCCAAATTTGTAAAACATGCACAATTAACACAAGTTATAGATCATGAGAAGCATATATCACCTCATATAGTTTTAGTTTCCTAGACTCATAGGTTACCACTGAACCATCCTACATAATAACTCCTCCAAGTCCATCCATAGATGCATTAGTTTTCATTGAGAATTGAACATTAAGATCAGAAACTATTAGTGTTGGTGTTCAAGTAATCCTCCTTTTTAGTTCTTAGAAGGTTATCTCACACTTATTTAATCAAATGAAACTCTGATTCTTCTACTAAAGAGAGGTAATTAGATTGGTTATCTTAGAATAATTTAGAATGAATTTATTATAATATCCCACTAATCCTATGAAAATTCTTACGTCATTCATATTCTTTGGTGCCAACCACTCCATTATAGCTCTTATCTTTACTATAACTATTGAAATACCATCAATAGAGATAATATGTCCTAGATACTGCACTTTATTTTTTAAAAATACATACTTTGACAACTTTTCATACAATCTATATTTTTGCAATCATTGAAAAACCAATTCCAAATGTTTTAAGTTCTCCTATTCATCCTTGGAATAAATGAGGATGTCATCAAGAAAGACCAACACAAAATGATCTAGGTAATCTCTGAACACACTTATTCATAATATTTATAAATGATGTTGGAGTATTTTTCAATCTGAATGGTACCACTATAAATTATTAGTGCCTATAATGAATCCTGAATACTATTTTGAAATATCCTCTTCATGTATCTTCAACTGGTGATACCCTTCTCTAAGATCAATCTTGTCCCCTCGCATTTGATCAAAAAGATCATCAATGCATGGTAATGAATATCTATTCTTTATCATTGTTTTATTCAACATCATATAGTCTATACATAGGTGTAGAGTTCCATATTTCTTCTTGACAAAGACAACTAGAGCACCCCATTATGACACACTTGGTTGAATCAGACCTTTAAATAATAACTCTTGAAGTTGTGCCTTTAACTCAACCAAATCAGTGGTTGTCATTGTATACGACACCTTAGATTGTGGATCCAATCTAGGTATGATATAAAATAAGAAATCAAAATTGTGCTTAGGTGGAAATCCTAGTAATTCTTCTAAAAACACATCTTGAAAGTTTCTTGGAAAAGGATAATCTTGGATAGATGGTTCCATAGATTCTTCCATCTCATTTATCTTAATGATGAATTATTGACATACCTTCTTTTGAATTTTATTGATTTTAATTAAATAAATCTTCCTTAGCTTCAACTCCCTTCTTTCTCCCTAAAGTTATGTCTGATTTCTAAAATTATCTTGACACTCAACCTTCTTCAAAAAATATTCAACCTTGGATTTATGCTTTGTAATCCAAATGACTCTTAGGATCACATCATATGATCCTAATGATGCTACATAAAGATCTACTACAGTATTAAACTTAGGCAACCTAACCTCTACTTTGATTAGATACTTGTTAACTTTGACCTTTGACTCATTCCCATAGTATACTGACCATGCATTTGTCATTACTCCAACCTTTCTAGATAATTTACTAAGCATTATAGGAGTAATGAAACATTTTTAATCTCCTATATCAATTGAAATAAAAACTAAATGATTAAATAAAATACCTGATAGTTCTATGGATGAAGATTGATATTTAGCATGTTGATTATCAACAGTTGTATGAATCTATTGCTGAAATGTACCTTGATGAGAATTTGAACCTTTGTTATTCGATTTATCTTGAGGACATTCTTGAGAAAAGTGATCACCTCCACAAATGAAGCAACCTTCAACTAGTCATTTCTTCTTAGTCTATTGATTTCTCTTGAAACCCCCTGTGAAACCATTACCAAGTTTCTTATTCCCTAAGCACTATTGAACTTGGTATTCTGATTCTTGAACTTACCTTGGAATCTCTGCTCCTCTACTTTCAGTTCTTCTTAAAAGTTAGTTGAGAACTTCCAAACTTATTTTTGAAGTTATCTTTGACTTGGGTAAGAGATTTTAGTTTCTATTTTTGATCGACCACCTTCTCAAACACCTGATCCATGGTAGATGGACCATGCACATTTAATTTATAACCTATTTGGGGTTTCAATTCCATGATGAATTTCCCTATTTTGAACCTCTCATCTATTTGATACTGAGGTACATACTTAAGAATCTTGGTGAATTCATCCCAATATTTATCTACTGACAAATCTCTTTATTTAATATTATGCAAATCTATAATCTTTTAGTCAAAATATAGTTGTAGAAGCCATCATGACCTAAATAGTGTCACAAATTATTATCAAATTATAGTGGTTGAGTTGAGGTTTATCTCAAGCTTCTTATTTGTCCACCAAGTCATTGCTTCACTAGCAAGTTGATAAGCTCCCTAGACTGCTTTCATCACTTTAAAATAATTTTAAATCTCTAAGTACTTATTCATTTTTGTTAGCCACACTTCAACTCCATATCCTAATATAATTCCATCTAAGTTGGGTGGATTCACCTTTTTCATGTTGCATGTTATCTCTAAAACTAATCAAACTCTCACATCCTATAGCACCTCTTCATGTCTTTGTTCTTTAAGATGTTCATAGTTATTAGGATGTTCTTCATGTTCTTTTTGACCATTCTTCTTTTCATGGTCATGCACTTCTTATTCTAGGTCCATGATTTAGTCCCTAGTCTCTTGTATGGTTATGAAGATTAAGTCCAATTTTATATCTTGTTTAGTGGTGAACTAATTTAGATCAATAGTGGATTTAGTATTCGAATTACCCTCACGTCATAGTCTATCATTCACCATTATTCTTCTTATTTATTAAGAGAATATATTTTCATTAATAGATATATTAATTCTTAGAGTTTGAGCCTTAGCTCTGATACCACAATGTGATAACCCCATTGAGTTTTACTAGAATATTATAATTAAAAAATTATGTAATTATACATATTCAACATATAGATTTTACCATGAGAAATCCTAACTAGTGATCTTTAAATAATTTTATTAATTTAGTTAACCATTAAAAATATATATAATCTACTTAGCTAAAGATCACCATGAACAGATATAAAAATCATGAACATTACTAAATATCTAAAAATATTTCATCACGTCATAAATGAAATAGTATAAATGCAGCCATGGATGATATAATATTATAGTTACTATTGTATAATTACAATGAATAAATATTAAATTTTTCATCAATACATAAAATATTTTAAATAATAAAACATGATACAAAGCTCCTTTGAGCAGAGTCTCCATGACTCAAGTATCAATATCTAATCTCAAGTGTAGTCTCAAGTATAGTACTCTAACTAGGAGGGAGAGCATTATTCGAGTGATTTTTCACACCAATAATAGACCATAGATCCCTCACACTATCTCTTAAATAAGGTGATGTCCCTCCCTTCACATATGGGTAGAGAATGATGGTGTAGGAATATAAAGAAAAAAAACTAGAACCTATGTGTTGAACATATCTAATACATAATGTGAACCATAAAGAAATATGTTCTAATATGATATCTCAAAAATATGAAAACTATATCAATATATGAAATGATAATATTTATCAAACATTACTTTGACTAAAATTATTAATAATAAATGATCTATAGGATCAGTCAAATTTATACACACCACTTGATCGAATTACACCTTATATTGTATTGATGGTGCTAAGTAAGTCAGTAGAATCTATCCACTACTTAATTAGGGTCATGAATGTGATATTCTGTAAAATAAATAATAATATAAAAACCAATAGATTCATCCTTAATATTTCACTCTAGCTAATCATAATTATGCTACATACATAAATATCACAAACATTTATTTAGTCTATCAAATGAAGTGAAATGAATCCATATATCTAAGTTTTGAAAAAATATAAATAAAATCCAAAAATAGTATTTAATATAACATTCCATTCAAGTAATGATTATCTAAACCTCTAATTACCTTAATAACTTATAATATTATTTCTCCACAAAATAATATTATAACCCTCACTAAATAAATTGTTCATATTCCACATATAATAACAATGAGTCCATAACATACAATTATGTTTTGTATTTAAACTCAAAAATATATCGAATGCTTTATATTTAAACATTCTAATACTTCTATACTAACCAAATATAAAAAAGCATCAATTACTCACTGTTACAATAATAAAAACTATAACACTTCATTTTATGTATAAATATATATTTATATATTAATTCATACATACAAATACATTATACATACTTCATTTATATAATATACTACTAAGGTGACATCCACTATCATTTACTTTAGATTATATTATGTATGTTGAGTATATAGTCAATTCATAAACAAAGGCCCCATAATCTTTTTCATGAAACTAAGAAATTCCATTTTCCCATGGTAAATAAATGCAAAGAGTTCTATAAATCAAACTCAATTCTCATTTATTCATCAACACATTTTAACCATCTAAATCTAGAAAATTATTCAAGCTTTGACAATTAAATATTATTCATAAGTGCAAATATAAAGAAACACAGTTGCCTTTACCCAATTTGGGTATTAATAAAACAATAAATAACACATACTCGAATACCTACTTGGTTATTGATTGTAATATCTCATATTTGGCCAAATAAAATAAGTACAATGTAAAGATGAATACCCTATTCGGTTATGGTTTAACATGATTTAAACTTAGTTGATTAAAACAATAAAATCATGCAATTGAAACCATTTACTCAGTGTCCCTACTAACTAAGCAAAAATTACACAGTTTATTCGATATAATAACAATACATAGTCATGTCTGAGTGTTCATAGAAAATAATTAAATTTTTTTATGAGTTCATTATCAATCCACCAATATACATACTTTCATAAATCCAAATGTAAGCCTACACTCATATTTTTTTATCTACCCGTACCTACGTTACATAGGTGACTACGCATAAATTTCCCAATTCCACATATTAAACCATTATGAATAATACAAGTTTTCATAACCTAGCTTTGAGTTTAAAACATAACTATATCTTATACCCAGTCTAAATAAACCACTTCAACTTTTAAATGAATATGCATAGTCACGTTAAAGTTTGCTTATTGACTACTTGTACATGTATGTATGTATGTATGTATAAATATACCATCTCATATTATAGTTTGACAATTGAATACCGGTGTGTTATTTTATATATATATATATATATATATATATATATATATATATATATATATATATATATATATCCCTGAAAACCTACATTCTTAACCCCAAAAATAACTAATTTTTTAACAGTCGAATGATCATACAAACATACATATTGGAGTCTATTTTTAAAATTACCCAAAAGAATATAGGACAACTTAGTTTAAGACAAATAACTCAAGCTAAATTGTATATATACCCACAAGAATAATTTTCATTTTTGAATAGTGATATTTGATTGCTAAGGAAGTGATCTAGAGGCATATTCAATTGTTTTAATATTGGGTGGTTTTAGGTGATAGGGTTCATTTAAAGTGTGTTTTTCATGGTTAGAAGTCATGGGAGTCTTTACATTTTCAAATTGGTATTTTCCAAGCTAATCTAGAATTTAAATATTTGAATGGCAAGAACTTGTTTGTATGGGATTTTGAACATTTGAAAGAGATTAATTAGTGGTTAAGTGTTTGTAGTAGGTTTTATAAGGATTTAATCATAAACCATTATGTATTTGATTCATATTTATATTTATGTTAGGAGTTAGGGTAGTTAAGCCTTGTCAACATTCTTATGAAGAAGTACAAGAATCCATAGAGGTAGTTATAGAATATAAAAATTGTAATTTTATATGTTTTGGGAGATTATTTGTGGAGAATAGTATGATTAGGCATGTTTTTTTAGTGAGAATAAATCAATAAAGTACCTCCATTGTTGGTGTTGAAGTGTGTAGACCCTGTCTTACTTTATGTTTCCTATGTAAAGGATTCGAAAGATTGTGTAATGCAATGAGATAGGAAAGAAAATATAGAATATTTATTTAAATGTAAAATGTGAACTCTAATAGTTTTATAATTTTAATGTAATTTATAGGATAATAAAATCAATGAAATAATTCTCAGTTTTGAATATTGACTGCATATACCCTATGTACCTTGTTTATTGTGCAAAAGAAGATTGATTATGTATTGTCTGATCGGAAGATTGTATGGAAGATTGAGACACTTTTTTAAAATATTAAATCCAATATCTTTGAATAATAAATAAATAAAATAACTAAAATTTACTCAACCTTACAACATAATTATCTATTCAATGTATTCATGTGTTCTGTAAGACAAGAAGGATGATTGTGTTTGCTTTGTGAATGGAAATTCCATTTGAAATGTTGATTTGGATACATATATGAATTTATAAGTAATTTAATCCATGATATTAAATATATTTGTACATTTTATTAAGTCATTTCAATATTTATGTGTCTAAGAACAATTATAAACCTTGTAATTGTGAAAACTATACACACAGTCAAACCAAGAACATAAATATTTAGTGGAATAAAGGCATCCATAGGAACATCCAATGATTTAAAAATATTTATGGAGGTCATAAATTCCTTAAAAAATAACTATAGTGATTTGAATCTTGTTTAAAAACTTGAAACATCAAATTAAACCCTCTCAGGTCTGTACAGGCAGATGTATACCTTATGTTAGGGTTTCAAAAGAAAAGTTTAATTTTTAGGATTTTAAACTATAAAAAGTTCATGAAATTTGGTGATTATATGGGAAATAGTTTTATATAACATATTTTTAAATATTTTTACTAGTACGGAATTATGGAGTATGAATTAGGATGATTGAGTGTGTAATAGGGGCAAGGAGACCTAATTAGGTCTAGATAGAGTTTGGAAAGGGTGTCTAGGAGTTGAGTTGAACAAATAAATTTCATGTATAGGAGTATTGAAATAGAGGGTGTCTAAAAATTAGTTTATTTTATAAAAAACCAAATTTTACTTGTCTCTACAAGGAGAAAAGGTTAAAAAAAGCTACTAGAAACCTACCAAAGCAAAGAGATAATGTATGTTATAAAGGGATGTTTTGAGGAGTCTTGTGGATGGAATATAGGTTAAAAATAAGACTTGAATAATAATAATAATAATAATAATAATAATAATAATAATAATAATAATAATAATAATAATAATAATAATAATAATAATAATAATAATAAAGGCACCTAGAAACTCAAAATCATGTGTTGATATATTTAGCCTATGAACCAAATGTGAGAACCAAGTTTTAAGCAAGAGGATTGAGGAAAGTGGATATGATAGTGACATGAAGGTAATGAAAGGATAGAGTATAAATGCATGAAATGTGACTTCAAGAATTAAAGGAGGTTTTAAGTCTCAATAAAGGTTTAAACCACCTAGTAGAGATAAGTTTGTTAAGAGATCAAAGAGAGATAGAGTTTGAAGATAGAAGTTAAAGGACAAGCATGGCAAGTCAAAGCTAGGTAATATGTACAGGGGAAGTATATGTGATTTTCTTTGCATCTATAATAGGAATTTTTGATGAATATATTTGCATCAAGAATATTAGGATAGAGTTTAAAAATCATATTTATATCATGTCCAAGACCTATCGTTCTATTCCCAACCTTCCTAGGTTACCTTGGATTGGATATAGGGTTTTATTAAGGTCATTCCCTCCATAGGGTGATATATACATCCATTTTTTAATTTCCAAATCACATAAACATTTGAAAACCTTGTAACCCAAACAATTTGAAAACCCATTCATAAAATGTATTGCACACAAGTGCTTGAATTACATAACCAACTTGGTAAAACATATGTATGTCAAATAAAATTGATCAAAATTCCCTATTCACACTTGTTCATCTCTTCTCCACCTTCTATCTTTTCCTTTCAAAAAGTTGTGATCCATCCTCTATGCCATATAATGTGTTTTTCATATCCCCCATTATCTTCCTTTTATTCTTTTTCCATCACCTATTTCCTTCCACTTCTCCATACTCATTAGCCGATTAAACTCCCTAAATAATATGCATGATCAAATAGCTTAACCAACTTATAGTCCACCTCCATGAGAAATAGATTAAACCCTATAATTTTATCCCAAATTTTGCTTAAATAAAGTCAAGGGATGATTAGTAATCTAATCATCTTGATGCTTATATCCAATCCCTAATCAATCATATTAGATTTTTTTATCAAATCTGAATGGCAATGATTTAAAAATTCATCATCAACCATCTCAATTACATAATTCAAGTTATCCTTATGTTATATTCCATGCATAACTATCAACTATTCGATGACTAAAGTATTTCCCCATGCAATGACTAAACATAATAGAATACTATAACTTTGGTAATGCAACTAAGTATAACAAGACTAGAGTTTACATTGAAATGTTATCCTCTAATATACATAACAATTACAGTGATTTGTAAAATCATTAAATAATTAACATTAATATATTAATTTATATATTATGAATATAATTCCTTTAATCAAATATAATATATTATAAAACAATGCTATTATATTTCGACATTATAATATACTATTGTAATAATAATTTTTAATTATTATTATCTAAGTCTTATAGCTCAAGTAATGATTATAGAATCCATCACAACATCATAATGTTTTAATATATATAGTCATACATAATAAGGTAGTGATTTAAGTAAACATAAATAGATTCACTCAATAAGCTAAACAAGATGAGCTACGTAAGATCTAAAAAATAGTGAAATCATTCAAACCATCAATAGAATCATCAAAAACAATCAAGATTATACTAGAAATTATATTACCAATCATATATAGGAAAAGTACACAAAATATGCTACACTATCTATATCAAACAATTAATTATGAAACATTATATACTAAGTGGTGTGTGCAAGGCTTTTTGGATTCATTATCTATCATCACCCAACATCTGCATCTATACCACCCTCTCTGATGATGCTCTCCCTCTATCATGATCTAAGGGAAGAATTTTTCCTACATCCACCTCATGCTAATGAAGGTAGTTAGCTCGAAACATCATTATGGGACTAAAAATGATACACTATATAGAATATAAGGGAGTGTTGGAGAAAACTGAAAATATTTGGGATATATATAAGGGTGGGTGAATAATCACTATGGGTGAATAAAATATCTATATTTATAAAATAAAATTTAGTAACAATTCAAATATAAAAATAAATGTGTTATAAAGAAAAAATTTGACCAAATATATAATATATCTCTCTAATATTAACATAAATACTTGTTTTAATTTTTTTTTATTTTTTTAAAGTAAATTTAGATCAAAATAAGTAAATTAATGATATTAATGTTTATAAAATGTTAAAATTGGTTGATAGGTTTGGAAAATAATAATACAATTTAAAAAATGAGGAGTATAAGTGCAACTTCCATAAATTTTAAAGAGAACATAAACTAATAATGGCATGCATCTAAGAAAAAATATGTCAAAATCACATTGTCTGATGCCTTATAGATCTCTACATGTCTACAAGTGTTTCATGAGTTCTCTTCCTACTCAACCCTAAAGAAGAAATATGGTTAATGAAAAACTAAATCATATAAGGATAAAGCATTTTAGAAATGAATTATCTATTCTTTTTGTGAAGATCAAACATCTATCAAAAGAAAATATCTAAGCATTTCTAATCCTCATAAGCCATGAAGATATTTAGGTATTTATAATATTCTTTAAAGATGCAAAAGAATCACCCTCTAATTACATAGAAATCAAAACATACAAACACAAAATGATCTTCAATTTTAGGCTTTATATAATAAATATGAAAAATATGATTCACTTAAGGAATATGTTGATATTTCTATAAATGGAGGTGGTGTGAAAAACCTTTGAAATATTCCAGTGAAACCCTTGAGTTGAAGGGTAATTGGAGTTTAATGTAGCTTTGATTTTGGATGAGCCCATCCTCAAAATAAATATATACATTGTAGTAGTGTTCAAGATTTGAGGAAAGAGGTATATGTAGCTCAAACCATATGTAATATATATACATCTCATCTATGATACCCCTATTTATCTATATTTTAGATAGATTTGTTGCATCAACTATAAAATCATGTGAAATAAGTTTGTCTATGTCAATATCTAGAATATCTAGTAGTATCAAAGCTTTGGTATACTGACTAAATTAGATCTTGAGTAATGCCAACAATATTAAATATTTTAATGTTTGGTATGGGTATTTGAGGAATCAACTAAAGAGTTGGGCTAGTCGTCTAATCTTTTGTATCGTAGTAATCACTTGAAATATCATAATAATAATTAGTTAGATTGTACCAAATTTAGCAAAAGTTATGTCTTGAGGAACTGATCTTTAAGCATGGATATGTTTGCACAACATGGAGGTAACCACTCTTTAAATTTATTTTCAATCAGATTTCACAAGTTAATGGCCTCAAGTTTCAACCATATATAGAAGATTAGAAATAAAAAGTGAGAAAAAGAGGTAAATCTTTGTCTAGATATCCTAAAACTAAAGATGGAATCATTTTTTCTCTATATTGGCTATGGTAGCATATGCCATTTTTAGTTTAGACTCAAAAACTAGTGATAAATTAAAGTTAAACTAGAAAAAATAACCCTTACATATACATATAAAGATACCATCTCAACCCTTTGACCTTTATATGTAATAAAAACTTATTTGGCATTATGATTTATAGTGTTAAAACCCATACTTTTCTTATCAAGATCTACTTGAAGATCACATGTATCACAAAATAATGCTAAGATATCTAGTTGTCTCTAGAGGCCTTCCTCTAAGTGGGACATAAAAAATGATGTCATGTGAAACTCTAAAAATATTAACATAAACTTTTTATAGAATTCAACCATCTATATGCAAGAAAAATTATATGGTTTCCTTGAAAGCTCAATTGTGTATGAACTAAAAGGTTCAAGGTAGAGTGAACAAACTTGATTATCCCCTATGATGTTTCATACGCACTCTATCTCACCCACACTTATGTTCATTATGTCAATAATGGAGTCACCAAGTTTCATTATAATAAATATCACCAATTATGGGATACCTAAATCCCTAATATTATCAATGAAAAAATGCTGAGAAATAGTATAAAAGGCTTTCCAAAAGTATATAAAGTAGTGTAGACACCTAAATTACATTTAGTATCAAAATGCACCTAAAACCCGCTAATTCTTCTTCCCAAATTCAAATATAAACTAACATCATTTCCATTTTTTTTCAAATAATTGAATAAATTTAATTCAATCAATTGTGCACACTTTTAATTCAAATTTAATTATTAAATCCATACTTTACATTTCATCCAACATCCCCCATGTTTATCTTCTTCACAAGTTAACTCACCGAACAAATCCCATAACTTCTTCAGTTAACCTTGAGTCACCCCTTGACTTATCAAATAGATTGACCCATTCTTGGTGACTCAGCTAACTATCATTCTATTTCTCTCAACCATTTGAATAGGTCATCATCACTGATGAGGACTTATTAGACATCATAGATTATTTAGATAATTTTAAATATTCAAATAATCATCCATCGTTTGATCTTTCCTCTAAAAAATTATAAATCAGAATCCAAGTCATCACTTTCATCCATCCTAACTTATGGTAATGAAGTGATATCAAATTCATAAATGAATCAAAGCTATCAAAGAGCATTTTACATCAAAATTTTGCCCATTTTACCTTGCATTATAAAAGTGGGTGACCATAATTCAAAGAGAGCTAATCAAATTCACATTGAAATGGAATAAAAATTTGGGTAATAAGGTATAAGTTTGTGTTATTTCTTTTATTTCTAGCTCTATCTTAGGTTGAGTTAGTTTAGATTAGATTTCAATTGTTTAATAAATTTCATAGCTTAATTTACATATCTAGATTTCTTTCATACATTTTGGTACATCCAATAGGACTTTCCCTCATACTTTTTATCTTACAATCATCATAGGTACATTTAAAAGAATTTTTCAATTGATTATTGTTTTTTTTCTTCTTCATATACATTTGATCTTGGTCTTATTAGTGTTATTTGTAGTTTTAGGTTATTTTCTAGCATTTTCTATTTGGTTGTACATATTTTGTGCATAACTACAAATTCAGTGACTTTGATAATGAAATTCTAACAAAAAATTGTGAAATCATTATAACCCCTATTTTTACAATCTTTTCAATAGTTTTATCCTTTTCATCATATTTTTGCTTCCTTTTTTATTTTGTCTGTATTTTCTATTTTTTAAAAGTCTCTATTTTTCTATAATTACAAAATTGGCAAGTTTGACTATGAATTTAGAGCATTTAACTACAAAATCAGTTAAATTAACTGTGAAATCATTTTCAAACTATGAAACCATCTTCTATTTTTTTAATTATTTTATACATAATAGTGAAATTGTCCAGGTCAATTGTGAATCCAATGCTTATAACTATGAAATTGAAGACTATAACAATGAATTTGATGAGTATAACTACAAAATCATTTAATAACTATGAATTCATTGTGTCTATTTTTGCATTCTATTTATTTTATATTTATAACCAATAACAATTTCACATTTTTTTGACTTTTTATTTGTGAGTTTGTAATGGAGGCTAGTTTTTCTCTTGTTTTTATGGTTTTTTCTCACTTTGTTGCAGGTTGCCTTGACTTTAAGCCAAAACAAACTTTTTAACAAATTTTTTATAGGCCACTAGTCAAATAAAAGTTATAAAAAGGATAAAACAAAATCAAAAATCTTTCTATTTATGTTAGTAACATTTTTATTTTATTTCTAGTAATTATCTCACACTTGATTTTTTGGATTTAATTCATTTCTATTTTTTAGTATTGTGTGTGTTGTGAAATTATGTATGCTCTTCCCTTGATATCACATTGGTGATGATACTCAGAAATCAAAATTAATTTCATAAATTTCATTGGCGTTACATTGGTGATGATATTTGAGAATCAGAGACAAGAATTTTAATTTTAATTTTTATTACTCTCTATCAATCGTGGATGTCACTACCATGTGATAGGGTAAACTATGTGTACCAATGGTGTATATAAATTAAAATCTAATTGTTTCAAATGCCAAAGTAGTTGTATGTTTTAAGCACGTCATGATGTGATGGGATTTCATGCTCTAATACTTAAGGTTTTAACAGCTACCTTGAAATACAATTTTATTGATTGTCAACACACTGAGACCCTTACAACTATGTTGGGCACATTAAGATAACACCCAACAATGTGCATTCATTCAATTGATTTATTCAACAAAAGTAGGCCTCAATGTACCAAAAGTTATATCAAAGGAATCCCATTTGGATAATCTTGTGCAAACCTTAGGACTAGGAAAGCCTATTTATCATTCAACTTTGGTGTATTAGTTAGTGATTATCAATAAGAATTTACCTTCCACACACCCTTGAAATTGGAATTAGTGTGCCATAGTAATCACAATAGATGTATGTTTAGGTGCTTGAAATATTAGGCTATAGTTGAGATCATGTATAAGTAAATGATACTGAAAGGCCCAAAAAAATTTCATGACCTTAATCCAAATTTTCACCTTTTTGTGTAATTATGTGATTATTTAAAGTAAGAATTTATATGTTATTTCCTTTTAATTTACCACGTACTAAATTATCATTAAGTGAAAATAAACTATTTTGAGTCTTAATTCTATAAAAAATCTTAATATCAAACTTTCCTAAAGTTAAAACTCAAAATTAATTAGTTAGCAATCAAAAAATTTGATCACTTTGGTTCTTTTTCCTAGTTTAATTTTTTATTTTCTTTCAGTTAAGTAATTTTTCCCTAGTTATGTCACCTATTATAATGAACATGACCATGATTAATAATCCAAATTCACTACACCATTTTCAATGACCCTTTTCAATTCAAAAGCCAAGAACATCATGTAGAAATACATCAAATTATTGATCAAGATGAAGAAGGAGGGGATTACCAAGAAGAGGTTGGACATAAATCTATCTTATCTCCCTCCTTTTATCAATACATCATGTCCAATAAAAATTAATTATTTCTTTAATATTTGGGCTTAGGATCAAAACTCCACCTGATTTTGATGTGCAAAACTTGTAATACTTGATTGCAAGTAAAGAGCCTTAACCTTTCATTCATGATCAATATACACTGCAAGGATCCTCAAATCCTAATCCACATGTCACTTAATTAAAATTTAAAGCTATCCTCCATGGGTAATCCTCCCAAGAAAGTCATGGGTTTTTTATGGAAACCAATGCACATCATGTTATCTAAAGAGATTATGCATCTCCAAGCCCATTAATCAAATAATCATTTTGGTAATCCAAATCCTAATCATCTTATTGTCAATGTGAATACCAATTTTCCTTCACATATTAATCCAACCAATATGATTTTGAACATGACTTCAAACTCACTAATCAAAAATCCAACTAACTAAAGCTTAAATCTCCAATCAAGTTTGCCAATCACACATCTAAACAATCTAAACTTGAATCTACATTCAAGTTTAACCATCCCAAATCTGAACCTCTTAAACTTAAATGTGCATTTAAGTTTTCAAATCCATGATCAAACCAATCTAAGTTTGAATGTTCATTATAACTCACAAATCACCCCAAATCTGAGTCTCCAAGGCTCACCAATCATTGCCAATCTAAATCAAAATCTGATCTTGAACTATCATTCTAGCTCACCAATCTAAATCCAAACCAATTTTTGACATTACTTCATGTATGATTAATAATCCCAATCCAAATAATAGTTTACAAAATCAATTTTATCACTCCAATTATCTTATATTGGTTTTATCCAATCCAAATTTGATGCCACTTAATGTTGATTATCTTAATTCCAATCCACACCCTTCCTTTAACTCTAACACCCATGTTAACCATATGGCTAGCTCACATCCAAACCAAAACATAAACCCAATTAATTAAAAAAAACCCAACCTAAACACAAAACCTAACCCAAATAAATTAAACTTAAACACAAATCCTAACTAAAGCTTTGACCCAAACCAGCTTCACCCAAGTCAAACCAAATCTAACTTGAAAATGTGTTATAACCCATATAACTTAAAATATAACATGAATCCACAACAAATTAACCCCAACTTGTTCAACCAATCCAACTTTACCTATAAAACTAACCCAAACCCCACAAAATTTAACACCAATCCTACACTAACAAAATTTAACTTTGGCACAAACTCAAATCAATAAAACCCAAACATTCACTTTACAAGAAACCCCAATCCAAAAACATCAAACTTCAACACTAATCCTAATCCAACAAACCTTGGTTTTAACACTAATCCCAACCCCTTTTTAAATCCACAAAACATTAACTTTTCCATCCAACGTCCTAATAACTTCAACCCGCCACTTAACCAATTTGCACAAAATCAAACCAACACAAATCCATTCATAGGTCAACCATCTAACTTTTATAATTCCTCAATAAAAATGAACCAAATATCTCCATACTTTATACATTAATTTCAAAACATTAAAGATAGGGTTTAAGGCTTGTAAGATGGTTCTTATTCTAGATAAAAATAATTTAAATTTAATGAAATTTGTTCATCCCACTATGACTTAATTACCATGACAACACCTTTTCCTAAGTGCTTTGAACTCCCAAAATTTGAAAAATACAAAGTTAAAGGAGATCCTAAGGAACACCTTATATTTTTATATCATACATGTGTATACGTTGTCTATATAAATAAATAGATGTTATGATTATTTCCATGAAATATTAGGGGTCAAGCCCTTGAATGGTTTTCACATCTTCCTAAAAGATTGATCTTCACTTTTAAGGACCTTTTTTGAGAAGATTATTAGTCACTTTTATGGCAATAATAAAAAATATTTGACCACTTTAGACTTACAAAACACCAAACAACATGATGGAAAAACCCTTACTTCCTTCTTACAATGATGGTGATCAATGGTAAGTCATTTTACATAGTCATTTTTTGAAATTGAAATTGTAGATATGTTTATGAACAATCTCAAATCAGACTTGGGACATCACTTATTACTCATTTTCCCAAGGTAATTTTATGAAATTATTGAAAATGGGGTTCAATTTGAATGAAAATTAATCAATAAATGTGTTATAAAGATATTTAACCACGAAAACAGTTCCTCTAAACAAACTAAAAGACCTAAGTTTTTTTCAAAGAATAAAAACATTATTATCAATGGTGTAACCGATGTTAAACAAATTCAATACCCACCAAATTAACAAAAAACTTACACCCAACCCATTAATAACATAACCATTCTCGATGGTCAACCCCAAAAAGGAAGACCTAAACGTAAGTTCACATAATTGGGTGATACATATGAAAATGTTTTTCAAAATTGGCCTGTGCTAACATGATCACTTAGCCAAACACCAAACCTTTCAATGAGAATGTTCCTAAACTTGATTGGTATAAAGAATATGAAAACTAAAAATACCATAGGATAAAGGGACATTCCACCATTCGATGTATGCATTTTAAGCACTATGTCCAAGACCTAATTGATCAAGGGTACATAACCATTGAAACCAACCATCCAAGACATCCAACAACCAAATTTGGGGATATACCAAGATCTATTACCCAACCATGAACAAGGAAAAGATAAGTAAAAATAAGAACAACATGAATCTACTAATGTCAACCAAATTATTCATCATTTCAACTCTATAGTCCATAGTGTTAATTTTATGCAAAATCATGTCAATGTCATTACTTTAAAACCTTATGAGTGTATCATTATTAAAAGGATTTAAAAAATTATCATTCTTAGTGCATCATCATCCAATGTTGAATGAAAACACAACATTATTAATCATCTTAATAAGATGTACGTAAATATTTTCATATTAGACCTTATCAAGATGTCATCTATATATGAAGACATTTTATACAAAGTCCTTCAATAGTCTAGCATCTTGCAAGACATCAACCCCTCAAGCTTCCAAGCATTAGTAAGCCATTTTTCCACAAATAATCATGTAACATTTAACCATTTTGATGTTTCCCCTTGCAGATGTGTTCACAATCTTCTATTATACATATAATTTAATATATCTAGGCATAAGGTAGAGATGGTGTTTATAGACAATGGTTTGGTATTAAATCTATGTACATTAAGGCTAATAAAATACTTACTATGTTCAAAAATAGCATTAGAAACTAATATTATCACAATAAAGGCATGTGACAATAATGAGTGGAAATCCATTGGTACAATTTACCTTCCTCTGTTGGTGGGGTATATTATAAAATAAGAACTAGTACATGTGTTTGATCTTGATTTACCCTATAACCTACTTCTTGGATGTCTATTGATACATTAAATGAATTTTATACCCTTCACCCTACAATAGTGTTTGAAATTCTCAGATGAAGGTATGGAAGTAACCATATAAAGTGATCCTCAACCCTTCCAATATTGTAATCTATTGGAAGGTCGATGTCAAAAATCTAATTATTTCCTAATTACTAATGTTAACTTCACTCCAATTGAGGAATCACCTACACTTGAGAAATATGTCCATCATGAATTATTAATTCAAACACCCCATTTTGGTGGTTAGATCAACACACCAACTTCTTCCATTTCTATAGAAATGCCTTCCACCAGTGAAGCATCCAATCAACCATCTATAGAACAAACTTCTAACCAACCTTCTACAGAAAAAGCATCCAATCAACCATCCACTTCCAAATCATGTTCATCCTCTTCATCCCATTTCAAGATCATTGACAAAGGCATGAATGAATACATAATCTAATATTTTAATTATATAATCACAATCCATATAACTCTACATACTTATGGCAAGCCCCACCATCAAAAAGATACTAAAGTGGTTAAAAGATTTGGAAAAACAAAATTTATAGTAGGTGGTTTACTTTCAGATGAATATAGTGAAGATTCAAATCCTTCTTGGCTTTACTCTAATGAATTAGCTACTTTATTCATCAATAATGATTACCTTAATGTAAAATCCATTGTGTGTAATATTATGAATTATAAAGGTAAAGGCCTCGATCTTCATGAATAAGGGTCAATTGAACCAATAACAAAAAAAATAAATGAAGCCACCCATGGCATAGGGTTTTATCCACTTAATGTACATATCACACTTTTCCAAATTGACTCTTATTGTGAGTTAAAGGATGATTCTTTAGACAATAAAATAGATTCCATTCTTATCCACTTCGAATACCTTGCCTTCATTAATATTTTTCATGAAAATACCAGTTTTACACCAAACCTCACATATCTATTCTTAATAAAGTGGGACCAACATGCAACACCTTTGCTTGATCATTTCCAAAATGAAGAGGAGATTTTATAATTCTTAAGAACATAACACGATATTCTAGCATGGGATCATAAGAAGGGTTTTCTATTTAGTTAGATAATTTTGCATACTTTGGGGAACAACAATATATCAACACATCAATTTAGCATCTGTTTCAAATCAAGAGGACCTCGAGGAGGATTTCAATCTTCCTCAACCACTCCCAAACTATAAATAAGATTCAACTCTCCTAGTTGAGGATATTGTTCTTATAAAAATTAGAATAGAGGAAGATCCCAAATTGTCAAACGTGTAGTCTCCCTTACCAAAGAAGAAAGATAAATACTCACTTTTTTTCGTCGAGAATTTTTTGATGTGCTTGCATGGTCATATGCAAATATGTCATGGATTTATTCATCATCAATAGTGCCTCACATCATTATGCATCCAAATTTCAAACCCATCAAATAAAAAAATTCAAGATGCATCCCAACATAGCACTATTAGTGAAAGAAGAGTTGAAGAATCAACTAGAGGTTGGTTTCATATGCCCTATCGACTATTCAGATTAGATATCCAATATCGTACCTATGTCAAAAAACTCAAAAGGAATTAGTGTCTATAATTTTTTATGATATCAATAATGCATGTCTAAAATATTATTATCCATTTCCCAAATCGACATGATCATGGATTCTACTACAATTCACCAAATTTTATCTTTAATGGACAATTTTTTAGAGTACAACCAAATCAAAATCACTGGTTAAGACCAACATAAAAAAAACATTCATGACACCATGGGGGACATTTTTATACCAAGTGATGCATTTTGGTCTAAATAATGTTGGAACTACATACCAAAGGGCAATGACTGTCATATTTCATGACATGCTTGATGATACTGTGGAGGACTATGTTGATGACATACTTGAAAAATCAAAATCTAGAGAAACACATCCTAAAATACTTCATCACATATTTGAAAGAATGAGATAATATAAGATGATATTAAATCTTAAGTGTGTGTTTGGTATGACCTCAGGAAAGTTATTGGGATTCACTGGTTCACAATGTGGCATAGAGGTTGATCCTTCTAAGGTTTCAACTATCATGTATATGTCACCACCAAAAAATATCAAAAAACTTAAAAGTCTACAAGGCAAAATCAAATCAATCAAGTCTTTTATATCACATCTTATAGATATTTGTCTCCCCTTTACATTTTTGTTTAAGAAAGACACTCCTTTCAATCATAATGATAATTGTACTATAAAATTTTATCACCTTAAATAATATCTTTCCAATCCACTAGTATTAATGTCATGGTTTTTTAGTAGACCTTTTCTATTATACATACATAAATGTGTGTGTGTGTGTGTGTGTGTGTGTGTGTGTGTGTGTGTGTGGGTGTGTGGGTGTGTGTGTGTGTGTGTGTGTGTGTGTGTGTGTGTGTGTGTGTGTGTGTGTGTGTGTGTGTGTGTGTGTGTGTGTGTGTGTGTGTGTGTGTGTGTGTGTATTTATATGTAGACATACATACATACATAGTAACTACTTAATTTGCATTGGGGGCATTGTTTCTATAACATGATGGTGGTGGGAAAGAAAGGGAAGTGTATTAAATAAGCAAGACCTTGGTATATTAAAAACTTAATTATAATCAAATGGAAAAGGCATGTTTCAAAATTGGTTTTTATTCACAAAAACTTTGACATTACATACTCATCAATAAAACTAAAATAATTTCAAAAATTGACCCTCTCAAGTCTCTTCTATCTAGAACAACTTTAATAGGCAGGATGGTTGAGTGGGTTATGCTTATTAGTGAGTTTGATCTTGAGTATGTTAATAAAAAAATCAATTAAGGGATAGGTCTTAGCATATGCATTATCAAAATCACCTCTCAAAGATAAAACACCTCTTGTTGTAGAATTCCCAGATGAAGCAATAATGACTATTAATGAATCTCTAGTGTGTAAATTTTTCTTGTTTTTTCACAAACTATGGATTAGGGTCAGGTGTTCTAATAATCACACCATATGTGGATTGTATTCTTAAAGCATTTAGATTTGAGTTCCCTTGTACCAACAATATTATGGAGTATGAAGCTCTCATATTTAGTATTAAACTAATTATTTAATGGGGAATCCAACATTTCCTCGTCTTTGGTGATTCCAAACTTATCATAAATCACCTAACTGATGAATTCTAAGCTATGATGATAAATTAAGCCCACATAACTAGATGGTGAATATTTTAAATTTATCTTTTTCATTTATCCAATTTGAAGAAGTACCAAGAATCAATAATAGGGCCATTGTGACCATTGGTTTATTGTTTGATCTAAACACAAAACATAACAAGTTACTTATTGATTACTTGATGATACCAGATTATGACACACCTAATTCTAAAATAGTTTGTGAGGTGATTGGTCCCACTTCTCCCAAGTATTCTGATATATGCTTATCTTCATGAAAATACCCTTTTGCCTAACTTATCCCACAATTAGTGAAAATCATTTATCTAATCTACCTCTCTCTACACAATCCTTGGTAATAATTTATATCAAAGAGGCTATGATGATGCACTTCTACATTGTTTAATTTTTTTAGAATCTACTTTGGCCATTAGGGAATTTCATGAGGGAATCTATGGTGCACATTCTAGTGGCATAGTCCTAGCCAAAAAGTTTTTATGTGTATGTTATTATTGGCCTACCATGGAATTTCATTCATGTGCTTATGTTAAAAAAATGTATACCTTGTCAAAAATATGGTGAATTTATACATATCCCTTCACAAGATTTACAGCCTATTACCACACCTTGACCATTCTCCACATGGGGTTTAGACCTCATTGGAAAAATCAATCCTGATTCATCTGATGGTCACAAACATATTATTAAAATAACTAAGTACTTTATACAGTGGTTTGAGGCAATACCCCTTACTTATTTTACCATAAATCAAGTATCTAAGCTCATCTTAAACCACAATATATTCCACTTCACTATCCCTTTTTCTATTATATCAAATAACATAAAATCATTCAAAAATAAAGAAGTCAAAGCTCATTTCCAATCCTATCACATAAAACAAAAATGGTCCACTCACTACTACCCACAAGGAAATGTCCAAGCTAAGGCAACTAATAAAAGCATTATATGCATACTTAAATGAGTTATCATTGAAGTTGGTCATAATTGGCACAGATGGCTTTATCCCTCCCTTTGAACATACTACACTAGTATATGTACACCTATAGGGGCAAATCCTTATTCCATTGTATATGTAAGTGAGTATATTCTACCCATAGAATTCAAGATTGCATCTTACAACATATCCCTACAATAAATCATTGATGAATAATCTTATTTTACTTCACACCTTATTGAACATGACCTTATAGATGATAAATGACTTAATGTCTTAAACCATTTTCAAGTATACCACAATCATCTCCATCATAACTATAATAACTAGATAAAATCTAGGGAGTTTGAAATCAAATATCTTGTTCTTAAGGAAAACTAACACAATACAAATGTTGAAAGAGAGAAGAAAGAAAAGTTTGAGCCTAATTTTTTTGACCCATATGTCATTATTGTTAAATATATATTAGGTGCTTATAGGTTAGCCATCAAATATGGAGAGGAGCTTGATGAACCTATGAAAATCATGAACCTTAAGATATTCTATGCCTAACTTTTTATATATACTTTTATTAATATCCTAAGTGTCAAAAAATTAAAAAATCAAAATCAAAAGGAAAAGTAAATAATGAAAAAAAAAACAAATAAATATAGTTCATCCATAAGTGAAAACTAGTTTACCAGTATTTTGGACAAGTACCATGGTGAAAACCAAGTTCTTTGCACCATGTGTAATATATTGTCTATATTCCCCCTAGTTACTTAGGTGCATCCTATTACAATCATCCATTATATGTTTCTACATTATCCTTTATCACTTATTTCATCACTCATATAATCACATTTTAGCTTAGGGATATATCCTTGTATTTTTGTACCTAAATCCTTAGTCATGATAGAGGAATGTCTTATATATCACCATACTTGTCACATTCATTTGCACCTATTTTCAACTAAAACATACAAATATGCATGTAAACACTTACCATAAAATACATCTAGCATCTTATCTAGCTTCCAATCTCACTTGTTCACATTTATTTGGAGTGACAATCATTCATCTATTTATCAGACACTAGATGCTTCATCAATCTCTAATTTTCTCATCACTTCCCATATTGGGAGAACTACATCTATCTTGATATTCTCACATAGAATTTGTTTAGGGTGTATTATGTAGGCAATGCTTAGAGATATGGGGTCTCTAAGGTCAACTCAGCAACCACTTTCCCCATCATCCATTTTACTGACCATGGATATGTTTTCAATTTATGTGTCCCTCTTCCTACTTCCTTATCAGTTTTTTAACTATTATCCTCACTTTTGGATACCAAATGTCACAATACTAGATTATGATGTAAAGGCTTTTTGTTATGTCTTTTAGGAGTTAGGTATTTGTTTGTTGTTTTCATATGTGTTTTGTTGCCATCTTATTTGTATTTTACTTTAGTCATATGTGGTTATTTTTCATTATTATCGTTAACCATTGATTGGTTATTTTTCTCTTCTCATCCTTAACCATTGATTTGGTTATTTTATTTTCTTACCTTAACCATTGTTGGTTATCAAATCTTGTTACCATAACTACTCATACTTATATTGTTTACATATTATTATTTTAACTTCTTTTGGTATTTTTGTTTAAATCTTGTTTATTTTTTGTTTTACATTATTTATCTTAAATAACTTATCTTTGTTTATTTTATTTGTTGTTTATATATCATTTTTATTTGTTTTACAAGTGTTGTTCCCAAAATCATTTTTATGTATTATAATATAATATAACTATGATTTCATATCTTAGTTTAAATATTTTGTTTATTATTTGTTTGTGTATGTGTCAAGATTATTTTGTGTGTTTCATTATAGTGTGGTTATGATTTATCTATATCATGATGCACTTTGTTTTGCACAAATTATTATTATATATTCCATATGTCTAAAACATAAACATCCATCGTTATTATTATATATCATGGGTGATATTTTGTTTTATGCTAAATTAAAATATAGGTTTCTCAATACTTATTCATGATGGAAATCCAATGCAAAGCAAAATTAAACACAAGGCAATTATCTAATATATTATCCATGTATCCATAACAAATCATACATTTCACATACCATAATCAAAATCAGGAATGAATTAACATGCATTACTGTGAATCAAAAATTAGGAAATATAATAGTCTATAATGTCTATCACATAAAAAATAATACAGGTCTCATAGACCAAATGAATAATGTATATGTATGTATGCATGTATATATCAAAATCAACTCTGTTTATATAATGATACATCTCAAAAATATATGTACATCGATACATCATGATCAAGACTATGTCAAGTCTCTCCTTGACCCTTAGATGGAGCATATATCCTGGGACTTAACTCATAATGTCATGGTGTACTCTATGGAGGACCCATGACATGATGTTATACTTTCCCCACTGACCTCTCAAACTCTATCGGCCATATAGATCTCTCTAGAATCGATCACCTGGTTGAGTACTCTTTATATGATGGTGTTCATTATGTGCATGGAAAAACCTCCTCATATAAGCTATTATAGTATGTAGCTTACTCCATGACCCTCATAACTCTATCCAATGTAGCTAGTTATACCTATCATGATAAAGAAAAACCATTACCACTACCAATCTTATGTATGCAATGTCTATCTTCTATATGTACCATTATGTCAGATATATATAATCTAGTGTCTAAGTTTCTACCTCCTATGTAACTACTCCAATTGTTGATGCCGTACCATCCTTCTCTAGCCTCTCAACCTCAATTTAAAACCTATCTACCTTACCTTATAGATGTCTAATATCAAATACTCTCAGTGATAGATGGCCCACTATGCTATCAACCTCCCCCTATAGTCTAGCCACCTCTATGTGTAATATTGTAATCTCACTATCTCAGGCTCAGATCTCCTCATGTAATTTGTCAATCAAGGTTTGATCATCTTGTAATCTCCTTACCTGTGATAGTCCTATCTTGTCTCCTCTCTCTACATATGTCTCATGAATTGGTCTCATCACTATATCCTCCCCATCTCCCTCCCTATCACTTTCAATAAATACCAAAGGAGTCTCCCCTCCACTCAAATGGTTTGTATCTACTCTCACCTTAATATCTTTGCCCATATCAAAACCTACCTCTCATAATATCTCTACATCCTCCACCTCTATAATTTGTATATACCATAGATGGTTCTCCTTTATACCCTATCCTCTAACTCATCCTTATCTCCATCCCATTTGGCTTGTCACTACACCCTTAATTTAGGATAAGAGTCATGTGCATTGTGGGGTCTGTTCAAACTAGCTAGTAGTCTTTATCTCCAAGTGCATGGAGATATGTAAAGAGCTTAAGTATCATTGTCTATTGTTTGGCCCACTAATATGCATATCCATCCACTACTCTATCATTAATATCATCTCTCCTATCCATCCATGTCATTATTTATAACTGTGTCCAACTATGCTCTATTATCCTAGGATTAATAGTAATCCCCCATTGTGTTATCTCTCTCTCTAACTACTCATGCAAATACATGAAGTCTAGTTGGGATGTTTTGTCTAAATAAAAAATTCCTCATCACCCTATCAAGGTGATATCTCTCAATAATATAGTCATGAATTCCCATAATGTAGCACTGGCTCATCATATAGACCATGTATAAGTCTTCCTTTACCCATTGGAAGACTATCTCTTTGTATGGTCTCTAGGTGATCTAATCATCACCTATCTCATCTATCACTCTCATATAAAACTCTAGGTCTCTAAAATGTGACCTCTACATGCCTATAATCACGTGACATCTACAAGAAAAATTCCCATCCTATGTATTTGTACTTGTATGCCCTACCAATTTCTCAACTATAATGTGCTTCCAACACAATACCTATAGTAATGTGGAAGGACCAATCTACTTCCCATCCATATACCATGTGTTGTATATCCCTATACATGTGTGAAATTATGTATGGGCCCCATCTAGACCTCTCCCTCATCTCCATCATATCCCCAAAAACATCTAGAATGCCAACTAGACATAGCCTCTTAATATTGTTAGGTAGTATGATGTCACTAACAATTGACATGAGTATCATAACCAATGAATATGTACCTAGTTGTTTACAAAAGTATATATATACTCCTATTATAACCATTAGAATCAAACCATCCACAAAAATATTTTATAGAGTAGTCTCTTGTGGCACCTAACCCTAGTATACCCATCTCCATCGTATTGGTATCCCCAAAATATATTACACATCCTCTAGTGTAACAATCATCTCACCTATTGGCAAGTGAAATATGGGTATCGTTATGCTATCTCTTGACTAGTGTAGTTAATAAGGCCCTATCTACTAATATTTTAGTCATCTGTGTGATGTGTGATAGCCCTACCACCTCTATTACACCAAACTCATACTCAATAAATCATGCTATCCACTCTAAATCCCTATGTCTCTACTCCCATGACACCAATACTGGTAATAACTATTGTAAACATATCACATTATCACAATGTTAATCCTAGATATCAGCATAAAACCCATTTAAATCTAATTAAAAAATATTAAAACAATAAACATCTTCATTCATATTATTTTTTGGCTATTTTACGCTTCATACCTATCTATTTGGTTTCTAACTTACCCCTTTTTCTTCAAACTCTAGAGTTTTCACTAATTAATTTAGCATTTTTGCTCTCCAATTTATCACTTTCACCCTTCACATCCTCACTTTTGCATTTATAGCATTTTTGATACTCATTTTAGCATTTTCCCTTTCAATCTATTCAATTTCATTGCTATGTCTTATAATTTCATAATTGACTTAACCTAATCCATTTCTAATGATTTCGCTTCCCTATTTGATGAATCTCAACTCATTTTCACAATTTTTCAACTATAAATTTGGCAATCCCTAGATCTATTTCATACCCAAATAAATTCACAACCCTAACAAATAGTTTTGCTATCATTTTTTGATGATTTCATGATTTCCATAAATGAATTTTTAACTTTTATTACCGAATTTGTAAATGTCCAAATCATGAATTCATTTCATATAATTTTAAACCCTAATACATGTAATGAAATAAAAATCTAAATATTGAAATTTCACTCACCAGAAACACACTCTTCTTAGGTCTCTAGTGTCTCCTCATGCACTCCCCGAAGTGTTAGTGAAGCAGAAGACTGTCCATTTTTCTTAGCAAACCCATAGCACAATTCACAAAAACTAATTTTATAATCTCACCTTAGAAATCCAAAATTCACAAATGGATTTAATCATCCCAATTATTCTATTTGTACTTCCTCCTCCCCCTAATTTAAATATTTTTCCCCCATCTTTTCATTTTCTTCATTTTTCACCTTTTTCCTTCAAATTTCATGACAATCTAAATCAAAGCATTTTTTTATTTATTTCAATGACTTAAAACCATCAATTTCATAATTTTTAAATACCATTTGAAAATCTATAATTTTGATTTTCATATTCACATCTTACCATCCTTGGGATATATCATTCCCATGTTTGGTCATGTGACTCCTACATCATGAGCATCATCTAAGCATGCAATCTTTGAATGGTATAATATTCTTTTTCCAATCATTTATCTAGTTTTCATAACTAGGGGTGAATTATTTACACATACCTTCATATTAAAAGTTTGACTTTTATTCTAATAATTTTATTTCTTTATGGACTTCCTCGTTTACTCATTTTTCTCTTTCATTTATTTTGAGCATTTATTTATTTTCTTGAACAAACCCTCAAGGGGGCATCATCACATTCATTTGCATTCATTTTGGGAAACTTTTTATTTTTAATCATCAACGCTCTACTTCTTCTACAATTTTTTGAAATGGTATTGATTCACAACACCATTTCAAAGAGGGGAAAATATAGACACCTAAGTTACATTTAGTTTCAAAATGCACCTAAAACCCACTCATTCCTCTTCCCAAATTCGAATATAAACTAACACCATTCCCCTCCTTTTTTAAGTAATTAAATAAATTTAATTTAATCAATTGTGCACACTTTTTATCCAAATTTAATTACTAAATATTTATTTTCCACCTCACCCAGCGTCCTCCACCTTTATCTCCCTCACATGTTGACTCACCCAACTAATCCCATAACTTCCTCAACTACCCTTGAGTCAGCCTTTGACTTGTCAAATAAATTGACCCATTCTTGGTGACTCAACTAACCATCTCCCTATTTCTCTCAACCCTTTGAACTGGTCATCATCCTTATGGATGAGTACTCATTAACCACCTTATATTATTTGGATAGTTTTAAATATTCAAATAATCCCCCATCATTTGATCTTTCCTCCAAGAATATATAAATAGGCATGCAAGCCATCACTTTCATCCATTCTGACTTATGCTAATGAAGTGTTATTAAATTCACGAGTAAATCCAAAGTGAATAAATTCCATCAAATAGAATTTTGTATCAAAATACTACCCATTTTATCTTGCATTGGAAAAGTGAGCAACCACAATTTAAATAGAGCAAATCAAATTCACATCGTAATGGAAGAAGCTTTTTGGTACTAAGGTATAAGTTTGTATTAT
Source organism: Torreya grandis (assembly GCA_037957365.1). Classification (NCBI taxonomy): domain Eukaryota; kingdom Viridiplantae; phylum Streptophyta; class Pinopsida; order Cupressales; family Taxaceae; genus Torreya; species Torreya grandis. The sequence continues at coordinate 1,055,902 of JARHVA010005152.1, read as the reverse complement.
TATTTTTTTTTGTATCTCTATCTTATTTTGAGTTAATTTAGATTAAATTTTAAATATTTAATAGATTTCATATCTTAATTTACATATCTATATTTCCTTCATACAAGTAGTAGTAAATTTCATGCATTTTCCTTTAGCCTCCTAAATTATAAAGGCCATGTTGAAAATAGAATTAGTGGTGTGACAGTTCCTCCTAAAATATACTTATACCTTAATTGTATAATATTTTTCATCCTAAGTTAAGATATGAAAGTCTAAAGTAGTACCGAATTTTTTTGCAAGTGTATGACCAATCATGATCGTGTGATAACTACTATAATCATTTTGGTCTCCATATTGGTGTATTAGGTTTATTTTATTTTTCCCATGTATTGGTTTATCAGTTGATGATGTGGTTTTTCCAAGACATATGAAATTCTTAGGATAAAAAATGGCTAAACAAGTTAACTAGTTAAATAGCTAAAACTTTTGGACTATAGTTGAATAATTAAACTTTAAAGTTATATGCATCTTGAGGTTCATTAGAATTGAGTTTAAAAAAGGAACTAAGGAAAATTCAATTGATAAATAATCATCAATTAATAGGATTAAGAATAACCAATATGTAGGGATTGTTAAGCACATCACAAAGGCTAGAGGCATAGTCAAACCAAGCTAAAATATCAAATATAACACCAGTTGAGCTATTGGAAAGAAAGACCCTCTAAAAATATCTAGGTGTGAATATATTTACATGTATTTTTTAGATAGGATCCTTTTCACAACTTATTTTGGATTTAGTAATCTAAATAGGCCAAAACTATTAAAATTTGAATTGCATAGAATAGGCCATTCTATATATAAATATGAATTATGTAATAATTTTTATTTTCAATTACTAAATATAGAAATACAAATATATAATTCCCTTAGCTAATATTATGTTTTATATCTCTTGATGTTTGTGTACATTCACATAAAATGCTCAGAAAAGGTAATGTTATTTCTCAAGTCACAAAATAAATTGTCATTATCTATCAGGATGTTAACAGTGAAGACCAAAAACCTACAGTAATCAATCCCATCCACTATCTTTTGGAACCATCTCCATTGATTATAATATTTTGTATACCATTAATTTTTTTCCTTCCTATCAAGATATTTTTTAAATGTCTATTTGTTCTTGGTCCTAGACATAAATTTTTATTTTGTATTCCTTTGCCTTGAAATGATAGCTCCACTTTTGACACAATCCTAACCTAAAATAAAGGGGTAAATATGGGTAGGACATCCACAATGACTCCCCTATATGTGTTCGATCATTTCCTACATTTAAATCTCTAAATATGAATTAAACCACACTTGTTTATCCCACCTATGTGTATGTGTGTTCAATAGTGTTTCACTAAATTCAATGAAATGTTTTGGCTTTCAAAATGTCTCAAAATACAACATTCACCTTGCATTAATGTTTAGACTTTAATTTTATGACTATTCCTTTGATTTTTTTTTTCATATTTAAATTATTTTTATAGTATCTTAAGGATGTGTAAATATATCTCTCAATGTGAAATTTGTTTTGAATATAATTTCCAAGTAGTGACCAAGCAAAGAAAACATTAGGCTTTCTTGTATATATAGATAACTCTTTAAAATTTCCACACATACCTGACATGTGAAACAAGTGTAGACTAACCCAAGGGATGAATTTGTATTTAAAACATATCCATTAGAAGAGCTTATATTCTAAGGGAAGAGGTAGATGTTGGTGGTAAATTCAAGTATCACACTTTTGTCGATAATTTTTAAAGAGGGAAAATTAAGGATCTAGAATATAGAAATAATCAGCTTAGGATTTTATAGAATTATAACATAGACTATGGATATAATTAGTATGAAATATGGTAAATATGGTTGGATAGGATAATAGATAGGTAAACATATAGGATATAATTTAGGAAAGATCCAAATGTGTATGCAAAAATCATGTATGTCAAAGATAAGACAAATCCAGTGTTTCCAAGATTTTAGTACCAAATATAGGTGTGTGCAGATGCCCCCTTTTAGCCTAGTATTTACAATACTATATTATAAGGATAAAATTAAAAAATGTTAATTGAGTGTATATTCACTTGTTGTTATGTATGCCCCAAATATCTAGCTTTTTCGATAAAAAAACCTAAATAGGAACATGTAAAATTCAATGTCCTCTCATGATAGAATAATATAAAATAATGTAAATCATTTAACTATTTAAAATTAAAAATAAAATTAATGAATATGCCTGTACGTATGCAAACCAAGATACCATTTACACTCATTTGGAGAATGTCATGGGGTGATTATGTCCCAAAGATATGCACTATCAAAACCATGGGTTAATAAGTAAAAATGCCTCACCCTAATTAAAGATAGATAATTTCTATAAGTTGAGTGACACAAAACCTCAGTTACACCACTCAAAAATATCATCATAACTAATGCAATCATAATTAGGGGTCTCAAATTAAGATATGCCTTAGATATTGAAACCCTTATAATACATGTTGGAATATATAATGAAATTCATCAACAAAAATCATACAACTATTAGATTTATGAGATATGAAAATACAAGAAAACAAAATGATACAATAAAAGTTCATGTCCTAGGATGAGATGCATTACAATATTAGATCCACAAATTTGTCCTTCCTAACTCACAACCTTTCCAAGTATAGTCCATATTATAATAATTAATTATACTTAATTATTCTATCTTCACTAGATATCCATCCTTGGATAAGTGCATGGGCATGATTTTAAAGTCACAAGACCCACCTACTTACATTAATTCTTTTACAGGTCCACTTAAAATATTTATCATGTCCTATTGTTTGTCACAAACATTATAATTTAAATACAATTCTAAATAAACTTTGCAAGTTATATCCTAACACAACATGGCATACTACATCACACAAAATATTAAATTAATCCTTAGAACCAACCCATAATCCAAGGACTTAAATGCAAATGATTTCTCTCATAAAATTTCTAAAGAATATATGTGCCCAACAAGATATGCATGAGATAAATCACATGAAATTTTCCACACATTGTCAAAAATAGTTTTGTTGAAAACCCTTACATTATGATCCTCATATCAGTCAATAACCTTAATGCACATTACTATAAGATCTCCAAATGATTTTCAAATCAATGTTATAGTTGTGTAGTGAAGAACTAACTCTTCCAAGAAATTTTATTAATGTTATTACCTTTGTGGAAAAGAAAATGTGTGTGTGTGTGTGTGTGTGTGTGTGTGTGTGGGGTAACCCAAATGAATGTTATACTACTTTAGAATATGTCATAGACTTATGGAGTTTCTTTTCATATCACCATAAGATTGTTCTTGTAAATAATACTAACATAACATATTTCATAAAGATTCTCAAATTTATTTAAATAAACAAGTAACACTATGTAAAAAATAAACATTAGAAAACATAAACATATGTGCCCTCACATGCTATGAAAAACTAAATAAAACAAGCATGTACTCAAAGGTCGCACAAAAAACATAATGAGGATTATGTACAACTCAAAATTTATGAAAAATTGAAAAAAAATACATGTGCACAATAAACACTTGTATAGAACAACACTTAAACAATTTCCATAAACTGAAATTTTTATTTTATTGTAATATTGCTTGTGAACCTAGATTTTTCTACATCATACACCCTCGGAAATAAAATAAAATTGAGATACTTTTCATGTTTCTCCTAAGAGATATACTAATAATATTGTTTATTTTACAATTTATGATGTGTTTATCCATGTCACATATTTAATTCCTTGGTATTTCCACTTTACCAAAAAAATGTATTTTGTTCCATGCATAGTCTTTTTAAATTTTGTATCAATCACTTGTTATATTTCATCATGCTCATTTTTCACATATATGTTATGAAATATATTCCCTTATAATTTGTGTTTGTGTTTTTACTAATATTTCCTTCATAATATGGATAAAAATCAACCATAATTACAATAGATGATGTATCAATACTTTCAGGAAACTCTATTTCATATGCATTCTTCAAAATCATTTGCAACACTTTTCATGGCCCCTTTTTGACATTTCAATTTATCATTATTATTTATTATAAATCTCTCTTTCCTCAAGTGTGTTAAGACAAAAACTCCAACTTGATATTCTAGTTCTTTTTTCTTCATATTTGCACTATAAATTTTTTTTCAAATGTTTGTGTATTTTCTTTTAGCACTTCTCAAATATTCTCTACAAAATTTTATGCTTCAACACTTTTCATTTGTTCACTCTTGGTGTAATGTAACTATGAAATTATACTTGGATTCCACCCATAAGACATTTCAAATGGTGCCTTCCTTAAACTCATATTTATATAATTATTATATACAAGATCATCTTGTGTCATAATATTAATATTTTGTGTTCCTAGCTTACTTTAAATTAAGCATTTCAATAGATAACCCAAACTTTATTTTGACTACCTCTATTTATCCATCTATCTAATGATGGTATGCTAAATTAAATTGTACCTAGGTGTTCATTTTCTTCCAAATGTGCTCCAGAAATTTTCAAATTTTTTCACATCTATGTGTGATACTATACTACACAAAAAACCATGTAGCTTTACAATATCCTTAAGAACAAGTTAGCAATGTTTGTTTCATCACTAGTCTTTATACAAGTAAAAAAATATATGTCAAATTCAAAAATATATCTAAAATCACAAATATGGAATCATTTCTAATCACTATTATAAGAAAATACAAAATGATTTCTTTACTTATATCCTCCCATGGTCTTTCTGAAATACACAATGGTTGATATGACCCTACATTTTGAATTCTCTCTTTCGCTAGTTGGATAACTCTACACTTATGAACAAAATTTATCACATCCATACTCATTCACAACCAAAAATAGTTCTCCATTACTTGTGCTAATATTTTTTGTAACCAAAATGACCTCCCAAACCTCCACTATGCATTTATTTGATCAAATTTTCATGCTTTGAACCTCTCAGTATACATAATTGGGCTCTTATTAATAACAATTCATCTTGAACAAAATGTTCTAAACATGGTTTCCAATCACTTCTCACTAGTTCTGCACATGTTTTCCATGCATCTCTAAAATATTTATCATTTTCATACTTTTTCTCAAAATAAAATCCTATGACTTCAAATATTAATTCATTCAACAAAAGGACTCTCCTACTCAATGCATCTGCAAATCTATTGGGTGTTCCATTCATATTGTTTAATAAAAATAATAGTTTTTTAGTAATTTAGCCCATTTCATATGTCTCTAATTGAATTTACCCTAATTATTAGTGAATTATGTTAGGTGTAAAGTTACTATTCATAAATCACTATTCACAATCACTATTCATGGTGATGTAGCATGTTGGTGATGTGGATGGTTACTGATGTGACTAATTGGTGATTTGGTAGGGCCCATAGAGGGTCTCTCACATATTAAAATATATAAATGTAATGAGCACAAATCTAGAGGAGATTTAATAAGCAAAGCATAACATAATGATCCCAAATCAATAAAACACAACACAGATATTTATCCTGAGAAAGACCTCAAATAGGTAATAAAAACTCAACAAAATGATATTCAATATTGAGAAACAATAATAGCCCCAATACATCAAATCTTCTTCATCTCACTCCTTTGATAAATTCTTTACAAGTTTGTCTCAGACAAGTGTTTACCACACATAGAAATACTTGAATATTTTTTGTGTTCAAGAGATATTTTAGAATATGGGTAAAACCCTATTTATAATGATTCATGAGGGGATGTGACCATTTTAAAAATAAGGGGTCTATCCACCCTGATAAATCTAATTAATAAACATTTGGTAAATATTAAATAACTATAATAAGATTATTTATTTTCCCAAAGTTTAGATCTAAAATAAATAAATAATATATTATTATTTATTTAATTACATACTAATGTAAGCCAAGGGTTAATAGTAACCACTTAGATATTAACTATTCTAACACTCCCATTTAATGCTAAATGGGGATAAAATCCATAGTCATCACAAAGGAATTATACTATGTGCAAAATTTAAAAGATTTAAAAACTTTCATCATGGCAAAAGTCACATTTTAAAACAACAGGATTTATAATACATAAACTACTTGAAATTAAGTTTAGGCTATCATGATTTTGAGATTACATTTCTTTTTTTCTCATGGATAATCACTAAGCATATTTTGAGCTTTTTATAACATAAGGATCTCCATTACAAATTATGTTTTTAAATATATTAGGGTACACAAGTAAAAATTTCACATAAAGTTTACTTAAATCAAATAACTTCCACATAAAGTTTTTACAATGCTTTAAAAATGAGAAGTATAGAGAAGAAGAAGAAACACATGGCTGTTAAGAAGTGGCATTGTCATGCACACTCGCCCTCAATGATAGCTATGAGAGGCCTAACATTGCATGAAATTGACAAAACTTGGTAGTACCAAGTGGTTTTGTGAAGATATCTACCACTTGTTTATCCATAGGATAGAACTACAGATTAATATCACCATTAAGGACTTTCTCTTAGATAAAATGCACATAAATTTCAATATGTTTAGTTTTTTGATGTTGTACTAGATTTTTCTTCAGAGCTATACAACTTGGTTATCACAATGAAAGATGGTACTCTGAGAAACATCCAAATAAATTTCTCTCAATAGCCTTCATAGCCACATGGCTTCCTTAGCAACTTTCATAGCACTTTTGTACTCTACTTTTATAGAAGAGAGAGAGAGATAGTAGGTTTTTTCTTGTTGTTCCAAGTGATATAACCTGTACCAAACTTAAACACATATCCAAAAGTAGATTTTTGATCTAAAGTATCAGCAAGATGGTCAGCATCATAATAACCATATAATTTAGCATTATAAATGGAAGAATAAAATAAATCATAATTAATTGTTACTTTGATATAATGAAGAATACATTTATCTAATTTTCAATTATCTAAATAAGAATCCTACATAAATTTAGAAGCAACACTGACAGCATATAAAATATCTTACCTAATAATGGTTATATAAATCAAACTTTCAATAAATTGTCTATACAAAGTAGGATTAGTTTTTTCACATGCAGGTTTAGGATTAAGTTTAATACCAACTTCAATAGGAGTAGTGATAGATTTACAATCAAGCATGTTAAACATAGCAAGAAGATTATGTGCATAATGAGATTATGATACAACAATTAAATTTTTATTTTAAAATATAATTATTCTTAAAAATGATGTAGAATGCCTAAATCAATCATTTCAAACATTTGACTTAGTTTATCCTTATATTTATGAATTTAACTATTTAGATCACCAGTAATCAAAAAATTATCAATATATAATACAATTAGAATCAAATGACCATTTTTAACTTTAACAAAGAGATTATTATCTGAATAGTAATTAGAAAAACCTAATTTTTTGAAAAAAAAAAAGTAATCTTAGAATACCAAGTTTGAGGAGCTTTTTTAGACAATATAAAGGTTTATTTAATTTTCATATATAATGTTCTTTGTTAGGGTAATTAAAAATTTTAGGGTGAGTTATGTAGATTTTTTCTTTTAAATCACCATTTAGAAATGCATGTTTGACATCCATTTGGTGGATAATCCAACCATTTTGACTTGCAAGTGCAATTAGAAGTCTAACAGTACTCATTTTTGCTACAAGAGAAAAAGTTTCAATATAGTTAATCCTAGGTTTTTGATCAAATTAGTGAGTAATTAATCTAGATTTAAACTTGTCAATTTTACCAATTTAATTATATTTTATCTTATAAAGCTACCTACAACTGACAATATGCCTTTTAGATGGAGGAGGGACAAGACCACAAGTTTGATTTTTAATTAAGGCATTGAATTCAGCTTGCATAGAAACATTCCATCTATCATCTTGTGTGGCTTCTTCAAAATATTGAGGTTCACATTCATATATAGTCATTTATTCATGATAATAATGTTGACTACTAGTTAATTTATTAATATTATCAATATTAAAAGATTCAATTAGGGATTATATCCATTTAGGTATTTTAGATTAAACATGAAACTCAGGGGGATTCCTCAGACTCTAAGTTATCCATAAATGGATCAAATTTCTCAAGCACATCTATTTCATCATAAGGAGAAACATGAGAGTTAGGTTCATTAATAGAAGAACACTAAAAATGATCCATAGACGATTCACAAAAAGAGTTTTCAAGATTAAGAACATTCTTATTCCTAATGATCTAATGTTTAGAGGGATCATATACTCTTAAACCTTTAGTCTTACCTCTATATCCTAAAAAAATGAAATAATAAGAAGTGGGGTCAAACTTCTTTATTTTAATTTTAGGGACAAAGATAGAAGCAAGACTACCAAAAATCCTAAGATGAGCCACACTAGGTTTCTTCTTAGTCCACATTTCTGAAGGGGTAGAAAGATGTAAGGCTTTGGTAGGAACCCTATTCAAAATATGAATAGTAGTGTTCATGGCTTTAACCCATAATATCTTAAGAACATTTGTAGATTGTAGCATTGTTCTAGCCATTTCTATGATGGTATGGTTTTTTCTTTCAGCAATACCATTTTGCTAAGGGGAATAGGGATTTGTTAATTCCTTTTTAATACCACAACTAATACAAAAAGAATAAAAATATTTACTTATATATTCACCACCATTATTAGTTCTTAATATATTAATAGACAAATAAGATGCATTTCTGATATAAGCTTTAAATTATTTAAATTTATAAAAAATATCATATATATTTTTAATGAAATAAGACCAAATTGTTCTAGTATAATCATCAATAAATGTAATAGCATATAATGAACCATAAGAGAAGTAACATCCAAAAGATATACAACATCACTAAGAATTAATTCTAAAGGATGTGAGGAATTTGCATCAAGATTCTTGTGAAAGGGGTTAGTATGTTGCTTACCACGTAAGTAACCTTGACAAGTTTCATGGTGAGAGGTAATAGAAGGAAGTCCAACAATAAGATTATTTGTAGACATATCATGTAAACTTATAAAATTAACATGTTCTAATATTTCATGCCATAACTGAGATTCATTCTTATTATGTGATAAAAATAAACATGTAGAAGAAGGAGAAAGATATATAAACCATTATTTTAAATAATTTCAACAATCAAGGAACCAGATTGATTTTTAATGGACCAACTATCTTTAAGCAATGTTACAATGAAATTATCATTAGTAAATTGAGAACAAGATAAAAGATTATTTTTAAACTTATGTACATAGAAAACATCATTAATAACAACATTTGAAAATTTTGCTTTTTCATGTTTAGTTGTTTTTAAAAATAAATTATCTCCTAAGTAAATTCTTTTAGAGATATATTTAGAATCATACAAAATATTAGATAAGCATGTCATATGGTGTGATGCACCGTTATCTAAAATCCACTTATTTTTATTTGAAATAAATAATGTAGTATATAAATCAATAATATTCTGATCTTAATTATTGTTTTGATTCTTCTACTTGTTTTGATTATTTTTCTTATCTTTTTTATTTTTAGAAGATTAATTATTAATTATATCTTTTTTTATAGTAGGTTTCCATTTTATGACCAGATTTACCATAAAAATTACAATTTTTATTTAATTTAGGTTTCTGATTCTTATTACCAATTTTTTGGTTCCCATTTTTACCTTTACCAAAGTTAGGGTTAGATTTATGGTTTTTATTGTTATCAAAAATATTATTTAATGTGAGAAGTTTTTGAGTGGAATTCTCTTTAGAATCAAAATTGGTCATTACTTGCTCTTCTTAAATCAAGAGAGCAGATAAGGTGGTAAGGTCAAGGATATCTTGCTCAATTTGATACTTATAATTCAAAATTGAAATAAAATTTCTAAATTTTTCATGAATATTCAATTGAATAATAAAATAAAATAAATGATTTTGAATCAAATTACAATTAAAACCATCTAACTGAGTTTTAATATTCTTAATTTTAGATAAAAACTTCACAACTTTTTCATCACCCTTTATAGGTGTTGTCAGCAATTCAAGGATTAACTTAATAATATTTAATAGATGAGTGACCTCATTCATGGATTCAAGAAGTTTATAAACTTTTAAAGGATATTCCTGATTACCAATGTGTAGAAGGAATTCATTCTTAACACTTTGCAAGATAATAGACATCGCTTCTTACGATTTTTGTTGAAATACACTAGTAAGCTTAGGGGTCACATGTCATCTAGATGAAGATTTTCCAGTCCCAATGACAATATTAAATAATTTAAAATCCATGAATTTATATTTAACATGTATTTTCCATATGTTATAGTTATTTCCATTAAGCATTTGGGATTTGTCTAAGGGAAAGTGAGGTGAAGCCATGACTTCCCTTTAAACATGATAGTATCCAAATGATTACGAAATAACCTTTTAAGTATGAATTTAAAGTTTATTGATAATTAAAACAAATTTTAAAAAGTAAATACACACTATTTATTCAAATTAAAGCTTGATAAAGAAATAAATTTTCACAAATTTGTGACAAAGCAAGGTGTCACAAGTGTCACAAAAATACACTAAAAATAAGAACAATTTTATGATTTAACCTTTTAAATGAATTTTTTTTTAATATTTATAAAATAAATTTAATTTATCATGCAACTATATTTAGATATACAATTTAGATGCTAACCAAAGAAAAAAATTGAAATAAAGTTGCACAATTTTAGGTCTCGAAAGAGTCACACTCACAATGACCATCTAGGCACAATTAACAACAAAAGGTATAAAATAAATAATAATAAGTTTTAGAACAAAAAATTGACCACACTAATGTGTCCAAAAAGTTCTAAAACTTTAAGATCGACTGGTTGGATGACTATAGTTGCCTAGGTTTAGACTAGATCAAACGTCGAAAGAAGGATAAGTCGATAGGTCAAGAGGTTTTCACATGAGAAGAAAGACACACAAACCAAAAAATAGAATTCAAATTAAATTAATTTGAAATTAATTTTGACTAGATTCAACAAGAAGATAAAAAATGAAAAGGATAATGATAATTGAACACTAGACTTATATTTTATAAATTTTTACCAAAAAAATATAATCACCAACTTATCTATGAGTGAATTCAAATGTTTACATGTAAAATATTATATTTAATTATTTTTATCTAATTTTTTTTAAAATATAAATAAATATTTATTTATTGTGCATGTAAACAAAAGTTTAAAAAAATACTTTTTTTAACTTTTTGGTGAAATAATTTAATAAAAGGTAAATCAAATTTGTAAAATATATATTAAATATTTGAAATAAATTTATACTTACCTTAATATTTATTATAGTTGGAAATGACGTAGGTCTGGGAGGAGAGAAAAAAACTTGAGGGAGATAGAGGGCTTCTCAGGCCTTCAAATTTTGAAAACCTTCCTAAAATCCTCCCACAATGCCAACAAGCCTTTCAAAAACAAATTGGTGGAAAAAACAATTTTTTCGAACCTCCCAAGCTATATAGGTAAATTAATGGAGGAGATAAAAATTTTAATAAGCTGATCTAGAGGTTCTAAGGCCTTGAAAATTTGCATAGGTCCTTATATTTTAAAAACTAAATGATCAAAACCTTAAGGTAATTTCATGCACAGAAACCTGAGTTTCAATTTTTTTAAAGTGGCTAGGGCATACAATGACATCTAATTGCCTAGGGTTTGAATATATTTAAATGTCAATTTAATTATTCTATATGCTTGCTGATCAAAATCCTCTCCACTATCTCTGATAACATGTTAAATGTATATAAATGTAATAAGCACTGATCTAGAAGATATTTAATGAGCAAAGCATAACATAATGAGCCCAGATCAATAAAACACAACAAAAGTATTTATCCTAGGAAAAACCTCAAAGAGGTAAAAAAAACAAAATGATAATCAATATTGAGAAACAATAATAACCCCAATACATCAAATCTTCTTCATCTCACTCCTTAAATAAATTCTTCACAAGTTTGTCTCAGACAAGTATTTGCCACACACAAGAATACTTGAATATTTTTAATGTTTGGGAGATATTTTAGAATAGAGGTAAAACTCTATTTATAATTATTCATGAGGGGATGTGACCATTATGAAAATAAAAATCTCATCTACCCTGATAAATGTAATTAATAAACATTTAGTAAATATTAAATAACTATAATAAGATTATCTTTGTAAGCATCATGCATGCTTTATTGTAATCATGGAGATCCTTGAGATTGGAGGTTAGATCCTGAAGGATTTGTATGCTTGACTCACCTGAGTGTTTATTTTTTAGCACTAAAAGGAATTATTGGAAGAGATATTGTAAGAGAGGAGTTGTTGAAGTAATGAAGTCTATAAGTTATCATTTTACCCCATGGTTTTTTGCTTGTACATTGCAAGGTTTTCCATGTAATATAATTTGTAATGTGTTCCCTCTTGTCTCTTATTTTCTAGCTTGTTTTATGCATTATTTACTTGCATAGTAGGATATATCTTATTGATCCTAACATGTAGTATCAAATCTAGTTTTATTCCTAACATTTGGTATCAGAGCCATGGTGAAAAACTCCATGTTTGTGAGTGTTTTATGTTGTCGGTTGGTTTTATTCAAGTTGAAGCTATTGTGACAAGAGAAGAGACCAAATTTAAGAGTGGAATAAAAAAAAATTGGTAGGTATCTCTCTATGGATCAAGGTGGAGGATCTCTTAGTGAAGATCATGTTCTCTTAATGTTGCTAAGGAGAAGCCTATAGGAGAGTTGAAGGAGAATCCTTAAAAGCTTTACTAGATGAGTCAACAGCCTACACAATATTTATGTTGAAGATAAAGTAACTATACAACTTGGGGAGCAAGTTGGTCTTCATAAGTTGAGGTTGAGGATAAGGCATGAAATTTTTATGGTTATTGGAAATAAATGAAGGGGTGTATGATATGGTATCCTATTGACCACATATTGTTAGCTGAGATGTCAAAGACAAAAATCTATGCAGAGGAAGGAGGTACAAATAAACTTGAAGTTATACCTATTTTTAAGTAGTTAAGGATGAGGAAAATGAAGATACAGATGAATAAGTGAGACCTAGTGTTCCTAGAAGGATATTTCCATGTGTTTGGACATGTGGTACAATAGTGATGCATATTTAGGCTCAAAAACTTGATAGGTGCATTGGTGCACTGAGTAGCATGATGACTTATCTAGACCTATGATTGTTCCACTTGTGTCATGTTAAGTATGGTTGGAAGCTGAAGGCTATATGTAGAAGATTAATTGAGACCTAGTGTTCTCTTAAGGATAAGTTTGGTGTTGACCATATAACTCAAGGTGTTAGAGTGTTGTGCATATGGTTATGGTGTTGGCTAGGTAGACTGATGCATGGAGTAACATGAGAAGAAAATGAGTTGGTATTTTGGCAACATTCAATAGATTAAAATTCATTTTATATGTGGGCTCAAAAGCTCAATAGGTGTAGTAATGCACCAAGTATCACAACAAATTCCCAAGAGCTTTGATTGGTCCAATGAACTTATGAAATGTTGATAGCTCAATGGCTATGTAGAAAAGTTTGGTTTTCAATTCTATGAGATCTTCTCTCCTCACTACTATCAAGAGTGTTATGTGCACTTGTTATTGTTTAAGGAGTTAGATAAGCATGATTTCTACATGGTGATCTCTCTTAGGGAGAGATAGATACAAGGCTGAGGTAAAAATTTTGCTAGTTTACATATTAAAAAAATTAATATACATGTTTCCAATAGACATGTTAAGGGAGTACAAGATATTCAGTACCTTCACAGAGAGCCATAGTGATTAGTAAAACTTACTACTATGTATTATTGACATGTGGGATGTAGTGCCTAACATGATCATTTTTTTATGGCTCAGTTAACTAGGACACATGAGATGAAGGTAGTAGGAAGAGAAAACTAAGAATTAAGATACACAAGGAGAAGAAAAGATAGGAAGTAACCCACTTCTTGCATTATGAGTTATCTTTCCAAGAGTGTCTTAGAGGAGGAGAAGACATGTTATGTCCTTTATATTCGATTCATCAAAGTAGGAAGCCTCATGATGCCATGGTGAGCATTAAATCAAATATTCCCAAGTATTAGGAGTTGTGAACAATTCATGGTAAAATACCGATAAGAGGATTGGTCTATGTTATGGATAAGTGAAGAATCACTTCAAGTGTTGTAATATACTATGAAGGAGTAGATGTTGATAAATTTAGTCAGGGCAGAGAAGTTTTAGTAGTAAAACAAAACTTCTACTGGGTTCATGTTAGGGAAGTAGTGGGCATAGGTGGATAGCTTATTAGATAATACTTAGGTGTGGTAAAAGCCTATGTATATTGAGTTCAAGTGGGACTATGTTATTCAGTGTGAAGTCACTATTCACATTCACTATTCATGGTGATGTGGCATGTTGGTGATGTGAATGGTTAATGATGTGGCTAATTGGTGATGTGGTAGGGCCCATGGATGGTCCCTCACATGTGATTAGGTTGATGTGATGGGAGTGGGGTGTAGCATTCCACTAGAGAAAATGGATTTTGTCTCTAGTAGTCACATGTAGTTTGTCATTATGTGTAAAAGATAAAGAGTCATGTATGGGTTGAATTTATAAGGGGCCCTATGATTCACATGTCTGATTAGAGTCAAAATGTGATTACAACACCTTTTGGATGCTTGTGTTCACATGCAAAGATGAAGACAATAATGCAATATTGTATATTACGCTTACATGTGTGAGTGGGGTGCAATTCTTAAAGTCACATGGGGTAGATTTGGATCTTTTCTAGTGGAGGATCAATTTTGATGACTTTTGGACATGATGATGAACACCTTTGAATATCATATGACAACCCACTCAAATGTGGAAAAATCTTGGGGCCACTATGATGTTTCTCTCTCCCTTCTCTCTTCTCATTGTAAATGTTATAAATAGCATACTTTCTCTTTATATTTTTCATCCTTATATGTATCAATCTTGGATCCTTAAAAGCTTATACTTACTTGCTTGTTGAGAGGTAGATCCTAGAGGCCATGTTGTTTGGCTCACCTATATGCTTGGGTTATAAGAGTCATGCATATTTTATTGTAAGCATGGAGATCCTTGATCTTGGATTTTAGATCCTAGAGGCTTTGTATGCCTAGCTTACCTGAGTGATTGTTTGTTATCATTAAAAGGATTTACTGGAGGAGCTACTGTAAGAGAGGAGTTGTTAAATTAATAAACTTTGGAAGCTTCCATTTTGCCCCATGATTTTCCCCTTGCACATTGCAAGGTTTTCCACATGATATCTTTTGTAATGTGTTCCCTCTTATCTCTTATTTTGTAGCTTATTTTTATTCATTATTTAATTATAGAGTAGGATATAGCTTATTGATCTAACATGTAGTATCAGATCTAGTTTTATTCCTAATAAATTATAGTGTTTGTTGGTTTGTATTTATTACAAATTATTTATGCAACAAATAATATCTCCATTTCTTTAGTGCTTGCATAATTTTATATAACTCTTGAATGTATAATAAATATTTTATGATTTGTAATATTTAACTTCTCACTATATTAAATTATAGATTTTCCTTATTGAA
Organism: Torreya grandis; assembly: GCA_037957365.1. NCBI lineage: Eukaryota > Viridiplantae > Streptophyta > Pinopsida > Cupressales > Taxaceae > Torreya > Torreya grandis. The sequence continues at coordinate 1,040,235 of JARHVA010005152.1, read as the reverse complement.
TCATCACTACTCCTATATATGTTTCACTTGCCTTGTAACCTACCTGAAATACCTTACTAAATTCTAGTAATGAAAACATTATCTACTCAATTAATTTCTTCTTCAACTACTGGAAACTATGTAATGATTTTATCATCCACAAAAAATATCTTCATTCTTTATGCATCACATTAGTGATCATTTCACATGTTATAATATAATTCATAATGAACTTTTTGATCAGTCACTTGACACACCAACTTAGGTAGGGTGTAAATACACTTAATCGCCTAAAAGGATATAAAATCTCCACCAAAATCTATTAATTATAGGTCTTGTCTTATAGTGTAACTCAGTAGTTGATGTAAAATTATTCTATTTTAAGGGGCATGCTTGGAATAAATTTAGATAAATGATAATTATGGTCATGTGGATCAATGATCAAACAATTAGCAAAAATAAATTTAACATGAAGATATAGTCGATTCAATAATTATTCATTACATACATGGATTCAATAATTCATTAACAATGACAAGGTTTGAAATCAAGATAAAGTTTATAAATATGAATTGAAAATTCAGATCTATTATAATATATTTATAAAAATATTTAAAAATGAGGGTAAAAAGAAAGATGTAAGCTTATTTTGTAGTTAAAACAATTATATTCATTTGAACTAGATAAACTCAATAAAACCAATCTGTTTCCTAGTCAATATGCACACAACCATGAAAAAATATGATGCAAGAGTCTAAGGTATTTAGTTATGAATAAATATGGACAAAGTCACCATATACATGTGCAGATATTGAATAACAGTCTTGACAACCTTTCAATTGATAAATATTTTCTTGAAATAAAAATGTTTGGATCCACCATAATCAATGAAAGTACATAAAATATTTCACAACAACATTACTCACAACAAAAACTAACTATAAAAGCAATAAATTTCAAAAAATAAGTGTTTAGTCCTCTACTATACTTATCTAACACTAATCAACCAACCCCTAATTCATTCTTATGGATGGCCTTATATATATTTTTAATAATGCACCACCTACCCACCTAGTGGTTACAAACATTAAATAATAAGATCTAAATAAGGCACAAATTTAATGTGTTCTTATCTCCAAGGTAATAATGTTTCTTTTATATGTACCTTTTTCCATTAAATATTGGTAACATGACAATATTGGAATAAAACTATATTCCAATTCACACAAGTTCAAGTTATATCTTTTTTCTTATTGATGGATTATTGTTGTATTACATATTAGATCCAAATTTTTATTCAAGCCTATAACACTCATAATGGTTAACCATACACTTTTATTTCATTGTTCTTTTGTGATCTTAACTTTCCTGATCCTGATATGCATATCCTTATCTGACTCAACCCACTATCTATCTTTTTTGGGAATTCATTTCTATGATCTTTCCTATTCAATACAAAAAGATATTCAAGGGCTCGACATATTGTCACATCCCATTTTTTTATGTCAAGTTTTAGGGAACTTGTCAGTGAGCTATTGCTCCTTTGTTGATAATAGTGTATGTGTCATCTACGATGTATTAGTTATGGTACATGTGCATACATTATGAGTGGGATGCCTTTTTGGTGTAATACAATCTAAATAAATCCAAAAAAATATTGTATAGAGTCATTGTTTGCCTTGAGCTATTTGGTAAGTGGGTTGATCCAGGTCACTGCTTTGATAATTGTGTCTTGAAACTTATTTAATTGGCATAGTTAGATAACTATATCGACATTGATGCTAGTATCTTGGAACATAATATATATTTGGTAAAAGGGGATATTTACCATGGAGATATGTATAAATTACTTAAAAATTGTGTTTAAATTTTGGTCATAATAAATATGTATGTTGATTCTCCACATCATATTTGTTTTGGGATATAAGACATTAAAGTGATACTTGGTTTAAGGAATTAACCACCAAAACCTATTATCTCTTATCTATAAAGTATCTTCTCCACTTGTATATATAATAAATGAGGAGAAAACCCATCAAATATGGTTATGTGATTTTATGGTGATTTAAATATGGTTTAAATTCTTTTAATTCCTAACAACTAGTATCAGAGCTTTGGTTGTGTGTTTTGTTGAAGTGGTAAATCACAAGAAAGGGTTATTAGCTTGAGTGGGAGCTATGGTATAAGAGATTAGATTAAAAGTGGAGAAGTTTGATGATAATAATTTTGGTTTGTGGAAAATACAAGTGGAAGATTACCTATATCAAAAGGAGCTTCATCTTCCCTTGGAGGGGAAAGTAGAACAACCTGTAAGTATGAGTGATACAGATTGGTCATTGCTTGATAGGAAGGCATTGAGAGACATATGGTTTTGTCTTACATCTTTTATTGCATTTAAAATTTCTAATGAGAAAACTACATAGTATTTAGTGGATAAATTTGGGAAGTTGTATGAGAAACCCTCTACTTCAAATAAAAATTTTCTTATGAAAAGACTGTTTAACATGAAAATGTCTAAGAATAGTTCAATTACTAGTCATCTAAATAATTTTAATATAGTTGTAAGTATGCTCACTTATATTGGAATTAAGTTTGATAATGAAGTTACATAATTTTTTATTTTGTGTTATTTTCCTAATAATTGGGATAGTTTGGTTACGGTTGTGAGTAATGCAATCCCTACCAAGGGAAGCTTGAATTTTGAGGATGTTGTAGGTGTGATTCATAGTGAAGAAATGTAAAGGAAAATCACTAGTGAAACATCTTTAGGTAATGCTTTATCCATTGATAATAGAGGGAGGTAAAAGGACAAGAGTAAATCTAACCATGGAAAGTCAAAGGGTAGATTTAAATGTAGATCTAGATCCAAGATGATATGTTGGCATTATGAGAAGATTGGAAACTCAAAGAAGGATTATTGGTCACTTTGGGATAAGAATGCCAACAAAGATAAAATGAATGAGGTAAATGTGACATCACATAAATCATGTCAAGATGTCTTAATTCTTTCTCTAGATAGTTTTTTTGAGTCTTAGGTATTAGATTCAGGGGCTTCTTTTCATTCCACCCCATATAGGCATTATTTTACTAATTATGTTCAAGATAATTAAGGACATATTTATCTTGGTGATGATGAACCATGTGAGATAGTATGGAAAGGTTGTGTTCAAGTGAAAATTTAGAATGGGAACACATGGCTACTTAAGGATGTCAGACATGTGCCTATGTTGAGATAAAATTTGGTTTTAGTGGATTAATTAGGTAGTGAAGGATGTTCAATAATGTTTACTATAGATTCTTGTAAAGTTACCAAAGGTGATCTTGTGATTTTGAGAGGTAAGAAAGTTGGTACTTTATATTTGACTAGTAGTGTTGATTCTTGTGATTTAGTTGTTATAAATGGAAATGTAGCTATGTGGTGCTACAAGCTCAGTCATATGAGCCATAAGGGCATAGAGATCTTAAAATACAAGTTGTTTGGAATAAAAGAGATATATTTAGACTTCTGTGAGAATTATGTGTACAAGAAATAGAAGCAGGTTAAGTTCCTAAAAGTTAGACCCACAAAGAAAGAGCACAAGTTAGAGTTGGTAAATTCAAATGTATGGGGACTAGCTTAGGTATATTCTATTAGTGGTTTCAATTATTATGTCACTTTTATTGATGATGCAACTAGGAAAGTTTGGGTTTAATGTATTAAAAATAAATATGATGTATTTGACACCTTTAAAAAGTGGAAAGCTTTGGTTGAGAATAAAATAGGTCTCAAGTTGAAATGTCTCAGATCAGATAATGGAGGTGAGTATTATAGTAATGCTTTATTTGATTATTGTTCTAATAATAGAATTTTTAGGGCAAGGATGGTTCTAGGAAATCCATATCAGAATGGGGTATCTAAAAGGATGAACAGAGTAATAATGGAACATGTTAGGATCATGAGGTTACATGTAAGGTTGCCTTTATAGTTTTGGGCAAAAGTAGTTAGCATAGTAGTATATGTGATTAACAGAGGACCATCTATGCCTTTAGATGGAGACATTCCTAAACAAGCTTGGTCTAGTAAGAATGTTGATTATTCTTTTCTTAGAGTCTTTGGATGTGAGGATTTTTCTCTCATTAAGAAAGAGGATAGGACCAAGTTAGAGGCTAAATCATAAAAATGCACATTTGTTGGATATGGTAAGGATGACTTTGGTTTCTGTTTATGGAGCATTAAATATAAGAAAATATTTTGGTCTAGAGATGTAGTCTTTAATGAAAAATTTATGTATAAGAATCAATTACAAGAACAAAAAGAGTACACAGTATTGGATGACATTACAGATGGAAAAGTATCTAATGGATTAGTTTAGGAACCTTTTACATAAGGACCCCAAACTCTTATGGTAAGAAGGTATTCTAGGGTAAGAAGAGCACCTAAACATTTTTCTCCTTCTTTGAATTATTTATTACTCACTGACAATGGAGAACTAGAGTGTTATGAGGAATCAATGCAGGTAGATTATAGGATGAAGTGGGAGTAAACCATGGATGAGGAGCATAGATCTCTTATCAAAAACCAAACATGGGATTTGGTAAGGCTACCAAAGGGCAATAGTCCATTGCCAAAGAAGTGGATCTTCATAATAAAAGAAGAAGATGAAGGAAGAAAAAGGTATAAGGCCAAGATGGTGGTCAAGGGGTTTGCACAAAAATTAGGTATTGATTTTGATGAGATTTTTTCTCCTATTGTAAAAATGACTTCTATTAGGACTATTCTTGGTTTATTTATAGTTGTGGGTTTGTATTTAGAATAGTTAGATGTGAAAAATGATTTTTTTCATGGTGATTTGGATGAAGAGTTGTTTATGAAGTAGCCATAGGGATATGAGGTCAAAAGGAAGGAGAACTATGTGTGTAGACTAAAGAAAATCTTATATGGCTTGAAACAAGCTCCTTGATAATGGTATAAGAAATTTGATTTTTTGTAACGGAACAAGAGTATCAAAGGTGTAATTTTGATGATCGCATGTACATCAAACATTTTGATGATGGTTCCTTTATTATTTTATGCTTGTTTGTGGATGAAATGTTAGTTTTAGGAAAGAACATACATCATATTCATATGCTCAAGAATAGCTTAATGACTCCTTTTATATGAAGGATTTGGGTACCACAAAGCAATTCCTTGGTATGAATATTAGTCATGTTAAGGAGAGGAAGTTAGTTTATCCTAATCAAAGTATGTGAAGAAAGTCTTAGAAAGGTTTCACCTATTAGATGCTAAATCTGTTGGTGCTTCTTTGTTAGTCCACTTTAGATTATCATAGGAGCAATGTCCCAAGATGGAGGTTGAAAAGTTTAAGATGTACAAGGTACCTTACTCATCGGAAGTTAGCAATTTTATGTATGCCATGGTTTGTACTAGGTTGGATATTGCCTAAGTAGTGGGAGTTGTGAGCATGTATATGAGTGATCCAGGTTATGAGCATTGGCAAGCAGTGAAATGGAATCTTTGATATTTGAGAGGAACCATGGATTTTGCACTATGTTATGGTGGATCAGATACCACTTTGCATGGTTACGTGGACTTAGATATGGCAAGGGATATTGATAGTAGAAGTATGACACTTTATATATTTACTGTTGAGATATAGTAGTTAGTTGGATTTTTAGGATACATAAGGTTATGGCTTTATCAACCATATAGATAGATTATGTTGCTGCCATAGTGGCTAGCAAGGAGATTATTTGTTTACAAGAGTTTTTTTGAGAGTTGAGGCATGATTAGGAAGTTGGGAGACTACATAGTGATAGTTAGAGTGTTATTCATTTGGCAAAGAACTCTGCTTTCCACTTGAGGATCAAACACATTCAGTTATATTATCACTTCATCGAGATAGTTTTAGAGGAGAACATGGTGAAGCTGGATAAAATTCATACTAGTTATAATCCTATAGATATGATGACCAAGGTGGTCACATTGAATAAATTGAGACTATGTTTATATTTGGTTAGCCTTAGTGGTCATGGAGCAGTGATAGATTTTGTTTAAGAGAAATGGTTTTCAAGTGGGAGATTGTTGAGTGTGGATCCCTTTGGGGCTACCACATGACCATGATGGTACATTTTGGAGGCTTAGAGATCTCCAAAGATGTGGGGAGTGCATTTTGTATTTAATCCTCATATGTGTGAATATAATTCAATGCTTATCTAATAATTTTCATGTTGACTTCCATGTTTATTGGAAGTGGGATTGATTTCTTTGTTTTAGGTAATTAAATATTAAATATTTAATTTCTATAGGAGGATAAAATTATTAAATATTTTATTTAATAATTTATATGATGTATTATGGAAGTGGGATTGACTTCCTTGTCTCAAGGAGTTGATTTTTATCTCTTTGCATTGGAAGTTGTGCCTTTTGGAGGAGGATGGCATGTTCTTTATTAGTGAGGCTTGTTGATAAGGATGATGAGGTGTAAATGCCATGTTCCTTTGTGGATGAGGCTATCTTGGATAAGGATAGTGTGTATCTCTTTATTTATTATATGGGTTTTCTCTTCATTTATTATATATACAGGTAGAGATGAGACTTTAGAGATAAGAGATAACAGGTTTTGAATATGATAGGATATGATATGTGATATATTTTTGTAGGATGTGGTATAGAAACTTGTGGATGTTTATTTTATATAGGTACAAGTGTGGTAAAGCATTTATAGATTATTGTTAGCAAATTTCAGATTTGGATCAGCAATTCAGAGATTTCATTTGTGAATTCTTGAGGAGATATTTTATCTCTGTGAGAGGTTCTTTGTAATCTTGTTTTGTTACAAATTTTATTGAGGACTTTCTTAGTGGATATAGCCCACATTGGGTGAACCATGGTCTATATGTGTTATGAGTTATTATTGGTTTTGTTCTCTCCATTTATGCTTTCATTTAACTGTGATTTGAGGAATTATTTTCATAATGCATGTTAGTGCATAATTAAATCTGATTTTCACACATTTAAAATCTGGTTATGTGATTTTATGGTGATTTAAATCTGGTTTAAATTCTTTTAATTCCTAAAAAGAAAGTCATTTCTAGGCTAGTATAATAATAGTGCTCTATCTCTATTTAGATTTGTATACTCCATAGTCACATTCTTAAATTATGTATTTTGCAATTGAAATCTTTACATTTTTTCCCAAATTTTCATTTAAACAGTAAACAGGCTTGGTATGATTTTGTTTATTTAATTTGAGAGGTCAATAGAAGTTAAATTTAGAATCATGCTTATAGTACCCCAGGTTATTAAAGATGACCTATTTTAAGGATATTAATATCTCCCTTTTAAAATCAATGTTCCTTTTTATAAGTAGCTTGAGTATAAATACATAGGTTACCTGTGTCCCATTCATTTACATAGTTGTACAAAGTCCTTTAATATTTCATAGTTTTTAATTACTACCTTTCAGTATGATTTAATTTCTGACTTCTTGGAGAGTATGAAATCCTCTTAAGTGGGATAAAATTAATTAGCTAGCATCAGTTATCTTTAATGACTTATACAAATGTCCCTTTGAGTATTAGAATATGGTTAATTACTAGATATCTCTTAAAAAAATAGGGTCGATGCACAAAGTTGGGGGACAAAAAACATGATAGTCCCCCAAGTTTGTAATTTTTATTACAAAGGACATATGCCCTTTTTTTTTAAACCAAGGCTTTGACTTTCACTCGAGCCTCAAGGGCATACACCTTTTTCAAAGGGCGTACACCCTTTACAATTCACAAAGGGTGTATGCCCTTTGAAATATAAAGGGCATTCTCCCTTTGTAAAGCATAAAAGGCATACACCCTTTACTCAATTTTATTTTTAACACAGCTACAAGTAAAAACTCATGGTCAAAGATTTTTTAGGATATTTTTGTTTTGCCAAATTCCTAGATTGATGCATGCATTTTGAAGTTTTATTCCACCAATAGGATTCAACATTGGATTATTTCAAATCAAGTTTATTATTTTTCCATTTTTATTTTTTCATTTTTATTTCTATAATTATACTAGGGTTTTGAACTTAAATTTGCATTGGATTTTTTACAGTTGCTTGAAAAAATTATTTTTAATAAATTTAAATACACAAGAAATTGTTGGATCCATTTCCTAAATAAAATGTTAAACAAAAACCCAAAGAGTTCAATTTTGCACAAGAAGAAGTTTAATTATATGAGCAATATAATGTCAAATATCAACAATTATAAATAATTATCAATGGTTTACGTCACTCTTCAGCTAGTAGTGCACAAATTTTACTTACCAATACATTAGAGTTTGTTTTTAATGAAGTGGGAAATGTGACTTCATAATTGGATGCAATGTTACATCGAAGAGAGGCTCTGAAATAATTTTATTTCAATAAATTGTTTTATAAAGATGTGAAGAAGAAAAAAATAACAAAAGAAGATTTATGTGCTTTATTTATTAAACCTTGAACCAACCAACCTCCACCAATGAATTACAAACACATTAGTATTGGTTGGTGTGTTCATGAGGAGATTAAAAATAACTTTTGAGATAGGTGATGGATGGTGTTTGATAAGCCTCCATGAAACAATAATTAGGTTGTATTATATTTATTGAGAAAATTGTAATGTGAGTTTGTATTGCAAGAAATTCCAAATTATTTCAACATAAAGGCATCCCAAGGTAGGGTACATGGGCCTTCATTTGAGAGACCTAGTGATAGGCGAGACCAAAACCATCATAACTGACCTTCAATAAATGGAAGAATAATATCACATGACATTATTCCTAATTTTTTACATCATAACATACAGATGAACACCCTTGAGGCAGTTACTAGTTTGACACAAGTTATGATTGATCATGGTATGCATACTTTGAAGACTTATACTCAACCTAAAAGTAGTGGTAGTGGTAGTGGTGGTGTTGGTGGTAGTGGTAGTGGTGGGAGTGGTAGTGGTGGTGTTGGTATTGGTGTTGGTATAAGTTCTAGTATCCCTCCTTCTACTCATGGTATTGTTCCTTTGCATCATTACACATTATACAGGAAAAAGTGTACAGGACCTCCTATTTAGGTGTGACATACATAAAGTACATTTATGAAGACTAACATGTTAGAGCATATGCCATATATATATATATATATATATATATATATATATATATATATATATATATATATATATATATATATATATATAAAGCCAAACACTAGCATTCTAGACAGTAGCATGTTAGAGCACATACCACATGTAGATGTTTTAGCAACACATGACACTAGCATTTTAGACACTATGCGAGATGTAGTAACTTTAGTGACTCCTATTAGGATATGCCAAGATACTATTGTAGAGGATACTTCACCATATGTATTTGATACATAGGTTTAATTTTAATTATAGTTTGTTTTTGTTTGTAAAAGAATCTTGAGTTTATTTTTTAGTACATGTGTTTACTTAATTGTCTAATTTATTTGTCTAAACTTGTTATTTATTGTTTATATCTAGTTGATTGGTGATATTTTGGGTACCTCAATAGGCCTTGACTTTATTAAAGAGGCCAGAATTGGCATGGGTGTACCTTACACACAGGGATATAAATTTTTTAATTACATATTTATTCATTCACATGTTTATTTTCCTTTGAACAAAAAAACTCTATTTTAACATATATTATAGTCATAGATTTTTATCATTTTCATTGGATTCACATATTATTCATTTATTGGTTTTATAGATTATGAGGGATGTTATGGGCACACCTCATGGATGAGAACAATGTTTAGGTGATGTTGCTTTTACATCAGAGAATCCACTATCTTCATAGTAGGTTATGATTTAGAGATGGAGACTGGTGAGAACACATAGTTTAATTATTTTTATCCTTAATCAATGATATTTTATGTCATATTAACATAATTATATGCAACCCTAGATCTAACTCTATATTCATGCTCAATAGGATTCCTCATCACAAGTGTATATGTGGTCTCATAGCGCTAGACAACCATTTAGATGGAATATGATGAGTGTAGAATCATTTTACAAAATTTTACAATCTTGAAAAATTTATCAAATTTTCAATATATAATTTTAATGCATTAATTTGTATATGTTGTGTAGAGACAACAATTTTCATCAATCATCGATGAAATAATGGATGATTCACATGTTGAGAGTAGAGTATCTCCTTGTATTGAGGCATCCAACACCCCTAGATCTATGTTTATAGAAATAAAGTGCAATTTATTAGGAGGCAATGAGGAGCAAGAGAGTTAGTTATTGTGTTAGGGATCAAGTTATAGGCACAATCTATTTTTTATGCTGATATGGCCCACATTGTATGCCTATATGGTGCATTTTGTCTATGTACATAGTTATATGCACAATAAAGTTTGTATACTGATATTGCCCACATTGTATGCCTATATGGCACATTTTGTCTATGTACATGTTATGGTCTACATTTTTTCTTGATATATGTTAAATTATGACATAAAACTTTACATGTATCACATATATACTATTCAACAATATGATTCCTTTACCTATGCATATTTTATATTTTTATCATTTAATTTTTACACATATTATTGGTTAATGATTGAATTATTACTTCATATGGGGTTTAAAATTTTCACATTAATCTCTAGGTTTCGTTCTTTCAATCATTATGTATATTTTAAATTTACATGTGATATTTGTTATTTACTTATTTCATTTACATTCGCTATTTATTTTCCAACCCACACATAAATCCAAATCTAGACCTATGACATAGAATCAAAATGCTTTCGTAAAGGATACTAACCTAAGAAGGCCACACAAAACTTGACTCCTCTTATGCCTTCTAGCTTAGACAAAAGCAAGAATAATTATAGTGAAAAGTGGTGCCATAAACAATTACCAGAGAGCCATGAACATTCTCAATGTTAGACACAACAATACTTTCTTGGAAACCTACATCATATCATGCACATATATATGATACTCATCCAAATAACACTTTTATAATCATAAACATTGCTTCCATAGAGACCTCTAAGGAGTTTGAATGCCTCTTCCATACCATGTTATGGGTCAAGGTTCAACCTCTTCATATTATAATTGATAATCTAAGCCAAAATAACATCATTACACTAGCTACAACCCAACAACTTGGCCTTCCCACTATTGTGTATTACAATATATAATACTTGGGGTGGATTCAATAAGGTACAAATATATAGGTTTGGAGGCAATGCACATTCTAGTATAAATTTGAGCCTATGGATGGCATTATCACTTGCAACATTATGCCTCTTAAAGTCTATAGCATATTATTAGGGAAGATGTACTTGTATGAGTGATATTATACAAATCAAGTGAAACCAAAAAATTTGGATGTACACACAAAATATTGCTTCTTCAACCTCTTATAGTCAACCCCACTAACCAAAGTCACATTGGTCTCTTCTAAAAAATGTCATAAACTAGTCATGCATGTGCATAGTTTCATGTTGCTCATGGTTTGTCTTAAAACACCTATGTAGGAAATAAATTAAGAGTTTATAGTGTGATCAATGAAATCAATGTCCCAATAACAAAAACTTGACAAGTTATTGAGGCCACATAATGGATTCTTCCTAGATCTTGAATTTCTTCCAATGCATAATGTAGTAAAACACCACATATATTTGGCCATTTATAAAAAACCCTTTGAATCATAAATAAATTTTGGAGAATTATGAATCCTGGTGTTAAATACAAGATCTCCTTTATCAGGGCAAGATAAGACATGAGTCTTCTCATTAGAAGACTTTAATATCCCTTAGACCCAAGAATAATGGTTCATATCATCTATCCATTAACTATCACTCACTCAATAAAATCATGGTGAAGACTCAATGTCAACTGTTAAGCATTAGTAACCTCTCAAACCAAATATAAGGTGTATAATACTTCACCAAAATTATAAATAATATATAAATTTAAGTGGACTTGGGATCAATTTCATGGACATGTAAATATTATAGATTATACTTGATCATAAATGTTAGGACGTCTAGTGATCCACTTGTGTATGTCTTCAACTCATACTTGTCCATAAAACAAATAAAGACAATTATATCTGTCCATATAGTCACTATGGCCTAATTATACATGGTTTAATATCAACATTGATAGCCCTCTCTAGACTATCCACAAAATTACAATCTTGGCAAGGCAAGAATATAGACACAAATGAAGATACTTAAGCAAATTTGATATTTCTTAACTAGTATATAAAACTTGAGGTTATATTCTTGTGGTCCTTAAAGACATATTCAATCTTTATCTCAATATGGAAAACTAATCCATATATTGGTTTTGTCTATTTGAACTCAAAAACCTCAAAGCTCTCTACAAGCTAATTACGCCTAAATACCTCAAAAGGATCAAAACAAGAAATATTTGAAAACATCGGTATAGATCAATCTAAAACACTTTATCACTATATTTTTTAGGTGAATCAACTTTTTCAACACCTCAGAAGGTCTACTACAAAGAATGTTATCAAAAACCTCTCGTAGACTTACTAGTTTTAATGTTGATCTAACATGCCAAAACCTATTTTTTATTAAATTAGCACTTCACGACACCTTAGACATATGTATTTATGTGTTTTAATGAATTATAAATTCTTAGATAAAATTTTTGGCTTTCCACTTTTAATATTGTACCCAAAAATTCATAAAAGCATGTTTTGTTTATTAGGCCTAATTACCCTCTAGTAGATCAAAACTCAAGATATAGTTATCTTACAGCAAATGATCCTTTTATGAGGTTTGTAAAAATGCATTAGAGGTGTTTAAACCTTAATTTAGATTCAATTTTTTATTTTATAAAACAATCTCTCTCCTCACTATCAAAGAAGCATAGAAAATAGGGTATCTATTACACATATTTGAATGGTTAGAGGAGCCCAATTGATGAACCATCTATGCAAACACATCTTGATGGGTGTATTTAGGCTACAAAAACCTTTTTCTAGTACTAGTTAACCCCTGGGAGTGAAATTTATAGTTATGCAGAGGCATCCCTAAAGAGAATTCACTCATCCTATGTGTGCAAAATGAATAAACTTCAGTCACACATTTCACAAAAATCATGAAAGATGGAGATAAATCATTAGCTCATACACATACAAGGATGAGTCCTCTAATAAAGAGTGGGAGGATTTTATCTAACTCAAGATGGATGAAATATGATAATGAGGTTTTTCTCGCCACTAAATCTCTTAGAATGAGGTAAAAGTTGGTCAAAAAGGGTCGTAAAATTTGACTCATCAGCCAAATCAACAAACAATCTAGATAAACATATTTAGATGGATGGATTTAGGCTAGAAAAACCTTTGCCTAGTCTTAATTGACCTTTGAGATCAAAATTTGCAATTTATCAGAGGCATCCTTGAAGAGAATTCACTCATCCTTGAGTGTACAAAATGAGCAAATTTTGGCCACATGTTGCACAAGAATCATGAGGGCTAGAGATGAATCGTCATCTCTTACATTTCTAGGGATGGTTCATCTAAGAAATCCTAGAACGATTTTATCTAACTCATGATGAATGAGATGCAACAATGAGGTTTCTCTCATAGCCAAATCTCTCAAAATAGGGTAAAAGTTGGTCAACAAGGTCCATAGAATCTGACTCATTAGCCTAATCGATGAACCATCTACATAAACACATCTAGATAGGCATTTTTAGGCTAGAACAACATTTTTCCAATCTCTATTGACCCCTGAGAAAGAAATTTACAATTGGTCAGAGGCATCCCTCAAGAGAATTCACTCATCTCTAAGTGTGCAAAAAGAGAAAATTTTGGTCACACATCGCATGAGAATAGTGAGGGATAGAGATGAACCATCAGCTCTTACATATATATGGATGAGTCCTATAAAATATCCCAAGAGTATTTTATCTAACTCAAGATGGATGAGACGTGTCAATGAGGTTTCTCTCATGGCCAAATCTCTTAGAATAGGGTAAAATTTGGTCAACAGGGGCCATAAAATCTGACTCATCATCCCAATAGATGAACTATCTACACATACACATCTAGATGGGTATCTTTAGGCTATATAAACCTTTTATTGGTCTCATTTGACCCTTGAGAGTGAAATTTATAGTTGATCATAGGCATCCTTAAAGATAATTCACTCATCCCTGAGTGTACAAAATGAGAAAACTTTGATCATACATAGCACGAGAATCATGAGGGCTAGAGAAGAAATGTCAGCTCTCACACGTGTAAGGATGAGTCATCTAAGAAATTATAGGAGTATTTTATCTAACTCATGATAGATGAAATGTAGAAATGAGGTTTATCTCACACCCAAATCTATCAGAATGGGGTGAAAGTTGGTTAGTGGCATCCATAAAATCTGACTTGTCAGTCTAATCAATGAATAGTCTATGCAGACACATTTGGATGGGAATTTTTAGGTTGGAAAAACCTTTGTCTAGTCTTGGTTGACCCCTAGAGAAAAAAAATTTAGTTGATCAGAGGCATCCCTAAAGAGAATTTACTCATCCCTAAGTGTACAAAATGAGTGAAATTAGATCACACATTACATAAGAACCATGAGGGATAGAGATGAACCATCAGCTCTTACACGTGCAAGGATGATTCCTCTAAGAAAGCACAAGATTATTTTATATAACTTGAGATTGAAGAGATGTAACTATGAGGATTATTTCATGACCAAATCTCTTAGAATAGGGTAAAAGTTGGTCAATGGGGTCTATAGAATCTAACTCATCAACCTAATCGATGAACTGTCTATGTAAACACATCTATATGGGAATTTTTAGGCTATAACAACCTTTTTTTGGTCTTAGTTGACCCTTAGGAGAAAAATTTGTAGTTGGTCAAAGGCATCCCTAAAGAGAATTCACTCGTCCCTAAGTGTGCAAAATGAGCAAACTTCAGTCACATGTTGTCCAAGAATCATGAGAGCTAAAGATGAACCATTAGCTTTTAAATGTGTAGGGATGAGTCCTATAAGAAATCCCATGAGGATTTTATCTAAATCAAGATGGATGAGATGCGGCAAAAAGGTTTCTCTCATGGCTAAATCTTTTAGAATGGGGTAAAAGTTGGTCAATGGGGGCCATAAAATATGACTCGTCAACCCAATTGATGAACTATCTATGTAGACATATCTAGATGGGCATTTTTAGGCTAGAAAAACCTTTTTTTAGTCTTGATTGATCCCTAGGGGTGAAAGTTACATTTGGTCAAAGGCATCCCTTAATATAATTCACTCATCCTTAAGTGTGCAAAATAAGCAAACTTTGGTCATGCATTACACAATAATCATAAGGGATAGAGATGAACCATCAGCTCTTACATGTGTAGGGATGAATCCTCTAAGAAATAACATGAGTAATTTATCTTAATAAAGATGGACAAGATGTGGAAATGAGGTTTCTCTCATGGCCAAATATCTCAAAATAGGGTAAAATTTGGTCAGTGAGGGCCATATAATCTGACTCATCAACCTAATCAATGAATTGCCTATGCAAACACATTTAAATGGGCATTTTTAGGCTAGAACAACCTTTATTTGGTATTGGTTGACCCTTGGTATTGAAATTTGTAGTTGGTTGGAGGCATCTCTAAAGATAATTCACTCATCCTTGAGTGTGAAAAATGAGTGAACTTTGATCATGGGTTATGTTGTTCCCAAAATCTGTCACTCATTTTTGGCACAACATATGAACTATTTTGGTCTTGGAGGCCAAAATTCTCTTTTCCTTTCTCAAAAAATTGTCCTGAGTATTCAAATTCTCCATTATTCAAGCTTTTTCAGCTAACAAAATTTGCAAGCTTGTTTCTATGGACTCTGTAGGCTTGTCTCTACAGACTTTGTAGGCTTGTTTCTACAGAATCTATAGGCTTGTTTCTATGGACTCTACAAGCTTGTTTCTATGGATTCTATAGGCTTATTTCTATGAAATCTGTAGGCTTGTTTCTACGGACTCTGCAGGCTTGTTTCTATGGACTCTATAGGCTGATTTCTATGGACTCTGCAGGCTTGTTTCTATGGACTCTATAGGCTTGTTTCTATGGACTCTATAGGCTTGTTTCTACAGAATCCACATGCTTGTTTCTATAGACTCTGTAGGCTGATTTGTATGGACTCTATAGGCTTGTTTCTATGGACTCTACAGGCTGATTTCTATGGACTCTACAGGAAAGAAACAAGTTCCTAACACTTAGGTAATTTCAAGGTTGGTTCAATCGAGCGATTCAAAGGAGTCCCCCAAAGCCCAAAGGGGAAGTGCCCTTGCAGAGGGCAGTGGACAAAAGGGGAAGTGCCCTTGTAGAGGGTAGTGAACAAAAGGGAACAAAAAGATATCTTTTAGAAAGATTTTATGTGGCTAATTTTATAAGGGAAATTCTTTGGACAAAATGTCTGAAGGAATTCCTTCAGACATTTTGTTTGAAGGAATGATCAAAGGCCCAATGAAAAGTGGCTAAGGCAAAGGAAAAATTTCCTTCAGACAAAATGTCTGAAGGAATTCCTTCAAACATTTTGTCTAAAGGATTTGAAGAAGAAGGCCACCCAAAGGGCATGTACCCTTATGGTGGGCTCTCGGCGACTAGGAAATGGACCTTTCTCAAAGCCCAAAGGGACACCTTCCCTTCGGGGTGTTCCAAATACATAAAGCTGAAGGAATTCTAAAGCTTCAAAAGACTTAGAGAAAACAAAGGCTTCTAAGAAAGAGGATGAACCGTTGAACCTTGAACCACAATGGTTCAAAGGTTCAATAGGTTCAACAGTTTAATGAAATCTCTGAGCAAAGGAAAGTGAATGAACCAGGAAAGTGAATGAATTAGGAAAGTGAATGAACTAGGAAAGTGAATGAACCAAAGAAATTAATGAACCAAAGAAGCGACAGAACCAAGGAGCTGAGAAGGCCACCTGAACTGTTGAACCAATGACGTCCTCGTAGACGTCAAATTTAGGGTAATGAAATATCTATTGATTTTTAAATGTGGCATAGAACCTAAAAACAAAATCAATGACTAGCTAAAGAGGGAGCTGAAAGAGCTAGCAAAAAGGGAAAAGATATCTTGAGAGTTCAAATTGCAATAAGAAAGAGGGAAAGACCAGAAATATCTATGTAGGAGTTATTTCCAATAGGTAGAATAGTCCACCAAGTAGACATCTGAGCTCACAAGCATTAAAAGGTGTGGCCTATTTTGCTTCCTTGATAAGAAATTGAGGGGACAGCTATGTACCTATTGGGAGAAAGATCAGATGACCTATGTAGAGGAGAAGATATTTTGAGATGAATTGACACACCACAGTTAAGGCAGATGCCCTGTTCCAGCATGGCCTCTTTGACTAAACTAAAAATGCATTCAAGGCATTAAATACAGCATGGGTTGTTTCATGAAACAAAGTGCCAAGCCTTTCTTGGCTACTATATATTGTAAATCTCTTCTTTTATGCAAAGGGGATCTTTTTGGTTATAGAAGCAAAACTGTACCAAAATTCAAAGGCGATTACTGAGACTTTGAGCTCAGATTGTTGATCATATTTATTTATATGAATGAGAAAGTAGGTTACTTTTAGACTTTGTGCTGTAATAGATTGTGTCATTTAGGAGATTGTTCTTATGTCTATTTCTTGAATGTGTTCTTGTCCATTTTGATAAAATAAGCAGAACAAGTGGAAGTAATCAGGAAGGTGTCCTGAAGCCAACTGTGGAAAGACTTTGTGCTACCACCATTGTCTTTAGTGTGGTTTCTATTAATTTTTGTGTAAAGAATCTAAGGATGACTTTGTGCCCCCATTATCCTTTGTATTTCACTCTTGGGTAGTTGAGGTGGAGACTTTGTGCTACACCTTTTTTTTGTTGGTTACTATGCCCCCTATTACCAATTACTTGTTACCTATTAGAAAGAACTCTTATTGTTTACTATAAGACCACTTATGAAAGAAGAGAAGTGCCTTCAGTGTTTTCACCTAGGTTTCTCCTTTGTTTGTGAATTTCATCTGTGAAAAAAAGAGAGATGGATGGTGTTGTCCTACCCTTGAGTGTTATTTTATGCATATATATATATATATATATATATATATATATATATATATATATATATATATATATATATATATATATAGTATATAGCTCCTCATAGTTATAGGGAACCTCCCTTTGATGAGAGGAGAGATTTGTCCCCTTTTGATGTGGTAAACCTGAACACTTGGCCAACCAATCTCCTTATGTTGTGGTTGAAACTACCTATTTTTTTCATTAGTTAGCTAGTGACAAAATATTCACCCAACAATTTTTTGGCAACTCCACTAGGGACACAGCAATTTTGTCCAATTTGAAGCCTCAAGCTTCATACTGAAGCATCACTTGTGTCTTATCCATTATCATTATAGCCTTATCCATTTCCATTATATACTTTGAGCTACAAAACCAAAGACACTGGAGATTGAGCATTTCATTTCAAAAGTCAATTTTCTACCAGCTCCATGCTAACAGTTTTTTGGCGACTCCACTGGGGAAGAGTGCACAGTTTGAAGCCTCAAGCTTCAAGCTAAATTAGGGCCATTTCTTTTCCATTTTTATTTTACAATATGGAAACTCCATTATATATAAGAAGCCAGAGATCATAAGGTGTTGTTGACCCAATTTTTGAGTTGGTGTAGCAGGGCAATTTTAATTTGTTTCCTCCACAACTTCAAGTTCAATGAACTAGGAACCTTCCTCCTACCCATACCAAGTCACCACTACAAGGCAGATCTTCTTTTTATACTATTAACAGATCTTTGCCTATATATACTCCACCCAAATTTGTTATCCCCCCTTTCCATAATCAAATCATGGCAGTTTAAGACCCTTGGGGTAACTCTTTTGGCCCACTCAATTTAACTCCACCTCTACATGAGCTACCATGCAGTTCAAGGAAGAATTTATCCAAATTATTTAGTGATGGGAGAGTTCATCTTGATGAACACATTACAACTTTTAGCATAGCATGTGGTGTGATAGGCATAGAGTATGAGGATGTAGCAGTCAGGCTATTTGTGGAAACATTATAAAGTGTTGTTGTAGACTGGTTCTATCATTTGTAGGCCCAGACTGTGACTAATTAGAACACTCTCAAAGCTAATTTCAAGGCAAGATTCAAACTTGCAAAAGATGCACATGCCCTATTGGCCCAGCTCACATAGATGAAGTAAGAACCTCATGAACCTACGAGGGAATTCATTACCAAATTTGACAAGTTGAGGAATAGGATTCCTATAATCGCTCAGCGAACACCTGAGAATCTTAAATGTTTCTTCATCAACTCAAAGCTGCCTGAAGTGATTTTTTTGTTGAGATGTGCTAGCCACATAGACCTTGTTACTGCTCAATATTTGGCCATTGAGGTGAAATATGACCTTATCTTGGTAGGAAAGATAAGGAGAGATCCTAACAGAGGTAAATCTTCTTCATCTTTGAAATATCCATCTACAAGCACCACTAATCTAATGGTGTAAAAGCTAGAAAATGAGTTGCTTTCTCTTAGAAATAAAATGGTGCAAGGGGTGTCATCTACCCCTTTGTATAGAGATATACCAAGGAAGACATTCCCTAATCATTCATACCAAGGCAATGCTGCCAAGAATTAAGGGTAGCCAAATCGCCTTCCTCCCCCATAGGGGAAACTTGACATTGAAGCACCTCCAACTAATTCAGTAATTGGATATCTTAAATCAGAATCAAATTTATCCTTCCAACTTGAGTTGAACCCAGAAGATGATGATAATCTCTTCACAGAGGGAGAAGAAGAATTAGTTTTTGACTCCAACATTGGTTTCTTAAATTACCAGGATGAACTTAGAATTGAAGGTAAAGCAGTTGATGGATCATACATTGTATTCACCTAGTCTAAGAACCAGTCAGTCTAACAAGCTGATAAATAAAAAATAGAGGAGCAACCTCAACCTACAATTTCAATTACCAAATGAAGAACCACTCTGCCTTTTAAAGCAAAGGACCTAGTAAGTAATAAAAAAGTAAGTACTTCAAGTATGCCTTCACCTTCAACTTCAATTTTTTAGATCAGTCCTCCCCCTCCTAAAACCCAAAAGGATGAACTACATTTCCCTATTCCTAATTCATTTCAGACATTTGACATAGTCGACCATGTCAAGAAAACTAAAATTCAAATGTCTGAATTTGAATTCATGCAATCCAACCCTGAGCAGTTGGATATGTTAGTGGAATGTGTGAAGAATAAAACTATCCCTGTAGGACCTGCTATTCTTAAAGTAACTCTTGGTCCCCCCAAGAACACATCCACCTAGAATAACTTTGTGTTTACTCCTACTACTCTCGAAAGGACAAAACCATTTTATGTCTCCCTGTTGATAATTGGACACGAACTGAACAATTATATCATAGACTTAGGTGCGTCTGATAATGTCATGCCTACCAAAGTTGCAGAATCTCTTGGTCTCACACTGACCAAGACATTTGGGAGATGTTTCTCCAAGGAGAAAAAATAAGTGCCACTACTAAGACAAATCAAGGATGCCCAATTTGCATTTGCAGCATTCTCAGACAAGATAATCAAGTTGACAGTCCTAGTCACTGACGTCCCAGCATCATACGGCATTCTTCTTTGGTGAAATTTCTGCAAGGATGTTGGTGGTGAGTTAAGCATGGACCTATCTGAGGCAAGAATACATGTCAAAGGTGTCATGAAGAGATTGCTCCCTAAGAAGGAAGCAAAATATATTATCACTTAAGCATCAACGCCTGAAGCTCAAATTCTATTTGAGTCTTCAAGCATGGATAATTACTTCTTATCCATAGAGGAGGTTCATGTGGTGACTGATGAAACTTCTGAAAATGACAATCTAAAAATTGGCTCGGATGGAACAATAGAAGGATTGGTAGAATGTAGTAGAAGTGCAGAAGAATCCTCCCCTCCAAATGAAGAAGAATCTAAGGTAAAAATAGTTTCAGATAATGTAAGGATACTATAATTTAATGGTAGTTGTTCGTCTACTAGTTCAGGAGCTAGGATTGTGTTGATATCTCCTCAAGGAGCTATTTTTCCTTCTTCATATAAGTTGCAGTTCAACAACACCAACAACACTACTGAGTATGAATCTCTACTAATTATATTGAAGGCCACTCAAGATAGAGGCATCAAACTCCTTCATGCCAAAGGAGATGTTGAGTTGGTAAATTGTCAGGTGAGGAACTTGTACCAAACCAAAAATGAAAAATTGTGCCACTACCGTAATCTGGTTTGGGATCAAATTGAAATCTTTGATGCTTTATGTATCTCTGGAGTGCCCAGGGAATTCAATGAAAGAGAAGATGCATTAGCTATTTTAGTAACTCTTCTGGTTCCTCATCTAAATTTTAAGGGAAATAGGTACACTATCAAACTAGTTTTTTGACTAAGTGTGCCTAACAATGCCAATCATTGGCAAGTATTTAATGGTGACAACCAAATCATTGCCTTCTTAGAACAAAAAGGTATCTTCAAATAGCTTCACTTTGAAGGCAATGAACCAGCCCCTGAAACAAATTCAGACACAAGTGAAGAATTCTTGCAACTTAAAGGGAATAAAATTCCCAAAGGATTGGTTTCCCTTGAGAAGTTGTTTTACAAGCATGATAGGTTCATCAAATAGTGATGAATGGATTCAAGATACACTCAGGAAGAGAAGTTCACGTTCACTACTCTACTTCACTAGTACATGGATGTCTTAGCGTACTCTTATGATGATCTAAAGTCGCTCAGGCCTGATGAAATTTCTCTCAAGGGTGATTTGGTACCTTAAAAGCAAAAATATAGGTAGTACAATCCAATGATATCAAGTACTATTCTATCTGAAATATAGAAAATGTTGAATGCTAGAATAATTTTCTCAATCCATCATTCCACATGGATTGCCAACATAGTACCTATGAGAAAAAAATGGCAAAACTCACCTCTGTGTGGACTTCAAAAATTTGAATCAGTCATCCTTAAAGGACAACTATCCTTTGCCCATCATGGACCAAGTTCTTCAGACAGTGACTAGTTCAGAGATGTTATCAATGTTGGATGGCTTCTTGGGATACAATAAAGTTCAAGTTGGTGAAACAGACCAGCATAAGATAGCCTTCACCATGCCTTGGGGCACCTTTGCATATCGAAGAATGCCATTTGCCCTGATAAATATTGGTGCCAATTTTTAGAGAGCAATGAACCTTGCTTTCAAAGATGAAATGGGTAAGTTCATTATGGTATACCTTGATGACTTAACAATCTTTTCCAAGCACCATCCTGATCATGTGCACCATTTGCAACAAGTGCTAGAACGTTGCCACTAGAATGGCATTTCTCTAAATCCTAAGAAGTCTATTTTTGGAGTAATAGAAGGGAAACTTCTCAGACACATTGTATCCTGAGAAGGCATAAAGATTGACTCAAAAAGAGTTAAATTCATCTAAGAGCTTAATCTGTCCACAAGTAAGACTGTAATTCACTCTTTCTTCATAAAAGTGAATATTTTATGAAGGTTCATCCTCAAGTTCATAGAGAAGACTCACCATGTCGTAAATATGATGAAGGGAAAGGCCACTTTCAACTGGACTGACAAAGGCAAATTAGCATTTTGAGACATCAAGATAGCTATTTCCCATGCTCCAATTCTAGTTTGTCCAGATTATACCAAGGATTTCACCATATACAGTTATGCTTCTGAGCACACACTTTTCGTAATTCTAGTTCAATAGAACAAAAAAGGTGTGGAATCTCCCATATCCTTCATGAGTTGTCCTCTCAAATCTCAAAAAACTAAAGTATTCAAACATGGAAAAGCATGCTTATGCAGTGGTAAAGGTAGTAAAGCACTTCCATTTTTACATCTTGAATTCACACATTACTACCCTAGTTCTTGATACCACAGTTAAATCCATATTAACTCAATAGGAGTTTAGAACTAAAAGGGGTAATTGGATTGCTAAAATTCAAGAGTTTGATCTCATTATCAAACCAATGAAGCTTATACGAGGAAGGGGCCTCTACCAATTGATTACTGACAATAGACCTAAAGAAGTAGGGCATGAAGAAATAGAAGTGGAAGAAATGCCAACAGTCCTCTTTGTCTCCACCATGAATAAGTGGTATTCGAATATTGCTCATTTCCTTATGGTGAGTGTCTTGCTCACCTGCCTCATAAAAAAAGGACTATTAAATTGAAAGCTATCAATTTCATCTTGTGGGACAACGACCTGTATAAGAGAAGCCTTAATGGAGTGTTCCTTCACTGCATGGATAAAGAACAAGAGAATCAACTTTTGAAGTCCTTCCATAATCTAGCCTGTGGAGGACATTTTTCTACTCCTGTAATTGCCCATAAAATTTTTTGAGCTAGGTATTACTGGCCTACTCTATTTCAGGATGCATACAAATGGGTATGAAGATGTGAAATATGCTAACAGTTCATTGGAAGACCCAAGTTAGCTACTCTGCCTCTCAAGCCAGTGGTAATAGAAGAGTCATTTTAGCAATGGAGAATCAATTTCATTGGTGCTGTAAACCCATCTTCAAGCATTGGACATGATTATGTCCTCATAGCCATAGATTACTTCACCAAATGGGTGGAAGCAATTCCAACCAAGCATGCTACTTTAGAAGTGGTATGTAATTTTTTTAAGGAAAACATTATTTTCAAGTTTGGGGTCCCAACCAAGATTGTGACAGACAATGCAGCCTGTTTCTCTTCTCATGAGATCACTCAATTCTATTTTTACTATGGGATTACCCTCTCCCACTCTTTTGATTATTTCCCATAAGGGAATGGCCAAGATGAATCAAGCAACAAGAACTCGGTGACCATCATTAGGAAGCTAGTGGATGACAACCAATGAACATGGCATAAAGTATTGGTTGATGCTTTTATTGTCCCCAAAAAATGTCACTCATTTTTTGAGACAACATATGAACTATTTTGGTCCTGCAAGACCAAAATTGTCTCTTCCTATTTTCAAAATTTGTTATGAGCATTCTAATTCCTCATTTTCCAAGCTTTTTCAGTAAAGGGACTAGTTGGTTCAATGGGTTCAATCACTTCAATAGGCAAGTTCAATCAAAAGGGGCAAATTTCCAACACTTAGGCATTTTTAGGATTGGTTCAATGCCTTGGTTCAGCCAAAAAGGGTTCATCGGCAAGCTTGTAAGCAAGGACTGAACCATTGAACCATTGAACCTTGAACCATGAAGGTTCAAAGGTTCAACAGGTTCAAGGTTCAGCATCTTTGGCAAAGTTTCAAAGGTTCAACATAGTTTGCTTCAATGCAAATTACTTCAACGCAATTGGTTCAAGCGGTCAATTGAACGAGTGGAACAAAAGATTGAACCATTGAACCATTAAACCAAAGTTGGTTTAATCAGTTGGTTCAAGCAGCTAAGGAAAAGAAAAAGCCTGAGACCAAAAGCTACCAGGTGTCATCTCTTAAACACATTATAATTCATCTCTAAAAAGTAATGAAATGTGCCATGTGTCCCTTGCAAAGCTCAGCAGAAGCCTCCAAGTGTCAACCTCTGTAGTTTCTTCCTTTTGTTTTGATATTAAGTAAGAACTATGGTGGGTTGTGAGTAAGTTGCTAAAGTAAGTAGAATGTGACACATGTCTACATCCATAGTTTCTCCTAAGCATCTCTTAGTGCATGTGAAAGGCACCAAGTGGCAATGGCAGAAGGTCTCAATATGTTTCTCTAAAAAGTAGTGGAAGCCGCCACATGTCATCTTTTGTAGGACTTTCTAAAGGTAGCTAGAGTGTAGCAGAGACCACCACATGTCATCTTCTGTAGGAAACTAATATGAGTCTTGAGGACTTTCTGAAGGTAGCTAAAGCATGGTAGAAGCTGACAAGTGTCAGCATCTGAGTGAATCTAAAATGAGACCTAAATATTTCTATAGTATAGTTAAAGCTTAGTGGAGAATACCACGTGTCCTCTTCCGTAAGACTTTCAAAAATGTTTCTAAAGCTTCTATAGACAAGTAGAAGTTACCACGTGTCCCATTATGACTTAGCAGAGTGTGACAAGTGTTTACATCCATGTTTCAAGTTTTTTACCAATTTTTAAGCTTCTCTCAGATTCTATTGGATACTGCCAAGTGTCTTGGTCTGTTTCACAGCAAAATGTGCCACGTGCCAATTGCAAGTTTAGCAATTGGCCAAAGAGATAGCTCTAGATCTCAAAAAAGGGATAAAACACAGCTAGAAAAGGAGGAACGATGAAGAAGGACCAAAAATATCCACGCATGGGATATGTTTCTAGAAGGTGAAGCAGTCCACTAGCTGGACATTAGAAAACATGAACATTCAATGGCATGACCCATTTCTCTACATTGAGAAAAGCAAATAGGCATCTACGCCTAATTCCAGCATATCTTCTTGATAGAATTTAAAATGTATTGAATGAAACATGATGTGTTACTGCTCCCAAGTCTTTCTTAGAGAGATATATATTGGACTCTCTCTCTTATTATTTTAGGGAGATCTTTTTGTGATCAGAAACTAAATTCTACCCAAGTTGAAAGGCATTACTGAGACTTTGAGCTTAGATTATTGATCATATTTTGTTATTAGAATAAGAAAGCAAGTGACTTTTTAGACTTTGTGCTGTAATAATTTGGTTGTTATGGAAATTTTTCTTATGTCTATTTCCTTAATATGATTTCCCTTTAATTAAATAAGTAGAATTAGTGAAAGTAGTCAAGATGTCCTGAAGTCAATTGTAGAGAGACTTTGTGCCCACATAATTGCCTTTAGTGTGTTTTTCTTTTCTATTCCTGTGTAAAGGATCTTGGGATGACTTTGTGCCCTCATTATCCTTCGTATCTCACTCTTTGGCAGTTTAGGTGGAGACTTTGTGCTACATTTCATTCTATTGTGTTATTATGCCCTTGGTTACCTGTTGCAATTACTATCAAGAAGATTCTTGTTGTTTGTTGAATAGTATTTTTGAAAGAAGAAGAGTGCTTTCTATCAATACTCCTAAGATTTCTCCCTTAATCCTTGTACATCATCTCTAAAAAAAGAGAGATGGATGGTGTTGTCCTACACCAAGTGTTATTTTCAGCATAAATATATAGTATATAGTTCATCATATTTAATAGGGAACCTCCCCTTGATGAGAGGAGAGATTAGTTTCCTTTTGATGTGGTAAACCTGTACATCTAGTTGATGAATCTCCCTATGCTGTGGTGAATATAACTATTTTGCTGATCAGTTAGCTGAGTGACAAAATATTCACCCAATAGTTTTTGGTGACTCTGCTAGGGAATTACGTGCAATCTAAAGCCTCAAGTTTCAGATTGAAGCAGTCCCTACACTTATGCATTATAGACTCTAGTGACTCCTTTATGTATCTTACCCATTATCATTATAGCCTTACCATCTCCCTCCACCTCCATGCCAGTTGGGGAAGAATGCGCAGTCTGAAGCCTCAAGCTTCAAGCTGAAGTAGTGCCAATTATTTTCCATTTTTGTTCTACAATCTGGCAACTCCACGCTATACAATAAGCTAGAGAGCCTAAGGTGTTGTTGACCCTATTTTTTAGTTGGTATAGAAAAGTAATTTTGATCTGTTTCCTTCACCATCTCACCTCCGATGAACCAGGAGCTTTCCTCCTACTAAAGTCAGGTCTCCATTACCAGGCAAAGCATCAATTTTTGTTGTTAATAAAGCTTTGCCAATACTTACCCCTCTAAGATTTATTCCCCTTTCCATAGCCATATAATGGCAGTTCAAGGCCCTTGGGGTAACTCTTTTGGCCCACTCAATTTAACTCCACCTCTACATGAGCTACCACGTAGTTCAAGGAAGAATTTCCCCAAATTCTTTGGAGATGGGAGGGTTCATCCTGATGAACATATTGCAACCTTCAGCATAGGCTGTGGCATAATAGGGGTGAAATTTGAAGATGTAGCAGTCAGGCTATTTGTAGAGACATTACAAGGTGCTGCTGCAGATTGGTTCTATCATCTACAAGCTCAGTCAATGACTGACTGGAACACCCTCAAAGCCAAGTTTGAAGATAGATTCAAACTTGTATAAGATGCACATGCCCTTCTGGCCCAGCTCACACAGATGAAGGAGCCTCATGAACCAATGAGGGATTTCATAGCCAAGTTTGACAAAATGAAGAACAAGATTCCTGTAATTGCTCAGCCTACACCTAAAATTTTTAAATGTTTCTTTATCAACTCGTACCTGCTTGAAGTGAGTTTTTTTACTAAGACAGGCTGGCCAAATAGACCTTGCTAAAGCTCAAGGTTTGGCCACTGAGGTAGAAGATGACCTTATCTTGGCTAGAAAGATAAGGAGAGACCTTAATAGAAATAGACCCTCATCATCTTCTGAATATCCATATACAGGCACCATTAATCCAATGGTGCAAAAGTTGGCAAATGAGTTGCTTGCTCTCAAAAATCAATTGGAACAAGGAATGTCTTTTGCTCTTTCATATAGAGATATGCCAAGGAGGACATTTCCAAATCAGTCGTACGAGGGCAATGCTGCCAGGAATCAAGGGTAGCTAGATTGTCTTCCTCCCCCATAGGGGAAACCTGTCATTAAAGCACCCCCAACCAATTTAGAAGTTGGATATCTTGAAACAAAATCTAATTTATCTTTCCAACTTGAATTAAACCAAGAAAATGATGTTGATCTCCTTACAGAAGATCAAGAAGAGTCAGCTAGCGACTCTAACATTGGTTTTCTGAATTACCAGGATGAACCCAGAGGTAAACAAGAAGCAGTTGATGGATCATATGTTGTATTCACTCGATCCCAAAACCAGTCAGCCTAGCAAGCTGATAAAGGAAAAATAGGGGAAAGTTCTCTGCCTACAATCTCAATTGTCAAATGAGGAACTCCTCTGCCTTTCCAACCAAAGGACCCAGTGAGTAATAAAAAGGTAAGTACATCAAGCATTCCTCCATCTCTAACTTCAATTCCACAGACCGGTCCTCCCCCTCCTAAAAACTAGAAAGATGAACTACCTTCCCCTCTTCTTATTCCATTTTAGTCATTTGACATAATCGATCATATCAAGAAGACCAAAATTTAAATGTCTGAATTTGAATTCTTACAAGCCAATTCTGAGCATTTGGACAAGTTGGTAGAATGTGTGAATAATAAATCCATCCCTACAAGACAAGATGCTAAAATAGTAACTCATGATCCCCCAAGGAACATGTCTATCTCAAAAAATCTTGTCATTACTCCTCCTACTGCCCCTAGGAAAATAGAGCATTTCTATGTTATCCTATTAATAAATGGTCACAAGCTGAGCAACTGCGTTATATACTTAGGTGCATCTAATAACTTCATGCCTACCAAGGTGTCAGAATCTCTTGGTCTCATTGACCAAAACATTTGGGATATGTTTCTCCATGGAAAACAAATAAGTGCCACTATTGGGACAAATCAAGGACACCCAATTTGCATTTACAGCATTCCATGACAAAAGAATCAAGATGACTGTCTTAGTGGCTGATGTCCCAGCATAATATGGCATCCTTCTGGGGCAAAATTTTTGAAAAGATGTTGGTGGAGAATTGAGCATGGGCCTATTCAAATCAAGGATCCTAGTTAAAGGCATTATGCAGAGGCTGCTCCCTAAAAAAGAAGCAAAATATGTGGTCACTCAAACATCAACACCTGAAGCTCAAATTATGTTTCAGTCTTCAAGCATGGGTAATTACTTTTTATCCACAAAAGAAGTTCATGAGGTGCTTGATGAAGTCCTTGAATTTGATCCAAGGTTTGACTCAGACCATACATCAAAAGAACTGGTAGGTTGCAATACAGATGGAGAATGATTTTCCTTCTCTAATGAAGAAATATCTAAAGAAAAATTAGTGTCTGATGAGATATGGATTCTAGAATTTGATGGTAGTTGTTCCTCTACCAGCTCAGGAGCTGGGATTGTGTTGATATCTCCTCAAGGAGATATTTTCCCTTACTCATATAAGTTACAGTTTAGCAACACCAATAACACACCTGAGTACAAATCTTTATTGCTTGGATTGAAGGCTGCTAGAGATAAAGGCATCAAACTCCATGCCAAAGGAGATGCTAAACTGGTGGTTTGTCAAGTAAAGAACCTGTATCAAACCAAAAATGAGAGATTTCACTATTAATACAACCTATTCTAGGATCAAATTGAAATATTTGATGCTTTCCACATCTCTATTGTATCTAGAGAAGTTAATGACTGAGCTAATGCACTCGTTGTTTCAACAACTCTTTTAGTTTCTCACTCAGACTTCAAAGAAGATAAGTACACCATTAAACTAATTTTTTGACCAAGTGTGCCTAATAATGCTGATCATTGACAAGTATTCAATAGTGATCACCAAATCATTGCCTTCTTGGAATAAAAGGACAACTTTGAATGGCTACACTTCGAAGGTAGTGAACCTCACAAGCCTGAACAAGTCCCTGAATCAAGTTCAAGTGCAGGTGAAGAGTTCCTGCAACTTAAAGGGAATAAAATTTCAAAATACTTGGTTTCCCTTGAGAAACTATTTGACAAGCATGATAGGTTCGTCAAATAGCAGCAAACAAATTCAAGCTCCTCTTAGGGGTTTGATCAAATAAATCTGAGTACCAAAAAAAATCCTAAGATGGTGAATATTGGGAAGTGATGTATTCAGGAAGAGAAGCTCAAAATCACCACTCTGCTCCACCAATATATGGATGTTCTAGCATATTCCTATGATGATCTAAAGTCACTCAGGCCTGATAAAATCTGCCATGACATTCCTCTCAAGGCTGACTCGGTGCCTTGCAAGCAAAAATCTAGATAGTACAATCCAAAGATATCAAGTACTATTCTATCTAAAATACAAAAAATGTCAAATGCTAGAATCATTTTTCTAATCCATCATTCCACATGGATTGCAAATATAGTGCCTATAAGGAAGAAGAATGGTGAAATTCGCCTCTGTGTGGATTTTAAAATTTTAAATCAGTCATCTTTGAAGGATAACTATCCTTTACCAATCATGGATCAAGTGCTTCAAACAATGATTGGTTTAGAGATGTTATCAATGCTAGATGGCTTCTTAGGATATAATCAGGTTGAAGTTGGTGAAGTAGACCAACACAAGACTGCCTTCACCACACCTTGGGGCATGTTTATATATAGAAGGATGCCTTTTGGCTTGATCAATGATGGTGCCACCTTTCAAAGATAAATGGACCTTGCTTTCAAAGATGTGATGGGTAAGTTCATTATGGTATATCTTGATAACTTGACTATCTTTTCCAAGCATCGCTCTAATCAAATACACCACTTGTAACAAGTGTTAGAGTGTTGCCGCCAAAATGGCATTTCTTTGAACCCTAAGAAGTCTGTATTTGGAATAACAGAGGGGAAACTTCTCAGACACATTATGTCTAAAGAAGGCATAAAGATTGACTCATACAGAGTCAAGTCTATCCAAGAGCTTACCTTGCCTACAATAAAACTATTGTTCACTCTTTCTTTGGAAAGGTGAATTTCTTACGATGATTTGGCCCTGAGTTTGTTGAAAAGACTTGACACATTATGAACATGATGAAGGAAAAGGTCACTTTTAGCTAGACTGAAGAAAGCAAGTCAGCATTTGAGGATATCAAGACTGCCATTACCCATACCCCAACTCTAGTTTGTCCAGACTAAAATAAAGAGTTCACCATATATAGTTACGCTTTTGAACACATGCTTTTAGCAATTCTGGATCAATAGAATAAAGAAGGTATGGAATCTCCCATTTATTTTATGAGCTGCCCTCTCAAAGCTCATGAGCTGAAATACTCGAACATGGAAAAGCATGCTTATGCATTGGTGAAGGCAGTCAAGCATTTTCACTTCTACATCCTAAATTTACGTACTACTACCTTGGTCCCTGACACCACATTCAAATCCATATTAACTCAGCAAGAGTTTGGGATGAAAAGAGGCAATTAGATTGCAAAGAACTAGGAGTTTGATCTAGACATCAAGCCAACAAAGCTGGTATGGGGAAAAGGCCTATGCCAATTAATTTCTAATAACAAACCAGAAGAAACAAAGCATGAAGAAGTAGAGGTGGAAGACACACTGACAGTCTTCTTTGTCTCCACCACGAATGAGTGGTATTCAGATATTACTCATTTCCTTACTTATGGTGAGTGTCCTTCTCACCTATCTTACAAAGAAAAGAGGACTATCAAGTTGAAAGCTGAAAATTTTGTCCTCTAAGACAACAGCCTGTATAAGAGAAACATTGATAGATTTTTTCTTCGTTGTGTGGACAAGGAGCAGTAAAACCAACTTTTGAAATCTTTTCACAATCTAGCCTGTGGAGGACATTTTTTTGCTCCTATGACTGCCCATAAAATTATGTGAGCTAGGTATTATTGGCCAACTCTTTTCCAAGATGCATACAAGTGGGTAAGGAAATGTAAACTCTGCCAGCAGTTTGTTGGAAGACCCAAGTTATCTACCCTACCTCTCAAGCCTATGGTCATAGAGGAACCATTCTAGCAATTTGATTTTATTGGAGCTATAAACCCTTCTTCAAGTGTTGGACATGATTATGTCCTTACATGATTACTTCACCAAGTGGGTGGAAGTTATCCCAACCAAGCAGGCTACTTCAGGAGTAGTGTACAATTTCCTCAAGGAAAACATCATTTCCAGATTTGGGGTCCCAATGAAGATTGTCACAAATAACGCAGCTTGTTTCTCTTCTCAGGAGATTACTCAATTCTATTTCTATTATGGGATTACTTGCTCCCATTCTTTTGATTATTTCCCACAAGGTAATGGGCAGGCTGAATCAAGCAACAAGAACTTGGTGACTATCATCAAGAATCTGGTAGATAACAACCAACGAACATGGCAAAAAGCATTAGTTGATGATTTATGGGCCGATAGAATTACACCCAAGAGGGCAATTGGTATGTCATCTTTCCAACTTCTTTATGGTCTCAATGCTAAAATACCAATCACCCTAGAATTACCAGCATTGAAATTAGCTAAGGCAATTGAAGATCAAACATATGAAAGATCCATCGACAAGAGAATCATGTGCTTGACTGAACTGGATGAGCAGCAAACTATGGTGGTGGACTGAATTGTTGCACATCAAAATTTGGTTAAGAAGCTCTTTGACCAAAAAGCAAAAGCTCGTGGTTTCCAGATTGGAGATCAAGTCCTATTATGGGACAAAAGAAGAGAACCAAAGGGAATACATGGAAAATTTGACTCCCTTTGGAAAGGCCCATTCACTATCCATCAGCTCAAGGGTGAAAACAATTTCCTATTGAAATATCAAGATGGCAAGCTCTTTTCACTACTTCACAGTGGGCAGCATCTGAAACACTTTAGTTCCTAAAGTATTAGATAATTTCATCTATACATATGTATATTTGTATAATTTTTAGTTCCATTTTGTGTTGATAGTTTTCATATTTGACGTCTTTCATTTCTGAGTAACATGACTCTGTAGCCCAATGGCACACATGAAGACACTAGAGATTCTGGATTTTACTCCCTTTAATTCTTTTTACAATTGATGGAAGTTCCCCAATTGGAGCCAGGTATTGTCCCCAAAAAATGTCACTCATTTTTTGAGACAACATATGAACTATTTTGGTCCTTGAAGACCAAAATTGTCTCTTCCTTTTTTCAAAATTTGTTATGAGCATTCTAACTCATTTTCCAAGCTTTTTTAGTAAAGGGACTAGTTGGTTCAATGGGTTCAATCACTTTAACAGGCGAGTTCAATCAAAAGGGGCAAATTTCCAACACTTAGGCATTATTAGGATTAGTCCAACAGCAAGCTTCTAAGAAAGGATTGAACCATTGAACCCTTAAACCTTGAACCATGAAGGTTCAATGGGTTCAAGGTTTAGCATCTTTGGTAAAGGTTCAACGCGGTTTGCTTCAACGCGGTTGGTTCAAGCGATCAATTGAATGAGTGGAACAAAATATTAAATCATTGAACCATTGAACCAAAGTTGGTTTAATCAGTCAGTTTAAGTGGCTAAGGAAAAGAAAAAGCCTGAGAGCAGAAGCTACCAGGTGTCATCTCTCGGACACATTATAATTCATCTCTAAAAAGTAGTAAAATGTGCCATGTGTCCCTTGCAAAGCTTAGTGGAAGATACCAAGTGTCAACCTTCGTTGTTTCTTCCTTTTGTTTCGATATTAAGTAAGAACTATGGTGGGCCCCGAGTAAGTTGCTAAAGTAAGCAGAACGTGACATGTGTCTACATCTGTAGTTTCTCCTAAGCATCTCTCAGTGCACGCGAAAAGTGCCAAGTGGCAATGGCAGAAGGTCTCAATATGTTTCTCTAAAAGGTAGTATAAGCCACCACATGTCATCTTTTGTAGGACTTTCTAAAGGTAGCTAGAGCATAGTGGAGACCACCATGTGTCATCTTCTACAGGAAACTAATATGAGTCTTGAGGACTTTTTGAAGGTAGCTAAAGCATGGCGAAAGTTGACAAGTGTCAATATTTGAGTGAATCTAAAATGAGTCCTGAATGTTTCTATAGTATAGCCAAAGTTCAGTGGAGACTGCCATGTGTCCTCTTTCGTAGGACTTTCAAAAATGTTTCTAAAGCTTCTATAGACAAGGGGAAGCTACCACGTGTCTCGTTATGACTTAGTAGAGCATGATAAGTGTCTGCATCCATGTTTCAAGTTTCTTACCAATTTCTAAGCTTTTCTTAAGATTTTCTTAGATTCTAGTGAATACTACCGAGTGTCTTAGCCTATTTCAAAGCAAAATGTGCCACGTGTCAATTAAAAGTTTAGTGACTGGCCAAAGAGATAGCCTGAGATCTCAGAAAAGGGATAAAACACAACTAGAAAAGGAGGAAAAATGAAGAAGGACCAGAAATACCCATGCATGGGATATGTTTCTAGAAGGTGAAGCAGTCCACTAGCTAAACATTGGAGAACATGAACATTCAATGGCGTGACCCATTTCTCTGCATTGAGAAAAGTAAATGGGCAACTACGCCTGATTCTAGCATATCTTCTTAATAAAATTTAAAATGTATTGAATGCAACATGATGTGTTACTACTCCCAAGTCTTTCTTGAAGAGCTATATATTGGACTCTCTCTTATTATTTTATGGAGATCTTTTTGTGATTAGAAACTAAATTCTACCCAAGTTGAAAGGCATTACTGAGACTTTGACTTCAAATTGTTGATCATATTTTTTTATTGGAATAAGAAAGCAAGTGACTTTTTAGACTTTGTGTTGTAATAACTTAGTTATTGGAGAAATTGTTTTTATGTCCATTTCCTTAATAAGATTTCTATCCCTTTAATTAAATATAAAGAATTAGTGAAAGTAGTTAGGAAGATGTCCTGAAGTCAATTGTAGAGAGTCTTTGTGCCCACACCATTGCCTTTAGTGTGTTTATTTTTTCTATTCCTATGTAAAGGATCTTGGGATGACTTTGTGCCCTCATTATCCTTCGTATCTCACTCTTTGGCAGTTAAGGTAGAGACTTTGTGCTACATTTCATCCTACTATGTTACTATGCCCCTGGTTACCTATTACAATTACTACCAGGAAGATTCTTGTTGTTTGTTGAATAGTATTTCTAAAAGAAGAGTGCTTTCTATCATTACTCCTAAGATTTATCCCTTAATCCTTGAAGATCATCTTTGAAAAAAGAGAGATGGATGGTGATGTCCTACCCCAAGTGTTATTTTTAGCATAAATATATAGTATATAGCTCCTCATATTTTATACGGAACCTCCCCTTTATGAGAGGAGAGATTAGTTTCCTTTTGATGTGGTAAACCTACACATTTGGCTGATGAATCTCCTAATGTTGTGGTGAATAGAACTATTTTTCCTATCAATTAGTTTAGTGACAAAATATTCACTCAACAGCTTTATGGGCAGATAGAATTACACACAAGAGGGTGATAGATATGTCACCATTCCAATTTTTGTATGGTCTCAATGCAGAGATACCAATCACCCTGAAATTGCCAGCACTAAAATTGGCAAAGGCAGTCAAAGATCAGACATATGAAAGCTCCATTAACAAAAGGATCATGTGCTTGACTGAGCTAGATGAGCAATGAACTATGGTGGTGGACCGAATTGTTGTGCATCAAAGTCTGGTGAAGAAGCTCTTTGACCAAAAAATTAAAACCCGTGATTTCCAGATTAGAGATCAAGTTCTGTTATGGGACTAGAGAAGAGAACCAAAGGGAATGCATGGGAAATTTGATTCCCTATGGAGAGGCCCATTTACTATCCATTAGCTCAATGGTGAAAATAGTTTCCTATTGAAGTATCAAGATGACACGCCCTTTTCTCTTCCTCACAATGGGCAGCATCTGAAGCACTTCAATTCTTGAAGTATCAGATAAGTTCATATGTACATATGTATAATTATATAGTCTTTAGTTCTATTTTGTGCTTTTTATTTCATTTTTTGTGCCTTTCATTTTTGGGTAGCATGACTTCGTGGCCCAATGGCATACTTGAAGGCACTAGAGATTCTAGTTTCCACTCCCCTCACCTGTTTCAAAATTTCAACTGAAGAAAGTTCCCCAACTGGAGCCAGCTGTTGTTCCCAAAATCTGTCACTCATTTTTGGGACAACATATGAACTATTTTGGTCCTACAGGCCAAAATTCTCTTTTCCCTTCTCAAAAAATTGTCTTGAGTATTCAAATTCTCCATTATTCAAGCTTTTTCAGCTAACAAAATCTACAGGCTTGTTTCTACAGACTCTACAAGCTTGTTTCTACAGACTCTATAGGCTTGTTTCTACAGACTCTACAGGCTTGTTTCTATGGACTCTACAGGCTTGTTTCTATAGACTCTGCAAGCTTGTTTCTATGGACTTCGTAGGCTTGTTTCTATAGACTCTATAGGCTGATTTCTATGGACTCTGTAGGCTTGCTTCTATGGACTCTACAGGCTTGTTTCTACAGACTCTGTAGGCTTGTTTCTATAGACTCTATAGGCTTGTTTCTATGGATTCTGTAGGCTTGTTTCTATGGACTCTGCAGGCTGATTTCTACAGACTCTGTAGGCTTGTTTCTATGGACTCTGCAGGCTGATTTTTGTGGACTCTACAGGCTGATTTCTATGGACTCTACAAGAAAGAAACAAGTTCCCAACACTTAGGCAATTTCAAGGTTGGTTCAATCAGTTAGTTCAATCGAGCGGTTCAAAGGAGTCCCCAAAAGCTCAAAGGTTAAGTGCCCTTGCGAAGTGCAGTGAACAAAAGGGAACAAAAAGATATCCTTCAAAAAGATTTTTTGCATCTAATTTTACAATGAAAATCTTTTAAACAAAATGTCTGAAGGAATTCCTTCAGACATTTTGTCTAAAGGAATGATCAAAGGCCCAACAAAAATTGGCTAAGTCAAAGGAAATATTTCCTTCAGAAAAATGTCTGAAGGAATTCCTTCAAACATTTTATCTGAAGGATTCAAAGAAGAAGGCCACCTGAAGGACCCCAAAGGGCATGTACCCTTGCGAGGGGCTCTCGGCGACCAGAAAATGGACCTTTCTCAAAGCCCAAAGGGACACCTTCCCTTTAGGGTGTTCCAAAGACATAAAGCCAAAGGAATTCCAAAGCTTCAAAAGACATAGAGAAAACAAAGGCTTCTAAGAAAGAGGATGAACCGTTGAACCTTGAAACACAATGGTTCAAAGGTTCAACGGGTTCAATGGTTCAATGAAAGCTCCGAGCAAAGGAAAGTGAATGAACCAGGAAAGTGAATGAACCAAAGAAACAAATAAACCAAAGAAGTGACGGAACCAAGGAGCTGAAAAGGCCACCCAAACTGTTGAACTAGTGAACCAATGACGTCCTCGTAGACATCAAATTTAGGGTAATGAAATATCCATTGATTTTCAAATGTGGTACAAAACTTGAAAACAAACTTAGAGACCAGCTGAAGAGGGAGCCAAAAGAGTTAGTAGAAAGGGAAAAGATAGCCTGAGAGCTCAAATTACAGTAGGAAAGAGGGAAAGACCAGAAATATCTACATAGGAGTTATTTCTAGTAGATGGAACAGTCCACCAAGTAGACATCTGAGCTCACAAGCATTAAAAGGCGTGGACTATTTTTCTTCCTTGACAGGAAAGTGAGGGGATAGCTTTGTACCTATTGGGAGAAAGATAAAATGACCCATGCAGAGGAGAATATATTTTGAGATGAATTGACATGCCATAGTTAAGGCAAATGCCCTGTTCTAACATAGCCTCTTTGACTAAACTAAAAATGCATTCAAGACATTGAATATAGCATGGGCCATTCCATGAAACAAAGTGCCAAGCCTTTCTTACCTGCTATATATTATAAATCTCTTCTTTTATGCAAAGGGGATCTTTTTGGTTACAGAAGTAAAACTTTGGCAAAATTTAAAGGTGATTATTGAGACTTTGAGCTCAGATTGTTGATCATATTTATTTATATGAATGAGAAAGTAGGTTACTTCCAGACTTTGTGCTATAATAGCTTGTGTCATTTAGGAGATTGTTCTTATGTCTGTTTCCTAAATGCATTCCTGTTTATTTTGATGAAATGAGCATAACTAGTGGAAGTAATCAGGAAGGTGTCCTGAAGCCAACTGTGGAGAGACTTTGTGCTACCACCATTGTCTTTAGTTGTTTTTTGTTTGTTTTTGTGTAAAGGATCTTGGGATGACTTTGTGCCCCAATTATCCTTCATATTTCACTCTTGGGCAATTGAGGTGGAGACTTTGTGCTACACCTTTTTTTTGTTGGTTACTATGCCCCCTGTTACTAGTTACTTGTTACCTATCAAAAAGAACTACTGGTATTTACTGTAAGACCACTTTTGAAAGAAGAGAAGTGACTTTAGTGTTTTCACATGGATTTTTTCTTTGTTTGTGAACGTCATCTCTAAAAAAATAGAGATGATGGTGTTGTCCTACCCCTGAGTGTTATTTTATATATATATATATATATATATATATATATATATATAAACAACCTCCCCTTGATGAGAGGAGAGATTTTTCCCCTTTTGATGTGGTAAACCTACACACTTGGCTGACCAATCTCTTTATGTTGTGGTTGAAACTACCTATTTTGTTCATCAGTTAGTTGGTGACAAAATATTCACCCAATAGGTTACATGAGAATCGTGAGGGATAGATATAAAATGTCATCTCCTACATATGCAAGGATAAGTCATCTAAGAAATATTGAGGGGATTTTATCTAACTAATGATGGAAGAGATGTGGCGGTTAGGTTTCTCTCATAGCCAAATCTCTTAGAATGGGGTAAAAGTTGGTTAGCAGGGTCCGTAGAATTTGACTCGTTAGCCCAATCAATGAACCATATATATAGACACATCTAGATAAATGTTTTTATGCTATAAAAACCTTTATTCAATCTATATTGACTTTTAGGAGTGAAATTTTTTGTTAATTGGAGGCATCCCTGAAGAGAATTCACTCATCCCCTAAGTGTGCAAAATGAGTGAACTTTGATTACATGTTGCATAAGAACTGTGAGGGTTAAAGATGAACCATCATCTCTTAAAAATGAAGGTACAAGTCCTATGATAAATACTTAGACTATTTTATCTAAATAGAGATGGATGATATGTGGAAATGAGGTTTCTCTTATGCCCAAATCTCTTAGAATGAGGTAAAAATTGGTCAGTGAGATCTATAGAATCTGACTCATCAACCTAATCAATGAACAATCTATGAAAACACATCTAGATGGGAATTTTTATGCTATAAAAAAATTTATCTAATCTTATTTTACCCTTGGGTGTGAAATTTGTATGTGGTCAGGGGCATCCTTGAAGAGAATTCCCCATCCCTGAGTGTGTAAAATGAGTGAACTTCAATCACACATTGGATGAGAACTATGAGGGATATAGATGAACTATCAGATCCTAAACATGAACATATAGGTCCTCTAATAAATATTAGGATTATTTTATCAAACTCAAGATGGAGGAAATGTGGTAATTACGTTTCTCTCATGGCTAAATCTCTTAGAATAGGGTAAAAGTTGGTCAGTGGGTTCATAGAATCTGACTCATCATCCCAATCAGCAAATCATCTATGTGAACACATTTAGATGGGAATTTTTAGATTTAAAAACCTTTTTCCAGTCTCTATTTACCCTCAAGATTTAAATTTGTAGTTGGTCATAGGCATCCCTAAAGAGAATTCACACATCCTTGAGTGTGCAAAGTCAATAAACTTCAGTCATGCAGTGCACAAGAACTATGAGGAATAGAGATGAATTTTTAGATCCTAAATGTGCAAGAATGAGTCCTCTAAAAAAGATCAAGAGTATTTTATCTAACTTGAGATGGAGGAGATGTGGCAATGAGGTTTCTCTCATAGCCAAATCTCTCAAAATGGGGTAAAATTAGTTAGCAAGGTCCATAAAATCTGACTCATCAACCCAATCAATGAATCATCTATGCAAACACATTTAGATGGGTGTTTTTAGGCTATAACAACCTTTATTTGGTCTCGTTTGACCCCTAAGTGAAAATTTTGTAGTTTTTTGGAGGCATCCCTAAAGAGAATTCACTCATCCCTGAGTGTGCAAAATGAGAAAACTTAGGTCACGCATTTCATGAGAACCATGAGGGTTAGAGATGAACCATCAGCTCCTACACATGTAAGGATGAGTCTTCTAAGAAATATCAAGAGTATTTTATCTAAATCATTATGGATGAGACGTGATAATGAGTTTTATTTATAACCAAATATCTTAGAACATGCCAAAAGTTGGTCAGTGAGAGCTATAGAATATGACTCATCAACCCAATAGATGAACCATCTATGTGAACACATTAGGATAGGTATTTTTAAGTTATAATTACCTTTTTTTGGTCTCATTTTACCCTTGGGAGTGAAATTTTTAGTTGATTAGAGGCATCCCTTAAGATAATTCACTCATCCCCAAATGTGCAAAATAAGAGAACTTCAATCTTACATTGCATAAGAACCATGAGGGATAGAGATGAACCGTTAGCTCCTACACATGCAGGGATGAGTCATATAAGAAATCCCTAAAGGATTTTATCTAACTCATGATGTATGAGATATGGAAATGAGGTTTTTATTGCTACCAAATCTCTCAAAACATGCCAAAAGTCTATTAGTAAGGGCCATAAAATCTGACTCATTAACCCAATCAATGAACCATCTATGTGGACACATCGGGATAGACATTTATAGGCTATAATCATATTTGTATAGTCTTGATAGACCCCTAGGAATGAAATTATTAGTTGATCAGAGGCTTCCCTTAAGAGAATTCACTCATCCTGAAATGTGCAAAATGAGTGAACTTCGAATGCATTTCGTACGAGAACTGTGATGGATAGAGATGAAAAATCATCTCCTACATATGAAAGGATGAGTCCTATAATAAATTATAAGAGGATATTATCTAACTCATTATATATGAGCCACATAAATGAGGTGTCTCTTGCAGCCAAATCTCTTAGAACATGCCAAAAGTTTGTCAGTGAGGGTTGTCGAATCTGACTCGTCAACCCAATCAATGAACCATCTACGTGGACACATCAAGATAGGATTTTTAGTCTAGAATCACCTTTGTCTGATCTTGGTAGACCCCAAGGAGTGAAATTTGTATTTAATTAGAGGAATCCCTTAAGATAATTCACTTGTCCCTAGATTTGCAAAATGAATGAACTTCAATCAAACGTTGCACAAGAACCATGAGAATTAGAGATGAACCGTCAGCTCCTATATGTGAAAGGATGATTCCTCTAAGAAATTCCAAGATTATTTTATCAAACTCATTATGGATAATATTTGGTAATGAGTTTTCTCTCATATCCAAATCCCTTAAAACATGTCAAAAGTCTGTCAGTGCGGGTCGTAGAATCTGACTCATCAACCCAATCAAAAATCATCTATGCAAATATATCAAGATAGGCATTTTTAGGATAGAATCACCTTTTTATAGTCTTGGTAGACCCTCAAGAGAAAAATTTTATGTTTATTGGAGGCATTATTTAAGATAATTCAATCGTCTTTGAATATGCAAAATAAGCAAACTTTGGTCATGCATTACACAATAACCGCGAGGGCTAGAGATGAATCATCAGCTCTTATAGGTGTAGGGATGAGTCCTATAAAAGTTATAAGAGGATTTAATCTCAGTTTTTATGGATGAGATGTGGAAATAAGGTTTCTCTCTTATCCAAATCTCTTGGAGCATGCCAAAAGTCTGTTAATGAGGGTTGTAAAATTTGACTCATCAACCTAATCGATGAATTGTCTACATGAACACATTAGGATAAGCATTTTCAGGATAGAATCATATTTTTTCAATCTTGATAGACCCCTAATAGAAAAATTTAAATTTTATCAAAGGCATCCCTTAAGAGAATTCACTCATCCTTAAATGTGTAAAATGAGCTAACTTTGATTGTGCATTGCATGAGAACTATGAGGGCTAGAGACGAACCATCATCTCTT
Source organism: Torreya grandis (assembly GCA_037957365.1). Classification (NCBI taxonomy): domain Eukaryota; kingdom Viridiplantae; phylum Streptophyta; class Pinopsida; order Cupressales; family Taxaceae; genus Torreya; species Torreya grandis. The sequence continues at coordinate 998,723 of JARHVA010005152.1, read as the reverse complement.
ACACATGTAGGGATGAGTCCTCTAAGAAAGTATAGGAGGATTTTATATAACTGATGATGGAAAATATATGGTAATGAGGTTTCTCATGTAGTCAAATCTCTAAGAACATGTTAAAACTTGGTCAGTGAGGGTCGTAGAATCTAACTCATCAACCTAATCAATGAACCATCTACACATACACATCTAGATAGGTATTTTAGGCTAGAGTCACCTTTGTCTAGTCTTGATAGACCCTTATGAGATAAATTTTCAATTAATTGGAGGCATCCTTTAAGATAATTCACTCGTCCCTAAATGTGTAAAATGAGCAAACTTCAATCATGCATTACATGAGAACCATGAGGGCTAGAGATGAACCATCAACTCCTACATGTGCAAGGGTGAGTACTCTAAGAAAGTACATGAGGTTTTATCTATCTCATGATGGTAGATATGAAAAAATGAGGTTTCTTTGTATCCAAATCTTTGATAACATGCCAAAAGTTGGTCAACAAGGGTCATAGAATCCAATTCATTAACCCAATTGATAAACCATCTACGTGGACATATTTGGATAGGTATTTTTAGGTGAGAATCACCTTTATCTGATCTTGATAAACCCTTTAAAGTGAAAGTTTTAATTGATCGAAGGCATCCCTTAAGATAATTCACTTGTTCCTGAGTGTGCAAAATGAGCAAACTTTATTCACGCATTGCATGAGAACCACACACATGTAAGGATGACTCTTCTCAGTGAGCATAGATAAGACTATTTTCATGTTTTCTTGAAAGTATAAATAGAGAGAAGGTGAAAAAGGATTTACTTAAGGTAGATGAAATTAATATAAATTGTTTTGGCTTCTCTTCATTTCAAGAAGATAATCTTCTCTACTCACGACACCAACCACATGAAGGTGGAAGCTCATCTAGTTCCACTAACCTACATTTAAATTGTTAGTAAAAAATTTAAATAGAAATAAACACATAATCATAAAATAGTTGAAAATTAAAATACATTAAATATAATAAATTTATTATATTAATTTGAAACACTATATAAATTTACTAATTTAATCTAATGTACCTTCAGGATTAGCTCTGTTTGCATGTGTTTTAATAAATGCTTCATGGTCAAATTCACACACTTTCCACAAAGTTATATTGTGAGGATTTCCATGATATTTTAATATTTTAGCAATAACAAGGTTAGCATAATGAAGCATTGTCATGTGTGTCTCAAAGTCATTAAATAACAATTGTTTTATTTTTTTATGATATTACCTATGAAGCCAGGTTCTAGTAACCACTTTGGATCCGGTGGAAAAAATTATCTCTTCTCTATCCATAACATTTGTGGTTAATTTTTTTTGCCTCTACACAACGACACAAGTAGTAGTTTGTTCCCTCATCATTGTTCTCAGGTGCAATGACTGCAAAAACATGTCTTACATTTAAATTATAATCAAATTGTAAATACATCTAGAAAAAAATAAAAATATCACTAATATCTAAGATTGCATATTTAATTAAAGAATTAATTGTACATGATTACACAAGATATGAGATGTGGTCAAAGTCAATCAATGATGCCATTTCATGATCTGTTAATTGTTGGAGTGAATAGATACTCTCTACAGGTGATATGGGTCTATAATACCATTTGTCAACCCATTATTTTAACTCACAATCATTCCAATTAATTTCCATACATGAGGAACAAAAACATGCCATATCCCTAGTATAAATAGTCTATGAACTTGAATTTGAGCTTTGAATGGAGTGAAAAATACTCAATCCAAGTACTGTAATGCAATCTTCATACATTGCCTTATGCTTTTCCTCTATTAACCAAAATAATCTTCTTACAGGATAATGTTTATCCAATCCATGACAAATATTTCCATTACACCAAGTCACAATACTTGCTACATCGATCAGATTAACACCATCCTTGTGCTTTGTCTGCTCTATTTTAAGGGATCTTTTTATGCATGCACCAGCACCATCATGTTCCCCTTTTCCATGCCTAGCCTTAAAGAATATAAAAAAATGTTGAATTCCATTCTTCTTATGCATTTTTCTTAACCAGTAAAACATTTAAGAATTCTTAAACTACCCTGCATAATTGTTTGACAAAATGTAGTGTGTATCAAACATGATTTTTCTTGCATTTATTTTCATATAAAATATCTTAAAATAACCTTGGACAAACTCTAGAGAATGCGATCTGGCATCACTCATATAAAAATGGTACTCACTCAAAATCTTTCTATTGCCATCTGTGTTATCAGGTGCATGTCTGAATTTAATATGAATAAAAATTTCAACTTGAATTGAATCATAATGTTGGGATTAAACCTCAATCTATGATTGTATTGTGTATTTCTCAACAAAATCCATAACCAAAATAATTGTGCCAACTGGTAAGTTATCCTTACATGCTTTGAATTGATTATCTAACCATTTTGATTTGTGTGTGTGTCTTGCATATTGGTAAATTGTATTTTTTTTAAATTCAAACATGAAATTACATATAGAAACTTTGGTCTTAACCAGTTCACATCTTGATGACTCTTTTCCATCTTTTAACACATACTTAACAAATTTGTACTTATTATAATCAACTCGTTGCTTTCCAAATTCATGTGAAATATCTTCATGTAAAAAAATCTCAAATTTGATAAACCACCACAACTGTTACATGTTCCATCTAAACATTATTTGGCAAAAAAGAATTGTCCCTCAGGTCTTTGATAGAAAAGACCTTGGATCAATTCTCTTGATGTTTTAGGTGGGGAAGACACCATACATTCCTAAAAACTCTTGTCAGTATATAAAGTACAATGTATATTTTTAAAAATATCAAAATGTTTAGCAAATTCAACATGTACCCCACAACAACATGTGGTGCTTTCTTGGTTGATTTTAACATAGAAAGGCATGCACATCTCAAATTACCTTTGGCTAATTACCAATTGGCCATTAAATTTTTCAATAATTTTTAAAAAAAAATTGGTTTGCATCATGTCTAAAAAATGTTTTGCATGTGGCTCATGAATTTTTTATCCTTTTCTTATTTTAACAATATCTTTTATATTATATGAGACCCTTGTGTTGTCATACCAAAAAATTTCAATCAATTGTTTTGTTCCTTCAACCAATACCTTATCTTTCCATGGGAGTCTACCACTAAACACTCAATAATCTGTGAGTGAAGGGTCATGAAGCCATGTTCTTCTTTTTATGATATTTATTAGAGATTTTTTATTTGAATTTAAGATTTACTTGTTTCACTATGAATTCGAGCTTTAGATGTTGACTTACTATAGATTCCATTATTACTCATCTTGCCACATTACTATCTTTATTCTAACTTTTATTGCCTATTGCCTTAATTGCATTAAATAGATTCTTTATTATTGTACTATTTTTTCTCTCCATGTTTAATGTTCTTAACCCAAAATTATGCATCACAGGGCATATTTTTTGCATTTTCATTAATTGAACAAATAGTTGACATTGTTTTGTATGACTTTTATTCTTAAATGCATAGTTCTATACACGTTGAGCATGATGTTGAACTATTATTTTTGACATTTCATCCATAGGTTCTATTATTTTTTCATCTATTTCAACCAAATACTTTGGTGTTCATCTTATTATCCTTGGAGGTGTGGGTGCAAAAGCTATATTTTGTATTAAATTGGGTGGTGTTAAAACTTCAACCATAGTAGAGACATTAGAGGGTTGAATATCTAAATTAGACCCTATAGCTGAATTAAATTCCTCTTTATTAGGAGACACATGATTTAGTTTCATTATTTGATGTTGATTATCATCATACTCAAAAAAATTATTATCAATAGATGTTTCATTATATTATATTTGTCCATATGTTTCATCATTCATTACTTACATGCTCTACATTTTGAATTTCATCTAAATATAAAATTTTACTTGGTTCTCTTACTCATTTGAAGATATATGTAAACTAAATTCTATAGAATTGGGCATGTTATTTTCATTAGAAGTATTACCTAGTGTAGAAAAAGAACCTTCACCTTGCTTAGAAGCCCCTATGGATGCTCTCCTATTTGCTTGTCTTTTTCTTTATTTTTCTCTTTTCTTTTTAATTTCCTCATTTGTTAGTTCTTTGATTGGTCTTTTGCAATGAATTTTTGACCCCAGTATTTATCTTCACTAAAATAAGATAATTGTAGATTTAAACTTGAAGAATTGTTAGTGATTAAAATAAAAAAAATGAACAATTCACCAAATTTGCATAGTTGCAATAGAAAAATGAGTTTTTAATTTGGAAAGAACCAAACAAATGACTCATTTTCATGGTAAATGCAAAAGTAATTCATGAATCACAAAGGGAGTGCAAGATTTCAAAAGCACACATGCCCTTTGGGATCCACAGACTAATGGGAAAATGCATTTATTGGTTTGTTAATGGTTATGTAAAGCGCATACACCCTTTACAAAGGGCATACACTCTTTGCAAATGGCATACTCCCTTTTCAAAGAGTGTACACCCTTTGAAAAGGGCATACACCCTTTTCATAGGGCATACGCCCTTTTAATATTTTTTAAAAAAAATTATCACTTTCCCTCCAATTTTGTCTCAGTTTTAGGCCTGGGGGTCTCGAACCTAGCCAAAGTCTGTCATGGACTAGCCAAGAGAATTTATAAAAAATTTAGGGGTTTCTTACATTTTTATCGACACGTCTAATCAGACAACTTTTATATATATATATATATATATATATATATATATATATATATATATATATATATATATATATATATACATATACATACATACATACATACATATACATACATATACATATATATATATACATATATATATATGTGTGTGTGTGTGTGTATATATATATATATATGTATATGTATATGTATATATATGTATATATATATGTGTGTGTGTGTGTGTGTGTGTATATATATATATACACACATACACACACATATATATCTATATATATACATATATATATATATATACATATACATATATATATATATACATATATATATATATATATATATATATATATATATGGGTTTATAGAGAAGAAAGCTTAGTTTTTAAATATATAATTTTTTTTAATGTTAGAATATTATTTATAATTGTTATTTAATTTTTACATGACATACCTCGTTATAGTCTATATACATATCATCACAAATTATCTTATAAATTTTTGAATATTAATCAAACACTTATAAAACTAATATCTCAATAATCTATACATTGTCAACTATGCTTTAAAAATTTTAGATTTTATAAAATTGAGGTCAAAAAATTGTGTTCGTACACTTACAGTTTTAATTTTTTAGTTGTCTTGAATTTTAAAATTATTTAAAAATTAAATATATAATAAAAAATATTATCAACAATCTTTGACATTTCACCTATCTAAATATGAAATTTCATACAAAAATTCAATCATTTACTCAAAAAAAAAAAGTGTTCATATGCATGCACTCTCCTTATCTTTTTACAAAAAATGACCAACCTATTGTCATAAATGCATCTATTTCACACACTTATATCATCTGGGTATTGAAAAAATATATATATTTAGAAACTCCATTCAAAATACCATAATTCATATTTTTATGTCATTGTCAAATTTCTTTTCAAAGTGTCTCAAACATTCTCTCCAAGTTCAACTATTGTTGTTTTTTTTTTTTAAATTGTCACTTTGTACCCCCCTTTTGTCCCCCATTATCCTGTATCTACCCAATAATAACCTGTCTTAGTAATTTATGGTTTTGAATCAAAGTTTGGTAACACAAATACTATGAATGAAAGCTATATAGTTTATGGGCAGTGCAATAAATGGATGATTCTTTTAAATTATGGATAATTTGTTGTCTGCATAGTACCATTTACAACTTCTAGGTAATGCAATTAAACTATACACAATTAACATGCTCATGATGAGAGGATGATGATTGTGCAATAGGGAAAATGTTAGTTTTATAAAATAATAATTAATTAAATAAATGAGAGTTTCATCTCGGAGGTCTCACTGATATGAAAATGTTAGAATCTAAGTTAATTATTTTCCCAAATAAAATGTTACCATATAACATGCCTTGATTTTTGGATGCATATACATTGTATATACATATTATTGAGCTATAGTAATTTAATAAAACTATAGTAATAAATCAAATATAAACTCAGAGATGTTTTAGCATGTTCTAGCATAGGGCACAATTAGAAAAGTGTGTAGGAGCTTTCTTAATCTGCATGAAACATAGATGGAAAGTATTCAGAAGATAAAAGATCCTCTTGAATTAGATATATCAGTTGTAGCTCTCTTTTTTTAACAGTCAATAAATAAAAACAACCAAATTTAAATGATTTACACATGGGACCTTACCACTTCACCAAAATGTGGTGCCATACCTATTTGCTAGTATTTATTATGGTGTCATTGGTTCATGAATTGACATTGGAAATAATAATGGAAATGGACATGCTACTCTCAAATGGGACAAAATTTAATCAAATAATTTATGGGTTTGATGCATCTCAAAACAAGTCTTTTAGAACATTTTGAATCGTAAAATTTCATTGAGAAATGAGAATATTAACCTAATTTTAGTGATCAGTTATTTTCTACTTATTCTTCCTACTCAATCAATGTTTGAAATCTAAATGTTGCTTTAAACTAAATTTTTAAACATTCCTTGCTTTGCCATTATATGGCATAATGATGGCAAAGTTCTGGTTACTATTAATCAAAGAATAAAATGGTTTATACATAGATTGTTGACTAATGTAAGACATTATTAAAATATTATTAAATATATTTACCATAAAATGTCATGGTTATGAAACCAAACAATAACATCAAAGATATGCCAATAATCATGATAGGTAACCATTTATGTTACGAGACTATCAAAATGAAGGTTGAATGAATGAAATATTTTAATAATGTCTACATGACCAAGCAAGTTTATACTCTTTGTATGTATATCATAGAAACTTTGTCCGATAACAAGTTTTGATAATGGTGGAAACCATTATTATGGTAGCACTAATGTATTAAAGGTTATACATGATATAATGTTATATGGGACATACTATAAAACTGGGTTTTCGTTAAGAAAACAATGCATATAGTTGTTATATTTTTTACCTAATTTCATAAAATATTCTAATGAAAATTTAAGAGGAAATTAAATCTAGGTTCTTCCATTTCTTTGAGGAGATATTATAACCTTGTAACTAAGACCAAGGATCTCAATCTAATGGCCAAATATATTGCTCTTGTAATTATATAAATGCAAAGATATTATGAATCTAAGTATTAAAATTTGAATTATATATGGTCCGATGCTAAGTTTATCTCCTAAACAAGATAGTTACCCTAGATAAATCAGGAAGTAATGGGTGGGTTGTTTGGTTGTCTTAGTTGTACCTTATAAGAGCTCACACCTGAACATTTTGAAGAGACTTAATTTTATCTTGTGATACCAAATTAATGTTTGGAATAACTATATGAATATTATGAATTGTTAATCTTAAGTTATGGTTATATGCTTGGTAGTATTTATTACGGACTTGACCGATCATTAAGCTAGTCAGAGTCAGAAAAACAAGACCCTACTAAGGAGGGGTAGCTAGCAAAGAAGTTAGTTTGAGTGAAAATACATATGTGGAGTGTTATTCGATTATTCATAAATAGTTTAAGACTATTTAAAAAATCTTTGAAATATATATTCTTACTTTAAAAATGTGTTTTTTAGGTATATTACATATCGTTATAACAATCCAAAAATAAAATAGTTACACTTATTAGAATTAAGAATACAATATTTACAACATTGAATACAGGATAATATGGGTAAATGTTCATATCTAGTTCATATTATGTTCACACTTAACTTCTCTTCAAAAATTTATATAAATGAGTTAATATTGAGATGAGAAGGATGGTAATGGTAGTATGACATAAATAAGCCTTATAATGACATGTATGAAATTTTAAGGCTCGTATGCATATTGAGACTTCGAGGACTATGTATTTATAAATCCAAGCCTGAATCTAGATCACTTTATGGGAAATTGAAGTATTAAGGGAATTCATTGTTTAATTTAAACAAGGCCAATATATGTTATTACAATTTTGATTAATAAGACTTCTAGTGAAAATTGGTACATCTACTACCCTATTGTTACACTTTTAAATTCTATTAAATTCTTCATGAAAGAGTAAACTAGTGAAGTATTTAAACAAATAAAATACAGTCTCACTTATGTAGATATTATACTTTTGAAGTTGGTGTTATGGTTTGGAATCACCTAGTGGCATTCTTGAAATATATCGGTCTAAGTCACAAACTATTTGATACCCTTTTTGTATGTGGTTAAAGTTCAAAGTTTGGCAGTCTATGAGGGCACAAGAGTGATGGTGGACATCACTAATCCTAGTTTAGACACATTTTAATGTGAGTGATATGGTTATAAAGACTACTGAGTCTTCTCTTTGTAATTAAGGAATGTATTTATACCTAATTCCTTGTATGCACTCATGTGAGAATACATTTGAGTAAGCATTTATACCTTTAGTAGTTTTGGAGAACTATGTTTGGCCCTAATTCTAGCATGTAGATGACATCGCAAATATGTATGGCAGCTCAGGGAGTGAGTGTGGGTATAGGAAACTAACCCTAATATGCTTTCCTTAGTGTGACATTTATGATAATCTAAGTGAATTCATGGATCATGTGTATAATCATTCTAATCCTATAAGACTTATCCATAATGTGAATGTTTAGTGTTTTATCCATGTATTGATAACTGCAAAATATTGTTGAGGTGATTCTCTATGGACCTAGGAATGTGGATTCCTTCATCATTGTTATTATCTGGGTTTTTATGTGATATTTTTCGGGTAAGCACACAAGCCTTGTTTAGTAAGGTGTTATGCTATAAGTGACTTGAGTCTATCATATAGCTATGGGATTAATGATCAGAGCTTTAGAAGCTCATCTGTGTCATGAATAAATTATTCCATGTTGGCTTAGAGTTTCAATCTTTTTAGTGATGACATCTCATGGAGGAGACCATCACAAGTGAAAGGAGAACTACATCAGAACCTGATTCTGAGGAGAGGATATGTAGGCTACCCAAGTTGTGGTGGGGTATTGGGTCTAGGTCTTTAGGCTAGGTTAGTATTGGCTTGATTTCATAGCAATCTTTGTGACTGATTAAATTGGTTCCAGTGCTTGTCATGTGATTTGCATATTGTGTTAATGTCATCAGTGAAGTAGTGAACATTCAATGTTGCACATTATTCTAAGGTTTGTTGTCATGTTCTATGTAAACATTGACTCAGTGAGTCATGATGATTCACACTTGTTAAATTAAGGAAGGAAAAGTAAGAATTGATTTTCAGGTAAATTATATATATATATATATATATATATATAAAGCTAGTATGTTGTTCTGGTACCTAACCAGAGAGGTTCTTACACACACACACACACACATAAAGCTAGTATGTTTTTTTGGTACCTAGCCAGAGAGGTTCTTACACACACACGCGCGCGCGCGTGCACGCACACACACACACACACACACACACACACACGCACGCACGCACGCACGTGTGCGCACACACACACTCACACACACACACACACACACACACACACACACACACACACACACACACACACACACACACACACACACACACACACACACACACACACACACACACACACACACACACGCATGCACGCACACACGCACACGCACACACGCACGCACACACACACACACACACACACACACACACACACACACACACACACACACACACGCACGCACACACACACGCGTGCGCGCACGCGCACGCGCTCGTGTGCATGCCTGCACGCACGCACACACATACACACGCATGCACACGCACGCACACGCACACACACACACACACATAAAGCTAGTATGTTTTCTTGGTACCTAACTAGAGAGTTTCTTACACATATTTGATTGGACTTACAATGTTATTTTTGGATCTTAATGGCCTAGATAGGCAAGACAAGAACCAAGTTTAGCTTCTAAGTTTATTCATGTATGTCCATGTATCTTCCTTGAGAAGGTCACTCCACATGTCCACTTCTCATTACTCAAGAAAGCCAATGTTCCATTTATATGTTTAGGTCCTGCTATGTGGTGATTTTCCATTATCTTGCAACTTGGCTAAGGGTCCATATTGTCTTATCTTTTATTTTGTTATTGGGTAATAAGATCTTGGCAAGTGGAAAAATCCTTCTCAATCAAAGCTCTACAGGTCTTCACTCATTGTTTAATGTCATGACTAGCCCAAAATCCTAATATTATGCCACATGGCATCATCTTATAGACTCATTTTATTTACGATTCATTGTACTTCTCCTTATTGATCTAGGGGCATGGAGAAGTGAGATGACGTCATGTGGCATCATCTTATTCACTTGGAGGGTCTATATCATGTTCATTATGTCTTGATCACCCTAGTGACCTGGGAAAGTGGGATTATGCCACTTAGCATCATCCCAAGGACCCAAAAGATTGAATGATGATTTCTTTGTCTAAAGTGCTTCGGAGTAGTAGAAACTTGAAATCTTGATAGGTGATAGCTTCTCATAGAATCTGGGCTTGTGGAAAATAAATTAATCATTAGAGTTAAAAAAATTAATAGTTATTAGTTTCCAAACAAAGTATCCATTATTATAATAATTACATGTGACCAACAAATACTAACCACTTCCACATCAAAAATGTGTTGTGTGTATGCTCCGTGACCTGTCCTTGACCAGGAGAAGAAAAGTTTGACTTTGATTGCCCGCCGCCTTATACCACGTCTACTCGACCCACAAGCTTATATTCCTTACCCTATAAATAACCTTGCGTTTGCTTTTTCAATGTTTTTTGAATTTTTACAATTATATTATGTTTTAAGTATAAATGTCTTCCAATTTTGTTTTGTCTATTTTCCTTTTTAGATGCTTATAGTTAGATTGTAATGGACATATTATTACTTCATGCCAATTAGTTATTTAAATTATATAATATTTATCTTAGATATGATGTGTATTACATATTTCTAATTTATATTGGAGTTTCAAAATTTATTTATATTATATTTATATATAATTTTGATTTATCATTTATTTCATTCATTAATGAATTTGGAGTTTTATTTTAACTTTAAAGTAAGTTAGAGGAATTACTTATATCATATTATTTCTTATTTATAAATTTTTAATACAAATATTGATTTACAAAGTATTTTATATACTCATTATTTTATATAAATCCACAACAATTTATAACTACCAACCATTTTTATGGATGTAATTTTAGTGACTTGTCAAATGTGTAGTGGCATAAAAATTGTAATATTGAAAAAATTATTATGTGACAAGGGATTTTACTTCACATTTGAGAAGGGAAATTCCCTCATATGATAGGGTTTTTTAGAGTTTTGATTAATTTTAACCTAAAAATACAAAAAGGGAAATTAAAAAATTATAAATGAAGAAATAATGGGAAAAAACTAAAGGGAGAATGGAAAACACACAATAAAATAAACACAAAAAACTATTTAAATAACTTAGATTAAAATGAAATAGTTATAAATATTTCCTCAAGTTGTAAATGCAAATATACTACAATAAATATGGTGGAAATAAAAAACATTCTGGAAGGACAAAGTCCTCTTTCAAATCTTTATGTATGTGATTGTTAAAATTCCCATCCATCTGAATTCATAACACAAAGTTTGTAAAGTTCACATTTTTAACATATAATAAGAAAATACATAATTTAAATAGCTTCTATATGTATGAATAAAATTGCATAATTTTATAAACTAAAAGCATAAAAACCCAAATAAGTAGAGATAGATTTTACACCATTACTTTCATTAAATTTACAAAATCTTGCAAGATAAATAGTTGTACAAAAAGTTACAGCAATGCTCTCCTTGTATTGTAAGAAAATAAAATTAACACCTTGACCATTTGAAAATTTAGCTTTTTATACAAACCTATTCCTTAAAGATCTTTAATAAACAACCTTTTGTTTTAATCCAACTTAAGACTAACCTTACCTTTACCTGAGATTGTCCACTTTTTTATTATTTTGGGCACTCTTTTACATAATAGCAATAAAATTGCTTTTGTGATTTTGTATTTAAAAAATAATAATTAATTCACAATTTCTTAATTACATATATCTTACAAATTTATTTAATGTTTGACTTGGATTCACTACACTTTATCCATTATAGTTCATATTTGATTATTTCATTTTCTTAAGCTTTACATATAGGGATATTTGATAAGTAAAAAAATATATACAATAAATTTGATATTAAAATCATTTAATCAACAGTGGATAAATATACTTTATTAATATGAATCCATTTGACGTTCAAATTAGATCAAAGACCTCTACTCCCCTGACTTATTTCAAATGTCAATTTGTTGATCTACGAATATTGCCTTTTGAAATGTTTGTGAGAACCACAAAATATGAAACTAACACCAAATTGAATTAGTGTTGAATTCTACTTTGAATGTCAAGTGCCATGAACACCAACAATAATGAACTCCAAATTGAATAAGAACTAAGTTGGATAAGCACTAAATGCCACTAGCCATCAAATATAAACAAAGTGCAAATGCAAACATGTGTCAAATACCAATTATGTTGGCATTGTTTTTCATGTTGTCACTTTCATGAACATTTGTCCCTGATAGCTCTTATGTTCACAAAATAACTGAAACTTGGTTCTTAACCCACAAACAACAATTATATAAACTTCACCATGTACAATCTCACCTTGTGGATTTATTTGGTATATCACTCTGAATGGGGTTACCAAGCATTGTCCATTGGGCCATACAATCGTATTTATTATGCCAAAAAATTTATCATCTCTATTCTTTATTTACCTCCAATTTCTTATTAGGAGGATAATGGGGGTGTTATTACAAAGTGAAAAAAAATCATGAGAACAAGCTATTATTGGGCCTTTCAGGTGGGTATCTATTTCACAGCATGTTATGGATACATGAGTAATAGTTTCTCCTCCATTTTAGGTGGGGATTGCTTGTGCCCTTGGCTATATAGGTTGGTCAAGATGGATGGGTGGCATTAAATCCATCTTTGAGGGAACCCTTTACTTGGGCCAATCCCCTTCTTTGGAATGATTTGCCTTCTCCTTCTTCAAATGATATTTTTTATACCTAATTTAACTATATATTATTTTGTACTATATTGATTTTAAATAATTTATAAAAAATATGTTTAGAGACTCTTACATCATAAATACCTACAAACTATTTTTTGTATTAAAAGATATGGGGATATGTTGCCTTAAAATGGAAGGAAGGGAGGGATTGAGAAAAAACATACGATTAAAAATCCCTAAGCAATTAAGAATATATATTAGTAGTTGGCCTAGAGGTAAAATTTACACCCGAAAGGATGTAATGTTTTATTTTGGTAATGTGGGGTTTATAAAGAAAAAGAGTGTAAATTAGTGGTTGTACCTAACTTGAAATCCATGATCATTGACCTTTGTTTGATATTTAGTTCATGAAGTGTAAATCAATAATAATCTTATATTTATAGTGTAGGTGATAATAAAAAATGAGGTTGTGTGCTTCTTCATGTAGCATGGAAATGAGTTGTGTGGCAAGAAGACATATCATTTTATTTTGAGCTTCAAAAATGGTGAAGTGGTGGGGAAGGGCAAGGCCATACAAAACATGCAAATGTGAATATTTCAAGGTGAGTTGGATGATGACAATGAGGGGAAACAACATGATATTTTAGGTGATATTGTACACCATAGTGCTCATATCATAAAGTAGACCCAAATTCATCATAATTATTGGATTTAAATGAATTGTAAAGGGGTTAGGAACCTATATGGTGGAAACATATTTTATTGGTCATTTTATATTGTCAAGAGTGGATGAGGACATCATGAAAACTTATTTAATTATGGGTGGGCTCCACATCCAATGTGTAGCTTGAATCATTGTTGTAATGTTTCTAACATGGGGACAAGACATTGAGGTCATGAAGTATATCTTTTAGCTTCTATTCACTCATGCAACCAATACATTGAGACTTGGATAAATTACATCAATCATAAGAACATACAAAAACACCATACTTGAACCTTTAGAAGAAAATGTAATGACAATTAAATCCTATCTTCATAAGTATCTTATTTATCACTACTGCTAAAAAACATAAAATCTAAGGGAGCACTAGTCAAAAATAGATGTTTTAGAAAGATAACTAAAATTAATATCATACTATTGTTTCTTAATGTTGCATGCACAAAGGGTGAGGCTGGGTCAGTGTACACAGGTTTTGAGTGATGTACAAGTGTCGATTTACACTCTTTGATTTAAAAACCCCACTTCACCAAAAAATAAAATTACATCCCTTTTGGTGTAACTTACACTCTTCAATATGGTAGTTTCAACCTCTATAGAGGAAACTATAATAGCGAAGGTGGTGCCTAATTTGAAATGCATCAGTATACCATAGCACTTGGAGAGAGTATGGAGAGATTGGTGGGGATTCGAACACAAGTACAAAAAACTAGCCAAAATTTGCAATGTTTATGGTCTTGTTGAAAATTTTACCTATCCAAGTTATTAACTAAATAAAGTGAAGTGAAAATTATTGTTACGAATACAATGGTTTTTTTTAGTGTTACTAAGAACGTAAATAGAAAAAAACATAGAAATATCTAGATCAATATCTATTTTATATGGCATCCTACATTGGTTGATTAGATTATATAGGAGTTGTCTTTGATTGAAGATTTATTTTCTATTTTTCATCTAATTGGTTTTAGAGTTGTCTAATTAGGTTTTAAATAGTTAAATCAATCAAAATTTTCATCTAATTAGTTTTATATTCATCTAAATCGATGTGTGGTGCATTTTATATGTGTTTAAAGAATCCATTGGATATCTAACACCTCTTCTTATCGAGATGACACATGTTTCAATCATGTATCAAGTAATTGAAATAGTTTGGTGGAAGTTATAGTTTGCATGGACAAATATGAGATGTCACTAAACTTTGCACCTTATTTTGCTAGGGCTTTTTCAAGTCATTCCCTTGAAATACCCTATCATTTCCCTTAACCATCACTACTCATCTAACCTTGAAATATTTTAATGCTTGCATGCTTCATATGACATTAACCTTCCCCACCACTTCGTCATTGTTCAAACTCACTGTGAAATGAATTGTCTCCTCCCTACACAATGCATTGCCTTTTGAAGGACAATACAACCTCATTTTCCACCATCACCTCCACCAGAAATATCAAATTATTTTTACTTAATGCTTCATACACAAAAAGTGATACGGGGGTCAACGGTCATGGTTTTCAAGTGAGGTACGACTTCTAATTTACAATCTTTCACTTTAAAAAATACACTTTTACCAAAATAAATAATTACATCGCTTTGAATATAACTTACACCTTTAGGATAATTGTTAATATATTCTATTAGAAATTTATATTTTAATATAATACAACCATAAATAATAAATTTTAATAAATATAAAATATTTTATAATCTAATTATCATTATTTATATTTATACTATATTTTATAAATAATATATTATATATTATTTTATCATTGTGTATATATATTAAATATAAATATTAATATAACTATAAATAAATAATATATTTACCTATTGTAATATATAATAAATAATATATATTATTAAATTCAAATGTATATTATTAGTACTTCTAGGGCCCACTTTATTTGTATTTAATTTAATCTAATATAGCTCTATTTATATAAAAAGGGAAAAAAATAAAATAAGAGTATCAATCCGTACCTCTTGGAAATGTGAACTCGGATTTTTTTCTTATCAACAAATGTTATCGTGTCGACTTCAATAATTACATCCCTTCCAATACAACTTGTATCTTTGAGACAACTCTTAATATATTCTATTAAAGTTTTATATTTTAATATACATACATTAAAGATATAATATTTTATAATATTATCATTACTTTTTATATTAATATTACATTATATAAAAAATAAATAATATATTATAATAATATATATATAAATATGTAGAAAGATATTTTACAATGACATTTAAAAATGGTGATTAATTGTAATGGAATGAGTGTGTTCACTTTTAATTCCAACTTTAAATTTAACTTCCATCTAACTATACTTAAATTTTTCCAACCTACATTAAATAAATTTTCTTATACGTGTGGGAGACACAAGTAAAAGGCAACTCTTATCTTCATACTTCCATTGTAATCCATGCCAATACTTCCTGAATGATAAAAAATGACCATAAAATGATCTTTGGACTCACGCAAGCTATACCAGGAATGCAAAATGCTCAAATGCAATCTAAAATAATGGTGAAATTCCAATAAGATTCAAACATAATTAATAATATTAATGATCAAATGTACAGTTTGTATAAAATTTACCTTGTTAAATTTAGGGTTTTATTTATCTTAGGTGTAAAATACAACTAAAATATATTAAAAAGGTCTTCAAAGCATCAAATTACAGACGGACTCTCATAACACTATTTGTTCATCCACGGTGAGTAAGGACTATTTTTGTTGGGGTTACCTATATTTTTTAACTCCTTGCACAACATCCCCATGTTGAAGCTAAGATTTTAACAAAGTTTCAAAGAATTTAGAAACCAAAGGAAGCACTGAGAAAAATGCGAGGATAGTCATTGTGTCAGAGATGATACATGACTCTTATTTTTATTAGTTTATTACGTTTATATAAAGTATTTTCTCTTTATTTTTGAACATTGGATTTGTTTATATAAATAAATATAATAATGCAAACTAATTTTTTTAATAATTGTTTTACATGATAATTAAATGAATGTCAAATTTAAAATAAGAATTAAAACTAAATAAACTTACTCTATTACAACCTATTTCATTATAAAACACCTATCAACATAATAAATAATATATTTAAATATTATAATATATATAATAAATATTATATATTATTAAATTCAAATCTATCTTATTAATATATTCTTCGCCAACTTTCATTTTATTTAGTTTAAGCTAATATAACTCTATTTATTTAAAAATGAAAACAAAAATGGCAACAAAGGAAGAAAACAAGAGTATCCATCATCGCTACCTTGAGGGAATGCGAACTCTCTCTTTTTTTTTTAATCAACAGCCGTTGCCGTGTCGGCTCCATTGACTTTGATTACGCCAAACAAGAATAAGTTAATGCCAAATGCCACGGTAACGCGTTTGAACCAGCAACATGTCCGTCGTCGTATAGGAATATGTTGTGGAATATCCGGAGATGAAAAAGAAACGATTATCTTCTTAGTTAAGAAATCTACCATATTTTTAAGTTGGACGATTTCAATGTTTTCGCCACAATAAAAAGCAATTGCTCCGAAGGTGCATATTTAATATTATCTTATATAATATATAAATTGTATGAATGAATGGTAATGAGTTTATAATTATAGAAGAATTAAATATTTAAATTATAAAAATCTAAGTAATGAAAATTAGAACTCATAACAATTAACAAAGTTTTAATTCCAAATTAAGATTAAGCATAAAGATGTAACCACAATCACTATATAACGTAAATCATGAAAATAATTGAACGTTAAATTATTGCTACAATAAAAAAATATTAATAATAATAATAATAATAATAATACAAAATAAAATGATATTAATTTTGTTATAATAAAAACTAATATCAAATCAATTATCTCGCTTTGATAATTGTTGCAGGGAACCTATCATATAAGCTATTTCACAAGTATGAGAATTAATTATTCAGCAGTCATTATATAATAATGATAATTAATATATTTTTTTAAAATTTATATAATAATATATTATTTTATATTATAATATATCTAAATTATTAATTATATATTTATATTAAATATATTAATATTAATATTAATATTAATTATATATGATATTATTATTTTATTAATATCTATAAATTTAATAAATAATCTATTACATCTATAAATTGTTATATATTATTTATTACAAATAATATATATGGTAATATATATTACTAAATTTAAAATAATATATGAATTTTTTTAATAACATTTAATGTATGATAATATCTGAAAAATCTTGTCATTGCTCCTTATCATTATCAATTCTCCATTGTTCAAGTTTAATTTAAAACAACACGTCTCCTTCCCATAAATCTTATTGCTACATCGTATGAAAAAACACACAACCTTTTCTTTTACCATCACCTCCACCAAAAATGTAAAATTATTTCTTAACCCTTTGTGCACAAGCACAAAAAGGTTAGATAGGGTCAGTGATCATTGAGAAGGCCATTGTCAAGATTCGTTGCAGTATCGTTTAATGTCATTTGTGAGTTATTGATCGTTGGTGGGTTGAATGGTTCATAGGTGGGTGATGGTGGGATGAATGGTTGACATCAGACCGATTACCTCTGATTATGCAAAAAAAAGTAAAACATATAGAATGATTCATGTAGAACCTAGGCTATTTCATATGTAGGAGGATTCATTTCATTATCTCCTATTGATTTAAACATAAACCTAATCTCTAATATCAAAGTATGTATCTTTTTGCTACGTTGAATCAACAAACTAAATTGAAAAAAAAAACATTAACTTAACTAAACATAGTTCCAGGTAATTGGTGAATTTTGCATCAAATTAGATTCATGCCTGAAAATTTTTGAATAATTAATAACAATTTTTTCCTATTAATTAAAAACATTCACCCACTTGTAAAAATTATAATCTTTAACATCTTCCCTTCATACCTAATAATCTCGTTTCACTGTTGTAGAAGTTGAAATTGATATAAGCAAAAAATAATCAACATACCCATATTCATTTTCTAGCTCATGAGCAATACATTGTATACCATGCCACATTGGTTGCTCAATTGAATCACGACAAATAAAATGCTCGATGCTTGGATTAAGGGGGCAAATTAAACTGTGATCTCTGCTTTAGCTAAATGCTAATTGTGGATAAGTCATTCCTAACCAAAAAAAGATTTATAAAAACCATGTCAGTGAAGAAATTAATTTTATGGCCATGTATAATTGTAATGTTTTGAGCTTTTAGAGCTTGGATCCATTTTGGATATGAATGTAGTTCCACAAAGAGCTAATATTGAAAGAAGCATGGTTGGGAAAAATAACAGTGATGATAAAGTCTATTTTTTCAAAAATATTGAAAGAGCTAAGACGCTGCTATGAAAATAACATATAAGGATTTGATAACTATCAAACAAGACTTCTGTTAACTATAAATTATGTCATTGTTTGATACTCGATTGCTCCAGCAAACTCAAGCTTAGAGTATGAAAAAATAAAGGTTGGTACAAATATATGGGTACCCAACTGCTCAAGCAAGCTTATCAATGAGGACTTCACATCAAATAAAGATATAAAATATAAATTTGAATCTAGTCAATTTAGAGTAATTAAAATATCTCTAGCGAACTTAGAACACAACATAATAGTAGAAAGACTAGGGAAATTTAAAATTAAAAATAAAATAAAATGCTTGCCAAACAAAAAATATGTATGATTAGACATATTAGTTATCTCCACACCACTTCTTTGCCAACCAAAGTGCGATGCAAAAGACACATATATATTTCCTCTGTAAATTATGATGTCAAAAAACATAAAAGGATTAATGAGGTGTGGAGATATAGTAGTACCATAGGATACACTATTTTGCTTTAGAGTGACATGCTCTTCTATATAACTACATTATGTCATATGCACCATTGCACATGCACGACCCTCCATGAAACCCACTCTACCACTCCACTTAATTATGTTTAATTATTTTTTATTTTACACAAAACACAATTAAACATATTGTTGTATTGCATGTCATTAACATCTCTATTGAATAATATTATTTGAATATATTATGCTGGGACAAGATATTAAGGTCCTAGAGTCGATCTTGTAGCGTTTGTTCATTCACAATACCAATATATTAACAAATAGAGAAATTATATTAGCATTAAGAACATACATAAACACCATACTCAAACCCCTAAAAGAAAGGGCAATGGCATACAAAACATATTGGTTGTTTTTTATTGTCAAGGGTGGACGAGGACTTCATGAGAAATGATTAATGAGACATCTATTGGGAACTTAAGGCACTTGTTCAATGAATAATAAACCATGTTTCCCTATCTAGATTGATATGAAAATACCATTTTGCCATGATTTAGTTTTAAACTAATAGTGTTAAATATTTTGGGGGAGAAGGGAATTTGTCGAGGGAAAAAAATAGTGCGTTCATAAGGGTGCATGATCTTTTTTTCCAATTTATAACATAACCAATGTTCAAGAATGATTGAGATAAGAATACTAGTGTCTGGGTAATTTTTGAGATTTTTGGTGTTTAGTTTATTTTTTATATTTGTCATGGGACAAGATATTGTGATTTTAAAGTCTATCTTGTAGCTTCCATTCATCCATAATGCCAATATATTGACACTTAGAGCAATTACATCATATTTAGAAACATACAAAAAACACTATAAAAAATATGCAAATGGTGAAATATTTCAAAGTGAGATAAGCAGTGATGATGAGGGCCAATGACAAGGTATTTCTGACAATATTATACATCAAGGGGCCCATATCAAACACCACACCTAGATTTAAGGTAGCCTTTGGACTTACATGACCATCGCCTATTGCAAAGGGGTCCATAGCTAATGTGGGGACAACACATTGATGTCTCATAGTCTATCTTGTAGCTTCCATTTGTCCATCCTACATATTGCATTGATAGATGTGACATGTATGTTCCCTAGATCCATTGTCCCTGTCACTTGAAATACTTTATCACTACCCTTCACCATGAGTCAATTCAACTTAAAATCTTTCACCACTTTTATGTTATGTATAGCCTTGCCCTTCTTCACCATTTCACCATTACTTAAACTCAATGTACATGAAACATATTTTACTTGTACAACACATTGTCATATTATATGAAAAAACATACAATGTCATTTCTATTATTACCACCAATAAAAATATTATATTATTATTACAAATTATATTATACACTAAAAAATGAAATAAACTCAATAATCAAAAATTTCAAATGAAATACAACTACAAATTTAAATTCCTACCTTTTACAAAACCCTACTTTACTAAAAGCAAAAATTACTTCTTTGACAAGCAAATCTTTGGAAGACTCGTTGCCTGTTGTCAACAAAGTTATCTTCGAAAAGATTTCGAACAATATTTCCAGCTTTGCATCGTCGTACACTGCATCTGGGAGGCCTTTCTTTTGTATAAAATCCTGAGAAGTCTATGAAGATTCGATGACCGCACCTCAAGATGATGTGGATATTTTATCGATGTAGATCACCGACAAAACTGTTTTTCATTCCAACTGGGACTTGTCGGCTTACA
Source organism: Torreya grandis (assembly GCA_037957365.1). Lineage (NCBI taxonomy): Eukaryota > Viridiplantae > Streptophyta > Pinopsida > Cupressales > Taxaceae > Torreya > Torreya grandis. The sequence goes on along the minus strand of JARHVA010005152.1, from coordinate 977,181 downwards.
GAAAGGAGCTGCAGAGGTGCATGAAGCCCCTGTTTGAAATGGAGTTGAAGAGGTCCATATAATTCTTTATTAGTTTTGGAAAGACACTCTTCGGCGGAGCCTTCGGTTTTGTTATGGGGACTATTATTTGGTTGCGATGACGCAGTGAAGAGGGTATCGAGAATGGATTCAAGCAGCATCACAACCCAAAAAAAAAATCATAAACATTGTAATAATATGTTCATAGAGGGTCCAACTTAAAAAATATATGCTATAAATATGTTGATATATAATTATTCTATTTAAATAATAAATATATTTGAATAATTTATACATATGAAATGTCAAAATTATCTTTCTTTATCATTTTTATCATTGTGGTAAAGATAAATAGATCTAAATTTGATTGTTTTATATATATTCATACACATTGTTATTAATCATAATTAGATATATAAAATTGTAAAATTTAATTTAATATTAGTATAATAATTGAAAAGGGAAGGATTTATAAAATTGTCTTGATTTTGTTATATTATATAGATAAATTCATCAGATTTTGATAGTAGAATTAAGGTTTTTATGGTAATATAATAAGATCTCAAAAATTCATAATGACTTAAGCACCTTCCTAAAAATGTAGTATCTCCTCTTCCAATAATACATTATTGTATAAAGGAATATACAACCTCATTTTTCAATCATTGTTTCTTAAAACTTCATTCACAAAAGATGATACATGATAAGTATCCATGGATTTCAACCGAGGTATGATTATTAATTTACACTCTCATTTTACAAAACCTGTTATAGAAAAAGTGAAAAATATCCATCTCTTCCAATATAACTTGTACCTTTATCATAATTGTTAGAGCATAAATTTTTTATTGACAAAAATAGTAAATGTTTGATTAACGTCCAATCTATTAATAAAAACAGGATTAATTAAACATAACTTGCACTTTTATCATAATAGTTAAGACCATAAATTTTTTATTGACAAACATGATAAATGTTTCATTAACATCCAATCTATGAATTAAAACATGATTAATAAATGGAACTATAGAGTAATTGTTTACATTCTCTATAACTTAAACGCAAAGCCACCATCCTTATCTACATATATGATTGTTATTTTTTATTTTTTAAATTATTTCATTAAATAATTATAATCTTATACATCTTTCCATTCCTCCTATTATATAATCGTCACCAAATATTTATTAAAATAATATAAAATCTAACCATACATAAAACACAATAAATAATGTGCAAACATGGAAAAATTGCTGGCTTGCATCAGCAGATGCGGATTTTCTAAGCCCTCGTTTTGCTGACGTTTGGAGTCCAACTGTAGGGCGGCAAATATGTCTAAAACTCTGGAAAATGACCACAACAGATGTCAAATTTTCAACCTGAATTGGGTCTGCAGTGGCGACGCCCTGTGGGGGTGCTTTGTTAAAAAATGAATCGAGAGGAGGAATGATCATGGTTGGTGTGCGTGCATGGTATTTTTATTTTATTCAGTTTATCCGATAGCATATAAGGGTGAATGATATGAATAATTTTATTTTTATGTTTAGGCTATTTGTTTTGGGCCCCGAAGCTCCAGAATCGTGAGATGTGTCATTTGGAGCACTTAAATCCTGCTTGCAGCCTTGGCTTAAATAAAACAAACCAGTGTTATTTTTGAATATGGTGAACTTTTTATTGAAATATTAATTAAATTAAATTAATAATAAAATATATAAATTAGTTATAAAAAATAGTGTGTGGGGGAAGAATTCATCTTCAAAACTTATATCTAAAAGTATTAGAGATGACATCAACCATTTAATAAAATTCGAAAAAATATTTCCAAAAACAAAAACACAATCCACCATAGAAACAGAAAAAGTGAACTGAAACTAATAAAATTTTAGTTTCTTATTTCTTTCCAATTTATCTTGTACGCATCTGTTCGTTTTTCTCATTCACATGTTCATTACAAACACCCGACGGAAACAGAAGAAAGCCCGAAAGCCCGATTTATACCATACAGTAAAATAAATAGGCATTAAAGAATCGCAGGGCATAAACAACCGGCACGGACATGGCTTTCACCGTCCACGGTTTAACCCTCATCCACCCTCAAAACTGATAAACACGGACGTTGTTTACCTTTGGCCAACGAAATCATCAGGGCAATATATGCTTCCAAACTTACGAATTTGAAACGTTTTTAGTTTTATACAAATTTGTGAGCTCAAAATTCGGGGTTTCATCGATTGTGCCCAAGCCTGGTCTCCAGGACCTGCTTTTACTCTTGGTGAGAAGCATATTTATGTAATCCATTTGCAAGGGGGGAGTATCACAAATCCCCATTATTTTCTGCTCATCACACTGTAATTGAGCGGTGAAAGGAACGAGAAAATAAACGCTGCCCGGCAGAAGCTCCTCTTTCGGCGTTATTGGGCGGGGATTGCGGGCCTGAAGATCAGTGGCATTGAAGATAAAATAATGGGGATAATCCTGTAAAATATCCTTCGCACAAAGTGGGGGCATGTATTCGTTCGCCACACCGTTGAAATCTACTATCCTGATTGTTCTCCCCCTCATCTCGGTGGTGTCGGGCGACTTTGCGCAGGAAAATAATTGGCCCATATCAAATATGAATCCACTGTAAATTTGGTGCAAAGAAAGGAAGAGGATGAAAGTATGTATGGATCGATTAAGGCAGACGCGGGGTTATTTATAAGCTGTCGGTCGAGCCAACGTCAAAAGGCGGTTGGCATTCAAAGTCAAACTTTTCTTTCGCTACGGAAGTTAGTACGATCACGGAGCATACACACAACGCGCTTTTGACGTTGATAACAACGAAGTGAGGGTTCAAATTGCATCACCCGTGAATTTTGACCGGCAGAACTGCGGTGCCCTTTGCAGAAGCTCACTTTGCAGATGTCAGCGGGCTATTTTTCCAGGTTTGCACACGTTCCAGTTTTAATAGATAAAAAATTCAGTTTACATTTATACCACGTGTTTGAATTTTATTATTTCATTTATTAAAACGTCCCATTAAAAAGAAATACCCCATTTCCGTGCCATGTCCAAATTTGACCCTGTCATACCCTGTTAAAGGGCTTCGAATCCGTCCTAGAAAGCTTTTCAAAAAAATGACCGTAAAAAAAAATGCCAAATATAAAAATCATGTGACAATAAAAAAGGGCTCAACGATTTTTAAAATGACAAAACAAGGGTTGGCTTTGAAAATCCCGGTCACTAGGTCCAGCGCCCAGTCTACGTGGCACTGGTAGACCATCTGGCAGCGATCACGATTCACGACACATGACTCATCACTCAGTGACTCACACTGAGCACAGTGCCTTCATTTCAAATTTGGACCCTGAGCAGGGGCATTATAGCAAGAGAAAGACAACGCATTTGATTAAATTCAAGGTTATTGTTGGGGTTGTGGAACCCTGTTATTTTTTTGGGTGTTTTGTATAAGGACTTGAAGTCCAAAAATTTTCTCTTTTCCAATAAGCATGAGGATAACCCACTCAAGACTTTTGATTTTGATATCTTATTCAAATCATGTGGGTTTTCTTCCTTGTTGTTTTTCTCAAATTTTCACATTTCTTTTTGTTTTTCAATTTTGGATATGTGGATTTAATCTAGGTATTTTCGTGATTTTGTTTAGGGCATCTAAAATTGATTTGGGTGTTTTTTAAATCTTATTTAGGGCATCAAATATATTATATGATTCAAATTTTGGGTATTTGGATATTATGTAAGTAGTTGTTTGGGGGTGAAAATTAATTTTCTGGGGTTGAGATATCTAGAATTGATTTGGGTATCTGAGAATTGATTCTTTTTTCATTTTGAGTAACTGGAGTCTTGAATACATACATATTTTTTAATATAATTTAGGATCTGTCGGTTTGGTCAATTGATAGCGAAACTATCAGACTTCTGTAGAGCAAAACTCATCTTTCTCGGTAACTTAGTTAACAATAAAATGCTGAACTTCTACCATTCCTGACTTACAATCCTTTGAAGGAATTTTTTCTTGTTTGTTTCCATGTTATTGGATCTTAGAGTCAAATTATGAAAAATGTGTTGGAGAAGAGAAAAAGGCGGTCTTACAAATTTCTTCTCTCCCCTAAGTTAAAGGGTGTGGAATTTTTGTTGAAAAGAACTGAGGAATTTCACTTAAAAATAAGGTCCATGTGTCTCAGAAACCATTTTATAAATAGTATCCGCCTAAATCTTCGCTCTAAAAGGGGGCTAGGAAGTAGGTAGTATCTATCTTATAAAAATCCAACCTGTTAACATTAATTGTTTTGTACTTTCCCTAATGACATAATCATCATTTAACATTAATGCTTGTTAACTTGTCTCCTCCTTTCGATCTTTCAACTGTATGCCTTCTGAGCAAAATGATAGGGGCCATTTGATCTGAAAAATAAATTACCTTTTTCGATTTTGAATCTTCACAATCCATTTATGTAATAGTTTGAGGTGTCCATCATTAAATGGTAACGTGTGCCCCTCCACTTGCATGTTATGAATTCAGATTCATGCACAACCACTTTACCCCTTGTGGAAGCATGAAATTTGACCATGGTACTAAATTGCTCAAGTGCTCTGTTGGGTGCTTGCTGGGACATCCACTTATTATTATAACCAGATGTTCCCTACTCCTAGTAGGGAATACCATTTCTAAATAACACTAACTGAACTTATTAAATGAGAATATGTGTCTTGCCCCCGTCGCCCCCTAGACCCCCCCCCCCTCGCCCCCCATGTAAAGCTTCAATATATATATATATATATATATATATATATATATTACTAATTTGTAGTGAATAGTCTTGCCCCCGTTGCCCCCTGGACCCCATCTTCTCGCCCCCCCCGCCCCCCCGCCCCGTGTAAAGCTTCAAAATTTTTTTTTTTTCATTTTTATATATATTTATATTACTAATTTGTAGTGAATATATATATATATATATATATATATATAGTTTCATTTTTATGAGACCAACGTATGTCAAGTCTCATTGTAAATTAAGATAATAAATATATAAAACTACTTACTATAATTACCAATTTACCAATCTCACTAAGAATTAGTCTTATAAATATATATAAAAATGAAACAATATAAATTATTTTATGTACAGACTTATATTGTGATGTGTGTACTATGTGATGCATAGTGAAATGTATATGAATAGTGAAATGCATGTAAACTATTCTGTGTACACACTACAGTCCACATATTATAAACTTTTAAAGCTCACTCTTCTTTTGTCATTTTAATAATGATTATGCACTTCTTGTCACACCATTTGTAACTTGTGTGTTCTAGTTCATATATATATTAGTGTTCAAATTTAAACTCAATTACCCATCCTAACCCGTCTAAGTTGATGTAATGAGTATTACAGAGTCTACACTTTTCTTTACAAATTTACAAAAACAATAAATGAATTGTATTATTTCTTTTTTATGAGACCAATCTCCATTTGAATATATATATATATATATATATATATATATATATATATATATATATATATATATATATATATATATATATATATATATTTCATTTTAATATATATTTGTAAGACTAATTTAAAGTGAGATTGGAATTTGCTTTCTTTTTTCTATCTATTTATAAGTCTAATTCAAAGTGAGATTGAAATTTGGTATCCCTAACTTCTAAAAGCTTACAATCAACACTTCTATAAGAATAACATTGAGTAGGTATGAATTAATTTTATACATTTAATTCTTATTTTAAATTTGTCATTGAGTACGTATAAATAGAGATAAAATAGTTTCTATTGGTCATCCTAAGAATGATAAAAGACAACTATCACTTATTGATGCATTTCATATCCCTCAAGATTCTAATCAACAATGTCAATCTAGAAATGAAGACTTTGATGTTCATCTACATGAAGGAAACTACGAATCGGATGGAAAACAAATTCGAGAAGAGGAACAATCATCAAAGAAGGAAAAAAGAACATTTAGTCCAAATGGAAAACAATATTTCCATGGGCTTATGATGTAAAAGATTGCAATGGTGTTGAAAGGATAAAATGTTCTTGATATGTAAAATATAAGAGAGAGACTCCATTTGCTAAAGATGGGAGTACTACCCTTCAAGTCAACGGTCTTAAAATGCATGTAGAAGCAGAGCCTCATAAATTTGCTTTCTAACTTTTGGAGGGAAAAAGCAAACAAAGTAGTATTCCAATAACTAAACATGTAGAAATAATGGTAGATACTAAGGAGAGAATCATATCTATGATAAAAAAAATATGTAATTTATTATCATACATGATTTACCTTTAGAAGTCTATAAACCAATTTACAACTTGAATAGGTATAAAGGCACTCCACACACGTCTCTAATAGATGAATACTCTACATATACAAATACCACATCTAGAAAAGAGTTTCTACAAGCTTCAAAAGAGGTATATTGAAAATAGTTAAAAGATGAGATTTTTCATAGTTTATTTTACTCAATTTTAGTTGATGAAAGTATTGATCAGAGTATACAATAGCATTTGATAGTTTACATTACATAATTGACAAATGAAGGAAGAGGTAAATGTGTAGCAAAGTTTATACACCTCCTTCAAATAAAGGATGGAACAACTCAATCTATGTATGATGTTGTGATAAGTCTTTTAGCAGAGATGAATTTATTATTGACAAATTTATTTGATTTTGGATTTGATAGGGATTCGTCTATGAGAGGTATTCATGAAGGCTTATCTACTAAGTTGTGTCGAGATGATCCTCAATTAATAGATATTTATTGCATAGCTTATCGATAAGCATTAGCAGCAAATGATGTTTCATCTTATTTTTCAAAGCTACAATTTATTGACAATTTGTAAATAAAATTTATTCGTGGTTTGAAAAATTTGCTAAAAGACCTAGAACATCAAGAGATCTAATGGATTCATTTCAAATTATTCGGTTAGAGGTGTTGCAAATTCATCAAATTAGGTGGCTCTCTAAAGGAAAGGTCATGCAAAGACTTGTCAAACTCATGTCTGTTTTGTTGAGAAAATGGGAGTTAGAGGATAAAAATATATATAATTTGACAAGATGTTTGCAAGTACAATTTTACATCTATTTACTTGCAAACGTACTTATTGAGTTAAATAAATTGAATACAAATTTTTAAGATGACCATGTTGACATTACTTCCATTGGCACTACTTTAGATATTACTATTGAAATATTTTTATAGGAGATTTTAAATAGACATATTTGGAGTAGGTATAATACATATTTCATTTTTTTAAAAATAGAGCACAAGGATGGACTTTTAATTTTTCAGATGGAGCAAGTATAATACATATACATCCATTGAGATTTGAGAGCTTGTATGACTCACAAAGATCAGAGACACTAGACAATTGCATTGAATTGAAAAAAAGTTTAATAATGAAGGTTATTGATTCTCTAGATGCAAGGTTTACAGATTTACCTATATTTAATACTACTAAGTTTTTCAATCCTCAAATTTATTATGATGAGGTGGATGATAGAGATCGTCAAACAAAAATATGGTTAACATATTTATGTGAAAAATTTAGTGTTGATAACTCATCTATTGTAGATACTATCAAATGTTTAGGTGAGATGAATGAATTTGTTTATACTATTTATAAATCATACCCAAAAAAAGTATGTTTGAAGCATGGGATCTTTGTGGAGGTGAAGCTGAATGGTTTGAAGGGTTTCTATATTTAATGTAGCTATGATAAGTTATTTTTTTATTCCAGCAAGCACGACAGTATTAGAAAGAAATTTCTCAAAGTTAAATAAGATAAAGAATGATGATCAATCTAGACTTTCTTTGAAAACATTTGATATGTTAATGCTTCTTTCCCTTTGTGCACTTCATGCTTTAAATGAGGTGTATTGGAATGCTATTTATGATGAATGGAAGCATATAAAGACACGAAGGCCTCTTCCTCTAGACCAATAAATCCATTACTACAACAGTTTGGAATATAAGAATATAAAAAAATAAAAACTTCACAGTAATTATAGTATCAGAAGGAAATTTTTGAATAGAAGTTGAAACCAACAATATAAGTTAATATATATTTTATTTGTGTGAATGAATAATTCTCCAAAAAATTAGAGTCCAAACTTATATAGTTCATACTTTGAGTGAGCAACATTCTTTAAGTGAAGTGAAAGTTGATTGGAATTGATTTTAATATTAATTAAGATTGTTTATAATTATTAATACATCATTTACATTTATATGTGTTTTATTATTGGACTATAAATAGAAAGTTCTAATTTCCTTTTTATTGAATTGGGTGCAAATGTAATAGTAATGAGCTAAGTTGGTCTTAAAAATTTATTGTGCACTAGTAAAAGTGGTGCATATAGGTAAAAATAAAAGCATAATGTTATTCTACATCATGTTTTTATTTTTAATTATATGCACCAAGTTGGCTACTGCATTCCTACCTCCATCCCCAACTGATGGTTGGGGTGGGTAGGGATAGCCTATTACCCACTCATGGATGGGCTTAGGAGGTGCATGGACTGGGTTTTGGTATATAGAAGAATTACCATTAAATGAACTAGTTGAATATGAAAGTTATGAATATTTGAGTTGATATTGTAAGTGTAAAATTACATAGCTTGATCCTCTGCTCTCTTTTTAACATTTTTTCTATCTAAGTCCTTTATCCTCTATTTTTATTTAATGATTACCCTATGAAATCTTATGTTTCTTGTCCAATATCTTCATTTTCCTTCTTTTATTTTTTTAAAAAAAAATCTATTTAAATTCTCTATTTTTATTTAATGATTATCTTGTAAAGTCATCATGTTACTTGATCTAATATTTTAATCTTCTTTACTCTACTTGATGTTTCTATTTTTAAGTTATCTATTTTTATTTAATGATTATTTTTAGTTAAAGGTGTTAGATTATCTTTTTATAGTAAGAGAATTTTACAAATCTGATTGATTGAAATTATATACTATATGGTAGATTTGAACACCATAAGTTATATGGCATTTTATACATTATTTTATGATTACCCTATTTTAATCATATTTAATTTTTGATAGACCAAGCTAACTCCATAAGCATTAGGATTTTACAAATATGACTAATTAAGATTCTATATTGTGTGGTAGTTTTGAGCACTATGTAGGTGATATGGCACTTTATAGAATATAAACTAATTGTTTCTAGTGTGTTGGGTAGGATCGATCATTTGAATTGGTGTGGCAAGTTGGAAACTATTATAAGATACAAAATAGCCTTCTCTATAATTACATTTTATAGTGTATACAATGTAATTTTCCCTCTTCTTTTGTGGCAATTTAATAGATCTAAGATAACAAAATCTAAGAAGTAGCTGTTACAGACATAATAGATGAATTTTCACTCTTCTTTTGAGATTTTTACATTGTCATGCACTTTTTATACTTGGCTTTTTTTTTTACAACCATTTTTTTTTGCACTTTTTGGATAGATTTGAAGCCCTTGGATGTGATGTGATGGGTTCAAATTTGACTGCTGGTTATGATTTTTATAACCTGTGACTTGTATCCTTTTGGTCTCATATATATATATAATATATATATATATATATATATATATATATATATATATATATATATATATATATATATATATATATATATATATATATTACTAATGTACTGTGAGATTGGTAATTACAGTGAGATTGGTTGTATATATTTACAAACTAATTCAACAAGAAGGGATTTAACAGAATCTGTTCATAATGTAGTAATAAAAAATATATAAATGTAAACATTGTATTAATGATTATAAACTATTTTAATTAATATTTATATATATATTTGGAAGATTAATTTAAAGTGTGATTAAAATTGGCAATTACAACAAGATTGGTTTTATATATTTAAAATACTAATTCAACATGAAGGGCATTAACATTTACATTTATATTTTATAGTTATTTTATTTTTGACATTGAATAGTTAAATGTTATTTAAAACAGTTTATAATCATTAATACAACATTTATATTTAAGTGTTTTATTATTGGACTATAAATAGGTACTGCTAATTATTTTCTTGTTGGATTGGATGCAGATGTAACAATAATGAGCTAGGTTGGTCTTGAAATTTTGTTGTGCATTGAAAAAGGTGGTGTATACAGGGAAAAATAAAAACATGATGCTATTCTACATTGTGTTTTTGTTTTAGTTGTATGCTCAAAGTTGACTATTGCATTCCTACTTCTATTTCCAATCGATGGTTGGGATGGGTAGGGATTATATACCCACTTATGGATGGGCTCAGGTGGTGTATGGACTAGGTTTTGACGTATATAAGAATTGTCATGAAATGAAATTGGATATGGAAGTTATGAATATTTGAGTTGATATTGTAAGTGTAACATTGCATAGTTAGATCTTATTCAATCCAATTTTGTGATTTAAATATTTTCTTTTAGCTCATTATTATAAAATAGAAGTACATTTGATTTGTATAAAGTAAGATGTTATGAATTATGATTATTGTACCCTTTTGGGCGAATGCTATAAATAGGTATTGCTAATTCCCTTCTTGTTAAATTAGGTGCAGATGTAATGGTAATGAGCTAGATTGGTCTTAAAAGTTTATTTTTCACTAGCAAAGGTGGTGTGTATAGGGAAAAATAAAAACATGATGCTATTCTACATCACATTTTTTATTTTAGTTATATGCTCCAAGTTAGCTATTGCATTCCTACTTCCATCTCCAACTGATGGTTAGGGTGGGTAGGGATTATATACCCGCTTATGGATGGGCTTAGGAGGTTCATGGACTAGGTCTTGACATATAGAGGAATTACCGTGAAATGAACCAAGTAGATATAGAAGTTATGAATATTCGAGTTGATATTATAAGTGTAAGATTGCATAGTTAGATCTTATTCAATCCAGTTATATGATTTAAATATTTTTTTTAGTTTGTTATTAGAAAATAAAAGTACAATTGATTTGTATAAAGTAAGATGTTATTAATTATGATTGTTGTACCTTTTTCGGTGAATGCTATAATTTCATTGAATAAATTTTATAGGCTGCATTTTTTAAATTTTATATATTATTTTATTTTTGTGTTTGAATCATTCCCCAAAAAATTGAAATCAAAGTTTCTTTAGTTTATAATTTTAGTGACACGTATAAAATTTACTTTTGTCAATCGAATGACACTTAAATTTACACTTGTCAATTGAAGGGCACTTAAATTTACACTCATTGATTGAAGGGCAATTATTTTTTACAACTTTTCATCACTGCAGGGATGGTTGCATAAATACCCTTCATCTTGAAATGAAGGCCAGCCCTTCAAATTTGACTGATGTTTCTGTGTACCATAAACATAGGCTGCACTGACACGAGTTGCAAAGCTGTGTACAAAAACATTTTATGGGCATGCATTTCTACTGCATGTGTGAAGTAGCCTCCCTACCTCGTGCCTTGTTAAGAGTTTATGATTTTAATGATTTTTAATGGTATTATAATTTTTAAGTAATTATTATTATAGTAATTATAAACTTTACTAACTAAAAACTAAATAATATTTATTCACATATTTTTATATAATATTCTAATATAATAACAATATCAAAAATTATCATTAAATAGAGTCAAAGGTATATTTGATTTAGGTAAAAGGTATATTTGATGTGGATAACAACATTATAAGTAGCAATAAATGTACACAAATGATGTTTTACTTGTGGTCGACCCTTGTTCTCCACACATGATCATTTTACAAACTAAAATAATATGATTAATGTGACCTCAACGAGCATTTTCCTCCACTTTATACACATAATAGACATTCTGCACCCATGACTAGTAAGACCCCTTGGTAAATTATGTCTTGTTATCGTGTTGAATACATATTTCAAATATGTACTTTATAATATAAAAAGATTTTAAATTAAAAAATAATGAGTAAACTTATATGAAATGGCATAACAATTAGGTGAATTGATAGATTTAATTGACATGTCAAATATTTTTGTCATAGGACATAGGGGACCTAAGTTACAACTGAGTGCGGAAGGAATGATCATATGTTGACCTACAGAGCACTCCAAGATTGCTTTTAGCCCTCATGTGTATATTTTAACCACATGTGCATATATTTAACCACATTTGTAGTTCTTCACCTTCCTTTACCAATGTCCCACTTCTACAACCAATCAAAGCATAGTTATGTCTATATCAAAGATAACACACATTCTAGACTTTTTCATGTGGCAAGGACAAACTGATTGTAATATTTGGAGTTCATATGCTCATGGGTAGAAAGCATGAAAAATAACATTGGTTTGCAACTAAGTGTGTAAGAACATGGAAATGAAGCAAGGGAGGTGGGCGTGGACATGTGGTGGACCCCACACTCTTTAAGTTGATTTATGATTGGAGGGGCATGTCTGAAAGGTTACGACATAATGAAACAACACATGTGGTGAAGAGGCCCCAACATTGGTCCATATAACCATTGAGAAACACACTAAGCTTATTGGCTAAGAAGCTTCTTTTTGTTATGGGTTAAAGAAGGTAAATGATTTTTAAATTGATTTTTTTTTTATACATGATAATTATGGGATTGGTGGGCCCACACATAATCTAGGACACAAGTATGTATTCCAGTTCCCATACCTCTAGTAAACCAATTTGTTAATATATACTCTTGTTGTGGGTCACCTAATCGTTGGTGGCATTTGAATATGGATCACCACTATACCAATATATTTGCTTTAACTATTGCATCATAACCCAAGGGACCAAATTTTTCTATCATTTACATGTTTGGATTAATTTAATGAACACTTAATCCACTTTCACACCAAACTCTATGTTAGAGTATGTATTTCATGCATTTCTCACATTTGCTAGTATATTGATTACCTATTTCATCCCTTTTTGAGTTTGTCCTATGTGAGGATTTATCCAAAATTGAATAGTGAGGTCATTTATATGTTTTATCTTATCTATTTATGCAAGAGCTTTTCTTTGTACTAACATATCATATTTTTGAATAACACTTGACTTGCGTTATTTTGCAATCAATTATCTGTAGCTTCATTTATGTGATGTTTTGTTGTAAACATTTCAAAATATTGGGTTGGAAAGCTTGTTCATCAATCCTAAAATGGTATCAGAGCCAAAATCCAATAGCCATTACTCAGCTTGTATGTTTCTTGCCATTATAGATTTGTCATTACTTGCTCAACTCACGAAGCTAGATCTGGCTATTTGATTGGTGATGGATGTTTGAGTTTGGATTTTTGCACTAATATTGAATAGATATTCAAGTTTGTCTTGGTTGTATAAGGATTGGATTTTTCATATTTATGAGGAGGATAAATGATTTCCACCTCTAGCTCACTGTCCTTAGCCTAAACTCTACATGACACCTTGATTTACTCACAAGCCATTCTTACTTCTTGTGCTATGAATTCTAGTTGGTTGAATCCACTCACTTATTTTTGTATTGATCTACAATGTAGATATTTTATTATGCCATGTTTATGCCGTGTTTGAGCAAAAAGGAGTGGTTTTTCAGAGGTTAGGATTTGATTACTTTTGTGTGTCATCTTGTTTTTTTCTTGGCTACATGGGGATCTATGGAGGAAATGAAGAGCATTTTGAAATATTTCAAACCTATGATGTGGAAAAGAAAGTACAAGGTGAAAAAAATCTATCTTGGAAATGGGCACAAAAAGTCTCAGAATAGTCAATATCTTCCACCTACTCGACATCACCATGCACATTCTACAGATACTATAATTTTGTGTCAAGCATTCTATGTGGATCAACAATATTTTTCATAGGTTTATGGAATATAAAAGTGGGATGATGCAATGATAGATGAGTATTCTTCATTGATGAAGAATCACACTTGGGATTTGGTCACTCTTCCTAAGGGAAGAAAGTTGGTTAGTTGCAAGTGGATTTACCGCATCAAGTATGTAGTTGATGGGTCCATTGATAAGTGTAAGGTGTGTCTTGTTACAAATGGGTTCTTGCATGTCAAAGGTATTGACTACTCTAAGACTTTTACAACTGTTGCCAAGATGGATTATGTTCACTTTGTACTTTCTCTTACTGCATCATAAGGTTTGCTAGAATATCAAATGGATGTTAAGAGTACTTTCTTGCATGAAAAAATATATATGGTGAAACCTAATAGGTTTGTTCATGATTCTTTTCTTATTTATCGACATAGGAAGTCTCTTTATGGTCTCAAACAGGTCCCTCAGGCTTGGTAGGAGAAGATGGATTCATTTATTCTCTACATTGGCTTTATTCATTGCCACTCTGATCTTACAATTTATATTTAGTGTATTAGGGAGGAAATTGTTATACTGGTCTTGTATGTTGACAATCTACTTCTCATAGGTAATTCCTCATCTCAAATTTAGACTATTTAGTAGGTGCTTTTAGTATAGTTTGACATAACTAATCTTGGTCTTTTGCATTTATTCTTTAGTTAACAGATTTCGTAGTCAGATATAGGGATCTATTTGAGTTAGCATAAGTATACCCTTGATCTTCTTCAAAATTTTAGAATGGCTGATTGCAAGCCAAGTCCTTCTCCATTTTAATCTTAAGTGACTCTCACTACCACTTGTACTACTCCACTTTGAGATTCTACATTATATAGGTAGATCTGGTTGGGAGTCTTACGTATTTGACTCATACTCACCTTGACATTTCATTTATAGTTGGGCTTGTATCTAGGTTTGCATATGAACCTCATGACAGTCATTGGTAGGATGCCAAAAAGATTTTATGATAAATGTGAGGCACTACTCATTTTGGATTACACTACACCAGGGGTTCTACTTAGTTGGTTGGATACAGTGATTCATACTGGGCAAGTTCTCTTGATGACAGGTATTCCACTTTTGGCTACATCTTTTATTTTTTTCTTCACCTATTTCTTGCTTGTGCTAAAAGTAGTAGGCTATTACACTTTCATTTATAGAAGCTGATTACAGGGCAATAGTTACAATGAGTTAGCAAATTCTTTGGCTTCATCAGTTATTGACATAGTTTGGATTTATGCAGGATTCACCCACTATACTTTGATGTGATAACTAAATTTTAATTCATATATCTTACATCCCAGTTGAGCATCAGTAGACTAAACACATTGAGGTACATATGCACTTCATTCATTAGTACATTCAAGATGGAGTACTTAGCTTGGAGTGCATTTTGACGTAGAAACATGTTGTAGAGATCTTCATGGAGCCTTTTGTATCACCTCATTTCCTTGAGTTGCATGGCATGCTTACTTTATTAGAAGTTATCCTTAGAGGGTGTTCATGAAGAAATATTCTTTCTTCATTTCATGGATACATATTGTACATGAGTACCTTATCAGGCCTAGTTGCTGGGACTCATATTGTGGATACACCACTATTTATTTTTTGGCTTTTGTTAGCCCTTAGATTTACTTGGGGGAGGGGGTGTTATAGTATGTATTTTATGTATTTCTCATATTTTTTAGTGTATTAATTAGATATTTCATCTTTTTATGAGTTTGTCTTATGTGAGGATTTATCCCACATTGGCTAGTTAGAGTAGTCTATGTTTTGCCTTGCCTATTTATGCAAGAGCTTTTCTTTGTACTAGCATATTATATTTATGAATAACACTTGACTTGCATTATTTTTAAATCAAATATCTGTAACTTCATTTGTGTGATGTTTTGTTGTAAACACTTCAAAATTTTGGGTTAGAATACTTGTTCATGATTCCTAACACTTTGGGCCTCATCTTTGATAGCAATTTTTGCAAATGTCTCTATTAAAATCATGCTCTAAGATGACACATGCCATTATTATTAATTTTAAAAATAATAGGCCTTTGCTAATTGTATAAAAAAATATGCTTTTTAAAATACTTTACCTTTTGTCATGAGTTATTTACGAAGAATGCACATGGATCCTTAATTGGACCATGTTTTCTATAAAGGAAAAAATTAGTTTCTCACAATTATGTTTTGATAACAATAAAATACTAAAATATTAATTTTTGATTTGAATGCTAAGACACCACAAAACCATAAAAGTGTAGAAATGTGGAAGTGGTTGGTCTTTGTCATTCACACATACTTAATTTTTTAAATAGATATCAAGGTTCACGAGACCTCTACCCAAATTACTTTTGACCAAAGCTACGAACTAGATCTAGGACACAATCAAGGGGCCTAGTCCCTTATAACCATTAAGCCAACACAAACAGCCACCATCGACCACTGAAACCACTAAATTAACTCAAACACCCACATCTAGCCTATAGACACCCTGTGAGATTCAAACTTGGGTGAAGCTAGGCACAACCAACCCACTTAACCAACCCTTCTACATCTCATTAGCTAAAATGTTGGGTAACAAGATTTTTTAAAAATAGACCCAAAACTATAGGGATTTTTATAACCATAATACCCAAACTAGTGGTGAATATTATACTTAACCATGGACTATGGACTTGCCTCATCGCATTAAACATAAGTTTCAAGCCACATGTCGACCCCCATCATATTGAACACTGAGTCAGTAGCCCATTGCATTTTGAATACTTTTTATGAATAACCCATCATAGCTTTGTGTGGGAATGATGCTAGAGAGGAGTCACCCTAGGGAATGGACCCTAAAACCTCCCACTTCTAACACTCAGCTCACTCACCACTAGGTTATCATCTTAGGGTTTTTATAATGTTGGGTACAAACATTTTTGTAACTAGAATTTCCAAACTAGTGGTGAATTGTATCCCTAGCCATGGACTGTCGACTTGCCTTGTTGCATTGAACACTGAGATGGTAACCCATTACATTGTGAATATTTTCACAAATAAACCATCATAGCTTTAGTGTGAGAATGACATTAGAGAATGGTCATCTTAGGGAATGGACCCTAAGACCTCCCACTCTTAACACTCAGCTCACTCGTCGCTAGGATATCATCACCAAGTATGTACTAATTATTATTATTAACTCCATGAAATTCTAGTTTTAATACATTAGTTTAGCATAAATATGTTTATTATTAAAATAACATATTATAATTATAATTATGTGGAATTTAACTTGCATTCATCAAATATCTTTTTGCATCCTACATAATCCATTCATACGAACCCCACACTCTTCATAGCTTCAACTAACTTGTACAAATTCAAATAAATATTAAAGTCCCCTCAAATTAATCAAATATCTTTACCTTCATGGCAATACATTACAACTATCTATGATTGATTTCCCTAATCACTTTGTTTAAACACACTTTTTGAAACCATATTATTTTTTCTAACTTTTGCATTAATGATATTCTCTATCTTTTTTTTAAATAATCACTGGGGTTCAACGAGTCCCCTACCGAAAAAATATATTTAAAAAGTATACGAACAAAAAGGCCAACTCAAAGATTTACAAATACTTATCCGAGCTCCCAACTAGAACTAAGGCATAGCCAACAAGTGGCGTGCCATGCAACAACTAATTACAAAAAACTACGATACCAAAAGAATCTCTAAGGCCGCAACTAAATTGCCAAGGAACACAGATAAACCAAAAAAGCTATCACCAATGACCAGAGCATAAGGAACCACAAAAATCAATTATTACCATCCTTTTCAACAACCTCCACCACAACAGTGTTGAATCCATTAACGTTTGAAGAGCCCTCAGCACACCAACCCTTCTCCATCACCCCCAAGAGCCGAAGTTTTATGCCACCCACAGAGACTGTGGCTCAATTGCTATCAAGCCTCCCCTGCATCGCCGAAGAAGCCACACCGGGGAGCAGTTTCCAACCAAGGAGGTGTTGCGCCCTTGCCTCGGATTGCCAACTTTGCTAAGAGCTTATTAGTGTCCACCCGCTCTCTACTGTGTTTGCATTAATTCATTTCCTGAATAGGATTCTTTATTTGAGCCAAGGGAGGCAAGGACATAAAATGCCCTTCTGAAGACGTAGAGTGACAAACCTTCTGTTGAATTTCTTCCACAAAACCTGCTAGAACCACGAACTTTGTTTCAAGAGCTCTAAGTGCTGAATTGGCACCAACCCAAGACTATCATAACCAGAGAATGACAAATTAGAAAATGGTCCCGATTCCACCCTGTCGATCTCCTCCACCACGCCTTGACTGTGATCCGGAAGCCTTTGACGGTGATTTCGTTAGTATACGTTTTTAGTTTTATACAAATATGAAAGCTCAGAATGCGAGGTCTCATCGATTGTGCCCAAGCCAGGTCTCCACGACCTGCTTTTACTCTTGGTGAGAAGCATATGTATGTAATCCATTTGCAAGTGTGGAGTATCACAAATCCCCATTATTTTCTGCTCATCACACTGTAATTGAGCAGTGAAAGGAACGAGAAAATAAACGCTGCCCGGCAGAAGCTCCTCTTTCGGCGTTATTGGGCGGGGATTGCGGGCCTGAAGATCAGTGGCATTGAAGATAAAATAAGGGGGATATTCCTGTAAAATATCCTTCGCACAAAGTGGGGGCATGTATTCGTTAGCCACACCGTTGAAATCTACTATTCTGATTGTTCTCCCCATCATCTCGGTGGTGTCGGGCGACTTTGCGCAGGAAAATAATTGGCCCATGTCAAATATGAATCCACTGTAAATTTGGTGCAAAGAAAGGAAGAGGATGAAAGTATGTATGAATCGATTAAGGCAAACGCAGGGTTATTTATAAGCTGTCGGTCGAGCGGACGCCAAAAGGCGGCTGGCATTCAAAGTCAAACTTTTCTTTCGCTACGGAAGTTAGTACGGTCACGGAGCATACACACAACGCGCTTTTGACGTTGATAACAACGAAGTCAGGGTTCAAATTGCATCACCCGTGAATTTTGACCGGCAGAACTGCGGTGCCCTTTGCAGAAGCTCACTTTGCAGATGTCAGCGGGCTATTTTTAAAGGTTTGCACACGTTCCAGTTTTAATAGATAAAAAATTCAGTTTACATTTATACCACGTGTTTGAAGTTTATTATTTCATTTATTAAAACCTGCAATAAAAAAGAATAGACTTCGTTTCCGTTTACCATGGGTTAAATGTGATAGCCGTTTAGATGTTTTTAATGTTTTTATTTGTAAAATACATTCAATTTATATTTATAATTGTATCAAAGGATGGGGAAAAAAATCATACAACCTGTAATATTGGCTTTCATAATTAAAAAATCTGCCGTTTTAAAATATTAATATACTAATACATAATACTTTGTGAAATGCCAACTCTCATAAGTAATTAACAAATATATTGTTAAATCTCTTAAGTATTCGTGTTGTCGTTCACTTTCATTTATGAGGAGGACATAGAACGTGTTTACATTTAATGGGAGACTTCCATCAGAAAAACTTTTCCACACATTCAATGTGTCTTGGTCTCTATGCTTCTAGTTGGTTATAGATTTCTAAGTTTTATTTTCAAGCTATTTTCCATCTATGATTTTCAGATCATTGAGAAATCGGGGGAATGCTATTGGATGGTCCAGATGATTTAGAGCTATAGACATCAATGGAATAATTTACACTGCAACAAAAGCTGGTTGGATTAAATGAATACATGCAGATGGATCGTGGGAGGATTGGAACAAGGTTGGAGGGACTCCTCTCAATCTCACTGTATCCAAGAGTCGGCATATTATTTTCTATGATCCTCTCCCCAAGGAAGAATTACCCTAACAACAATAACACCTGATTTGTATTTCATCATTTGGGGGGTTTTACTTTTTTTTGGTCTAATCTAATTATATTGGGAACACTCTTCTCAGGGTATTCTCAAGGTCAATAATGAGTGTGTATTGTAGATTTTGACATAGAAGAAATCAAAATCAAATATGTTCTTATTCTTTTAAAAAATATGTTCAAATTTAGTGGCTAAGCATGAATATATATGCTTGAAGTAAAATGTTGAGTTGATTTTGGGATTTTCAGTTTTATTGATGTAGATGTGGAAGGCAGAGATGGAAGTTTATATTTTTCAGATGCAAACACCAAGTTTCCATATAGTCAATGGGGTTTCAATTTTTTAGAAGGAGAAGCATATGGCCACCTTCTCAAATATGACCCCAAAAAAGAAAAGACAAGTGTGTTGTTGGAGGGCCTTGGGATTGAAAATGGAGTGGTTCTTTCCCCACATGAAGATTATGTGACCATCTACAAGACATTGAAGTAAGTATATTTTAAAAACAGATTCTACATTAAAATGAAAAGATTTTTTTTTATTCCATAAATTAAAATTTTTATTTAACACCCATGGAAAATGGAGACCATAGATATATGTAAGTTTAGCAACGATGCATTTTTTGCTTGCATATATTTATTATCTTGAATAGGACTAACTTTTAGCTTAAGTGCTTATAAACTTCAATAAATCAAAAAAACATAAATACGTGACCAAATTCCCGATCCATGATTTGAACAAATTATTCATATAGCATTATAATATAAGTTATGTGTCTTATATTTAAAAAAATATTATGATATGTTATAATATTTAGGGTCAAATCATAATAGTTTGTCCCACTTTTTGGCATAAAGAGGCCACATACACTTTCATCTTCTCCTCAAAATATCTTGAGTTTGGGTCATTGAAATTAATCAAAAAATATTTTTTAGACTATTTAAAAATATGTGTATAAACATTTTTTCATTTTTTCTAAAAATCATTAAATATTTTTTAGGATATATTTTTAAATGTTTTTATGGCCGGTTAGTGGGACACAATATTATAATCTGACCCATTTCTTAGATATATTTATACATACTTGAAAACAATTTCATTTATATGAATTATTATCTTTATTTTTATATCATTTTATTATATGAAAATATATATTTTTGTATTTATTTGAAATTTATAAAAGTCAGAAATAAGAAATGAACATCATGTGAAAGGTGACCTTATTTTAAAAACCATCAAAAATTCTTTTATTGACAAGTATGGGTGACCATCAAATTTAACCACTGTCGCGTGCCATAAATGTACGCTGCACTAATGCATGTAACAGTGGTAAAGCTATGTACAAAAACATTTTATGGGCATGCATTTCCGTTGCACGTGCAGAGTAGCCTCCCTACCTTGTGCCTTGGTAAGATTTTATGATTTTTAATGATATTATATTTTTTACTTAAGCAAATAATTTATAATTTTTCTTTAATTAATGAAAATATATAACATGATATATAGATATATTATTATAGTAATTAAAAAATTTCCTATAAAAAATTAAAGGACTATTTTTTTTACATATTTTCATTAAATATTTTAATATAATAACAATACAAAAAATCATCATTGAACATAATAAAAGATATATTTGATTTCTAGGAAAAAGGTATAATTGATGTGGATGGTAAAAGTATAAATCATAGTAAACACAGGGATGGGATGTTTTATTTGTGGTCGACACCTGTCCTCTACACATGATCATTTTGCATACTAAAATAATCCGATTAATATAACTTTATTAGTTATTTTATTCTGCTTTACACACATAACATACGATCTACACTCACGACTGATAAAACCCCCTAAGAAATTGTCTTGTTGTCAATTTAAATACATATTTCAAAAATATACTTTATAATATAAATAAAATTCAAATTAAAAAATATTGAGTAAACTTATATAAAATAACATAACAAATAGGTGAATTGATAGATTTAATTGATGTGTTGGGTATTTTTGTAGAGGACGTAGGGGACCTAGGCTACAAATGAGCGTGCAAGGAATGATCATACATCAACATATAGAGGGCTTCAAATGCACCTTTAACCCTCATGTATAAAGTCTGACCACCTATGTCAGTGGTTCCTCCCCTTCTTTACCACCACCCCACTTCTACAACCAATGAAAATGGGGTTATGTCTATATCAAAGATAACACACATGCTAGCCTTTTTTACGTGGCAAGCACAAATTGTTTGCAATATTTAGATTTCACATGCTCGTCGGTAGAAAGCATGAAAAATAACATTGGTTTGCAGCCAAGTGTGTGGAAGCCCAAATGAAGCAAGGGAGGTGGATGTGGACATGTGGTGGACCCTACACTCTCTAAGGTGATTTATGATTAGAGGGGCATGTCTGAAAGGTTACGATGTAATGAAACAACACATGAGGTGAAGGGCCCCCAACACTAGTCCATGAAACTAGCTTATTGGCCGAGAAGTTTCTCTTTACTCTGGGTTAAAGAAGGCAAATGATTTTAAAATTAAGTTTATCAATTTTTTCATTTTTAATATATGATAATTATGGGATTGGCAAGTTCACACATAATTTAAAATACTAATAGATGTTTTAGTTCTTATACTTTTATTAAACCAATTTATTGATATATATTCTTATTATTAATCTCCGGATATTAATAAAATTTGAACATAAGTCATTATTATATCAATATATTTCTTTTAACTATTACATTACTGTAACTCAAAGGATCAAACATTTCCATTATTTACATGTTTGGATCAATTTAATTAACATTGAATCTACTTTCGCACCAAAAATTGGGCCTCAACTTCAGTAATGATTTTTACAATGGTCTCCATTTAAAACATGCTATAAGATGACACCTATCATTTTTATTAATTTTAAAAATAATAGACCTTTTACTAAATGTATAGAACATTTTTCTGCTTTTTGAAATACTTTACCTTTTGTCATGCGTTATTTACTCGGAATGGGCATGTATCCTTTAATTGGGTGGTGCTTTCTATAAAGGAAAAATTAGTTTCTCACAATCACGCTTCGATAACAATAGAATAGTTAAATATTAATCTTTGTTTTGAATGCTAAGACATCACATAATCATAAAAGTGTAGAAGTGGTTGGTCTTTGTTAATTGTATATATGTGTGTGTTATAAAGTGCAAAGAACCAGCAAAGGAAAGGAGATTGACGCTGCCATTGTAAGGAAATGTTGCAGATCTGCAGTGTATAAAACAAAAAAGAAGGAGATCGTGAAATAGGAGGAGCGATTTACAAAGCTTGCAGACTTGTGAGGTCGTGCCTATATCACATATATATATATAAATATAATTTCAAGACAAGAAAGCGCAGTCAAGGGAAGAGTTTTATTTCGATGCATTGAAAGAATAAAGCACTATGGAGAAGCGGAAATACCAGCCATCGTGGAGAAGAACAACCACGGGGTCGTAGAATAGCAATCTGAATATTTAAAAAATAACAGTGTCAACTGCGGAGGAGATCTACGGAAGGAGGCCAGATCATAAAAGAAAAGCTACAACGCTTTAGCACATCAAACTGTGATCAACATTATACAAGTAAGTATTTGAGCTATAATCCAGTTTTTCAAAAGCATATTTATTTCAGATCTTGTCAAAAAAAAAAAAAAAAGACAGAGAGAATACATCAGTAATATAGCCGGCATGGAAGGAAAGAGTTGGCAGCGTCCGCCAAAGTTTGATGCCCAGAACTATGATGTCTAGGCAAAGAAAATGAGGACGATTTTAGTGGCAAATGATCTATGGAATGTGTGATCACCGGATTCACATATGTGACTGGTTAAGCAACATACAATGCATTGATAAATGCCCAGAAAACCCAGTTGAAAAAAAATTGGAGGAAGGATGCAAAAGCATTAAATTTGATTGAGATGGCAATGGCAAAATCCATATATTCAAGAATTGTAACAACAAATTATGCAAAGCAAGCATGGGAGATCCTCCAAAATTCCTATCGAGGTACTAATAAGGTACAGTTAGCAAAACTCCAAATGCTTAGAATAAAATTTGAAACATTGCAAATGAATGAAAATGAGTCTATTTCAGAGTTTCATACTAGAATCTCTAGTTTAACAAATTAATTAAGAGTTAATAGTGAAACAATAGATGATCAAAAGATCATTGAAAAGATTCTTAGGAGTTTGCCTATGAGATATGATCCAATTGCCATAGCTATTAAAGAGGCCAAAGACCTCTCAATGATGATAGTAGATGAATTGATGGGTTATCTTCAAACCCATGAGCATCGGTT
This sequence comes from Torreya grandis, assembly GCA_037957365.1. Lineage (NCBI taxonomy): Eukaryota > Viridiplantae > Streptophyta > Pinopsida > Cupressales > Taxaceae > Torreya > Torreya grandis. The sequence goes on along the minus strand of JARHVA010005152.1, from coordinate 953,128 downwards.
GAATAGATCTAGACCTTCTTTCCTAGAGCAAGCCTTCAAAGCTCAAGCCAGTTTCAGAGGCAGGGGGAGATGAAGAGAAAATAGAGGTAGAAGCTTCAAAGATAGAGGAAGAGGAAGGAGATACTATGGAAGATCAAGTTCAGATAGTCAAGAAAGAGCAAGCAGCTCCCAACTAAACTTCTAAGAGAAGAAAAAAAGTAGTACTTCAAATCAAAGGTATGACAAAAGTAATATTCAATGCTATTATTGTCAAAAGTATGGTTGCTTTGCTAATGAATGTAGAAAGAGACAATATAACCAATCAAGACAAAGTGCACATGTAGCCATTAAGAATGTAAGTGAACCTAAATATTTTCCAAACATGTTTATTGTATACAATGTTGCTAAGCAGAGCAATGCTAAGGTATGGTATCTAGATAGTGCATGTAGTAACCACATGAGTGGTAATGAGAATCTATTTTCCTCTATTGATAAGAATATTCAATCAGATATTAAGATGGGAAACAATGAAAGAGTTCATGTTGTTGGTAGAGGAATTTAGTTATATGCACCATGCAAGATGAGAAGAGAGAAATCCAAGATGTCTATTATACTCTAAATTTAAAACATAATCTATTGAGTACTGGACAGTTGGTTCAAAAGGGATACAGAGTCCCGATGGAAAATGGAGAGTGCAAAATATTTGACAATGAAGGAAGAAAGAATGTTATAGCTAGAGTTAAAATAACGAGGAACCAAATGTTTCTTCTCAAGATACAAATTGATCCTCTCATGAGTACTATAAAACTACATCAATCAGCGTTCAAGATAGTCATGAAAGGCACATCTAGACTCTGGTATTTGAGGTATGGGTATTTAATCTTTTCTAGATTAGATCTTTTATCTAAAATGAATATGGTTATAGGTCTACTAAGAATAGTAGAACTTGAAAGAAAATGTGAGTCATGCATATTAGGGAAACAACATAGACAACATTTTCAATCAGTAATGCCTAGAAGGACAAAAACACCTTTGGAGTTAGTGCATTTAGATTTGTATGTTCCATTGAAAACTCTCACCCACTCTAAGAATGCATATTTATTAACTTTCATAGATGATTATAGAATAAAAATTTGGATTTATTTCCTAAAAAATAAGTCTGAAACTTTTGAGAAGTTTAGGTGGTTTAAGCCATTGGTTAAAAAATAGAGTGGATATTTCATCAAGGCCCTAAGATTAGATAGAGGGGGAGAGTATGTTTCTAAAGAATTATTAAACTTTTGTAAGATTAATGGAATTGAAAAACAATTCACAACTAGATACACTCCACAACAAAATGGAGAGGCAGAAAGGAAAAAATAGGACCATCCAAGAGATGGTCACAAAATGTTGAAAGCCAAGGGACTTTAAAAAGAATACTGGGGTGAAGCTATAACAACAACAGTGTATTTGTTGAACAAATGTCCCACAAATGCTGTTCAAAATATGACTCCACAAGAAGCATGGACAAACCAAAGGTATAATGTTGAACATCTAAGAGTATTTAGGTGTGTGGCATATGCATATGTGACAAAATAAAGGAGGCATCGATTGATGATAAAAGATGAAAGTGTATCTTCATTGGATATGGTGAAGACACTAAAACTTACAAATTGTTCAACCCTATTATAAAGAATGTTCTGATTAGCAGGGATGTTGAATTCATTAAAAATGAACCATGGGATGACACTATTAGCACTGCATTGGGTATCTTAGAATCGATACTGATAGATGATGGAAATGAAAATGATCAAATTGAACAAGTCACAAATCAACAAGGTGAACTATCAACAACACCTCCATCACCTTCACAACATGCTTCTCAATCAAGCAACTCTAGTAGCAGTGTAGATCCAACTCTTACTTCTCTTATGCCTAGAAAGACAAGGAACTTGAGGGAGATATATGATGACTCAAGGTATGATGATGAAAATTTTAATTTTTCTTTATTTTCTCTAGATGAACCTACATGTTTTGAAGAAGCACTGAAAGAAGAAAAATATTGTAAAGCTGTGAATGAGGAAATAAATGCAATAGAAAGAAACAAAATATGGGAGTTAGCTAATTTACCTAAGGGTAAAAAAGTGATTTGAGTGAAGTGGGTCTATAAGGCCAAGATCACAACAGAAGGCAAAATTGACAGGTACAAAGCAAGATTAATTGTTAAGGGATATAAACAATTTGGTAGAGACTATGATGAGACTTATGCTCATATTATGAGAATGAAAACCGTGTGGGTTATCTTATCAATGTCTGCCCAACACAAGTGGAAGGTATATCAAATGGATGTGAAATCCACCTTCCTAAATGAAGTAGTAAAAGAAGAAGTCTATGTTGATCAACCTCTTCAATATGAAGTACTAAGAAAATAAAACAAGGTGTATAGGCTCAATAAATCACTCTATAGGCTTATACAAGCACCAAGGACTTGGTATAGTAGAATTGATTCATACTTCACTACCAATGGTTTCAGCAAAAGTAATAGCGAGCCCACACTTTACATCAAGGAGATCCATGGTAAGATTTTGATTGTTGTGTTATATGTAGATGAATTAATATTCATAGAGAATGATGATGCTTTTATTAGTGAGTTCAAAGAAGCAATGAAAAGGTACTATGAAATGATAGACTTGTGTTTTTTAAGATATTTTCTTGGTATAGAAGTACAACAGATGAATCATGGCATATTCATTTCTTAGTCAAAGTATGCTTCACAAATCTTGAAGAGGTTCAAAATGTTGAATAGCAAGCCTGCGCCAACACCAACCACTATAGGTCTCAAGTTGAGTAAGGAATATTGCAACAGTGAGGTGAATTCAACTTTATATAAGAGCATGGTAGGTAGCCTCATGTATTTGAAAATATCTAGACCTGATATAGTGTATGTAGTAAGTTTGATTTCTAGATTTATGGAAACACCTAAAGATACACATTGGTAAGCAGGTAAGAGAATTCTAAGATATGTCAATGGAACTGATAACTATGGCATTCTTTATACTTCATCAAGTGATTTTGATCTAGTTGGCTACATAGATAGAGATTGTGCAGGTCATGTAGATGGCAGGGAAAACACATCTGGTTATGTATTTCACATGGGTTCAAGAGCCATTTCTTGGGCATTCAAGAAGCAACCCATAGTTCCTCTTTCCAAAGCAAAAGCTAAATACATTGTAGCAAATGCAGCAACATGTCAAGCTATTTGGCTAAGGAGAGTCTTAGCAGATTTGAAGAAGAAAAAAATAGATGACATAATCATATTTTGTGATAACATGTCTTCAATAGCATTGACGAAGAATCCAGTGTTTCATTGACAAAACAAGCATATACAGATTTGTTATCACTTCATAAGAGAATTGGTTGAAGATGATGAAATCAAATTAGCATTCTGCAGATCTCTTCACGAAGGGACTAGCAAAGGAGACCTTCAAGCATTTGAGACATAATTTAGGAGTAATGGATGTTGTAATAGCTAGTGGAATAAATTAAGGTGGAGTGTTGGAATTCTTAATTTTTCTCACATCTATTATTAGTAATTATGTTAGTCTATTTTTTTTATTGTTGTTTGTTCTATAGTTGTATCTGCTGAAAGTTGTTAGAGGTGTCTTAATATAGAAAGTTTTTTTCATTGGAGTTTGTATAAGACCTCTTTATAAGAGGCACTATGTATGCAAGTATGATCAATCAATGAAGTACAAATAAATCTGTTTTGTGCCCATATTAGATAAGACAACTACTATGAAACCACAAAATAAGCGTGCTTATTAACCACATGTCCAAAAACTATATTTAATTACATCATTTCTTTGCAATTCAATAAAAAACATTTAATAGTAGGTATTTTTTTATAATGATATTGTACCACTTGTTTAGTTTATACTAATATGTTGCATTTAATTTAGATTACAAATTTACATCTAAACTCACTCATAAGCAAATTTTAATACAAAAATAAGTTCTAACTATCACATAACTCTTTTTAAATTTTTATCATGATAATATATTTTACTATTATAAATACATATATTTTTTATTTTATTTGAAAGAATGCAATTTACAAGAAGAAAAAAAATAGTCCAAAGAGGATTGTAAAACATCATACAACAATTATAGCACCATAGCAAGTTGTAAAAAAACAACAGATACACTACAACTCGACATGTTGTGACAAAACATCTACTAAACAAACCCTAATGCCTTTCCAGAAAAGCAAAATAACAATCCAAGCATTAAACCAATGATTCAACAAGCTATTACAAACCTATCAAAATGCCTAAATCTGAAGCAAAACATAGTCCTTCAAGCCCAACAAACCTATCTATTATAAATACACCAATTAATCAAATAACAATTTATAGAACAAAACACAATTGGATGGTATCCTCAACACCCGTTTAGAGAAAACTCACGATAAAAACAATAAAACAAACCCAAACAACCCACATAAACAAAAGAACAACCAACAAACCCTAGGTAAGGAACCTATAACAGTGGAAATGGAAAGAAACAAAGATTATTGTTGTCTCCAACGAAGCAGAAGCCAATCCTCTGCTGCCGCTACCATCACCGCTAGAAACTATAGGAACAAACCCTAGAGTGGCGACGACAGCAACAGTAACGGCTACAGGAGAACAACGAGCAGGAAAATGTAACACACTGTCGTTGAAGAGCACAACCTGCTGCCGACAGAGAACCAAACACCTGCTGCCAAGGCAGCTCATCCAAATGCCTTTTCTGAACGCAGAGCATCCAAACGCCAAGCAAGGCAACATGACACAGAGCAACAACCGACACCAAGCAAGGCAACACAACGCAGAACAACCACCGACGCCAAGCAAGGCAACACAATGTAGAACAGAAGCCGCTACTACAGCTACCGCCGCCAACGCACAGAGCATCAAGATATTATGTTGCGAGTATAAATGTCTTCCAAATGATTTTGTGAGTCAAGACGCAGTTGTCAAAAGTAATTAAAATAAATATCTACAATTATCTGAATAATCGAAAAAATGTCTGCTGCTCTTATTTGTATTGAGATTCAATCCAGCCAATGTTGAGCCTTATTCATGCAAATCCTGTTCCGGAAATTGTAATTCGAAATTATGCTTTGTTGATTTTTTATGGTATGCATGATCCCTGTGTTGATCTGTATAACCATCTTCATTAGGTCAAACCATTGCATCCTCTGAGACAAGATACCTGATTCTAGATGCATACAAACACTCCTTAAAACTTGATCTTTGAGAGTATGTATCATGTATAAATTCTTCAATATCTAGCTCTCCCCACCTTGGATTTTCCGTATCTCCATTATTTTCCACTCCCGTGCACTCATTTCCTGAAACTACCACATCACTGTTGATCAATATGCCATCTGGTTTCCAATGCAAGAAATGTACCATCATGTTCTATTAAGCAATGATATTGGCCTTTGCCATAATCATACCAAACTTTATCTCTAAGCTTCACCAACATCTCCTTGCTCAGATGATACCAGGGATCACTAATATTTAGCAAATCCATTGCTTCTGAATGTATACAGTCTCCTCTATGTGACTGTAAATTATTGTTGTCGAGGACAATCGCACCACCAGCATTGGGCTATGCTCTTTCTTTCTGTAGATTTCTCAACTTTGTCTCCTCTCCAAAGAGGAAAAGTTGGTCTTTCACAATAGACTCCGGAGAGGAGGGAGGAAAACACATGCAGAATGTAGGTGGGACATTTGGAGGACCAACACGTAAGGGATTTAAGATAATATGTTTAAAATATTATTATATTAAATATATATTATATTATTATTATTATTAAATATATATTTTTTTATTATATTAATAATTAATTTTTAGAGTATTTATTTGGTCATTGAATGGTATTATATTATCATCATTAATAGGTATCTCTCCGTGAATGAACATTATTAATCAAATTGATTAAAGATATAAATGTCTTCTCTAACTAAGTTGTATAGTTGTGAAGGTACAATTTCTTCAAATAATTTAAGTTTCATTATGTGATGTGTTTATAGTTGTCCCAAAGGTACAAGTTACGTTGAAAATGATTTAGTTTTTTTGGTTTTTGTAAAACATGATTTTTTAAAGTAAAAGAGTATTAATCGACTTTGTGTGTTTATTCATACAACATTGAAATGAGTTGTTTGAGGAGGAGAAATTTTGTTTCAAGTGAGCTTGAACAATAACTAAGTGGTGAAACCTTCCAAAGTGACTTGGGCAGTGATAGTAAGCAGCAATACTTTGTTGTCACATAGCTTGTACAAAAAATATACATCTTATTTCATAGATTGTGGAAATACTCTTTCTTTGTATCAAAAGTTATATGCATATGCTTGAATAGTCTCCATCAAATCATAATAATGGTCAAAGTGTAATGCAAGTGGTAAAAACACACAAAACATAAATGTGTCATGTGATAGCTAAAAATTCAAAAATCTAATCTAAGAAATCAAATATATAAATCTTATTATAAATATAAGCTAAAACTTCATATTGAGAAACAACAATAAAATTAAACAAAATAAATAAATACTTATAATGATTTAACTTTTAAGGGATTATGGAATGTAAACCTTAGGTTGTTAAAGGTCTCAGTATACTAAATCAAGGAAAAGATATGCAATAAATATAGCCACTGATTTGTGCAAGAATTGACCTAATTTGATATTTTAAAAAATAGTAATAAATGACACTAACAAGTACTTAGCTGGAAACTAACTAAGATGAATGATCTGGAGGCTAAAAACTAGCACAAAAGCTGATCAGGATGTCATGAATAGGGTTCAGGTGTGAAAAACCCTCTTGGATAGTAGCGGGGTACATTAGACATAGCACACCGCACTAGTGTCCTCTTCAACACTAGTGTCTTTGTGTAGGGAGTGATGTGAAATTCTGGGAGGAGTTGTATCTAATTCTAATATGCATGTTCCTATGCAGATGAAACTTGCTTTAATGTTTGTGACCTATTTTGGGCTGATTTTGTATGCAAACATTATATCTCCATGTTGTTAGGGTATTGAGAAGCACAAGTAATAAAATTAAGATGTTAGTTAGGTAGACAAGATGTCTTCAACACCCTCATGTGTTGAGAGTTGCCTACATACCAATACCTTGAGAGGAGATCAATTTTGATATAGTTCTCCTAATTTAAGTGTTGGTATAAGTGCAAGTGAATGCTAGTATGAGTGTTGACTTGAGTGCTTTGAATGAGGATTGAGACTGTAAATCTATATATTCCGAGCTTAGGGTGGTTATATACGACTGTATGTAGAAGTAGGGTAGAATAAGGATCAATACCCTTGATTTTACACAACTTTTTTTAATCTTGTTTGTGGATTTTACATTTAATTTCCATCTAATAGATAAAAGGATAAAAGTCATGTACTTATACTTATCTAGTGCTTGTGCGGTGTGTGAAATAGGTCTAGGTTGACCATAGGTGTTTTAAGAATTGAAAACATATCCATTTGGGTTGAAGATAGGCAAGGGACACTAAAATAGTCCCTTGGTCACTAGCACAGTGTGATAATGTCCAAAGAACAATGCTAGTGTCTAGGTGGCAGAACTTGAGGTACTAGGGGCCTGAATCCTTAGGGGAAGGTTTGGGACTAATTTTGGGATTTGTAATGCTTAAAAAAAGTTGGACAAGGGTTGAAAGAATATCTAAGATAGGTCTAGGGCTAAGATAGGGATATGTGATCTCAAGTGACACTCATTGCACTCAAGTGACATTTTATATGACTACATTTTTCCCTTTTTATTTTAAAAATACAACAAAATGAAATGATTAGGAAAAAGGAAAAAGGAAAAAGAAGCATACCTGGAATTACCTATGAGGTAAAACCTATGAATATGGATCTGAGTGTGTAAAGCAGACTCCATTATGTATCCTACAAATGAAACATGGATGAATTAGTCTTTACTTAATGAATATCAAAAGCAAAGACAAAACTAAGTAAAAAGATAAAAGAGAGAGGAAAGGAATGAATATACCTCATTGGGTATGTGAACCAATGCAAATAAATTCATGATCTATTGTGTGTGTGCATGTAGCTAATGATCAAATCAGTGAATAAATTAGATTGAGTTCATCGCTTGCTCAATCCCCATGTGTGGGTGGCTCAAGAACTCAATCCAGTTTTGACTCCATCATTACCCACCCCTAATCGATGGATCATACATTGTGAATAACTTGGATTAGATTAATGGCTTGTTCAACCTTTCTATGTAGGTAGCTCAAGGACTCAAGTAGGCTATGACTCCATCATTGCCTACCCATGTGTAGTAGATACATATATGACCGAAACTATATGATGTAACTAAAACTATGTAAGAAGGATTTGGGGCCAATTGGAAACTCTAAAATGTAAAATAGCCAAAGGGCCTCTCAAACATTCGAGAATGTAGCTCAAGTTCTATGCATAAATGCCAACCATAGAAGATGGAATAAGGCATCAATATGGTGTGAAAAATGGTGCAAATGGTGTCTTAAGTATACAATGTGGAGAATGACATGGAATTGTAATTCCATCTGAGATGAGCTAGTGAAAAACTAATCATGTAGAAAAAATATGCCACACACATGCCCCCAATTATGATATCTATGAATATGGATTCTGGACTGAGTTGTAGCAATCTATGTCTATGTATATATAAAACTGAAATAGGAGTGATCATGTTTTGCATTATGTCCCTAATTTGAACAAACTTGGTATGATTCTATGTAAAATCAAACATAAACTAATCAAATTTGATAACCTATGATTGAAACTGTGTAAATCTGGACAATAACTGCTATGTTCTTCTATCAAATTTGTATTTTCTTATTCTGGGGATACTGGATAGTAGTGCACCATGCTAATGTCCTTTGTTTAATGCTAGTGTCCTTTTGCATTTTCTTTGTACAAACTAAAACTAATATTTGTCTAACTATTTTCTATTTTGTTTTCTTGATTTTGAGATCTATAATTCTATGTCTATGAGCTAAAAAATGTACATTGAGTTCACTTGGATGGCCTAATATCTATGACAAACCACTATGAATGCCCCCTCTTTTGAGGGGATTTTCTATACCTACACAATAATTGTCCTCAAAATAAAATGTCTACATGATGTGTGTTATACTGAAAACATATATGATATTTGCATGATAAACCAATATAATGCATATACATGACATTAGAATGTAAGATAATCTAAGCATAGGTTGGTAATGTATGATGTATGTTATATCTAACATTCACATGAATATCAAGATAGATATTGTAGGCATCCAATTCCTAACACCATTTGTGTTGGAATTGTCAATCTTACTCGAATTGTACTCAAATGCACATTTTAGGTCAAAATCCATAAAACATGTTAAATGATTCAAACTTGTTATTTACAAGTACCAATTTAGGTTAAAGTATCCCTGCATAGGGCAATGCATTTTATGGGCCAACTAACTTTGATAAGATCATTTCGAGTCAAAATGACCATTTTACCATTTAGTGCTCTAGATCACTCTTTTCTTCTAATTCATTGGTACATGTCATGTACCTTTGTTATTTGGTGTTGGAAACATCCTAAATGAGAATACAGCTCCAACACATCTAACATTACCTTTCAATTCCTCTCCAGTCAAATTACAATCTAGTAATATGACTTTGTGACCATTTTGATTAATTGTGGGCCAATTTTCAAATAATTGCACAAATGTTGATTAACCTTGTTTAAGGCTAATTAATCTAAATCAAGAGATTAAGTGTATTTTCCATGAGAGTTGTTGAATATTTATTTTTGAAAATTGATTCCTATTAACTACATCATTAGGTGACATCATTTCTTGGGAAGACATCCCTAAGCCATAAATGTCACAAATATCATGAATATGGGTCACCCATGCTTAGTTAATGTTTCCCATGCCTCTTTAATGACCCTTCTTCCAAGGTCATGATGAAGATAATTATGGATTTAATTCTAAATATTAAGATTATCCATGGCCATACATCTCAATCTTGAGATGGATGTCCATGGTTGATCCTGACCAATCTCAAAAACATATAAATAGAGAGGCCATAAACATGAATTTTAAGCTATTTTGGTGTAAGTTTATTATGTTCAAATATCTTCAAAAGCTTGAATATTGTAAAGTTATAATGATAAATTGTTTTCAGAAGGTTTTGCATTTGATCATAGATTTTGCTTGCAATCTTCATTGATAGGCTAGTTTAGTGATTTGGAATCATGAACCTATGTTTTATGGAGTGTTCTTGAGGCATTGGAGGAGCTTACCACCATTGTTGACAAAGACAAGGATACTTGATCAAGGGAGAACATGTTTTTGAGCCACATGAGTATGGTGAATCCATTTAGGAAGGTAATATGGTGTTTCTTTCTTTCATTTCTTTCTTTCTATCTTTTTAAATTCCCATAGGAATAGATAGGCTTGGTTAGTTAGTTCTTTATGCATGTTTCATTATTTATGGACTAATTTTTGACTAAATTTCTTTGTAATCCTTTCTAAATATTGGCACATTCGGTGGGACAAGACACATCTCACACCTGAAGGAGATCATTTTACAACTCTAAAATATTTATTTGAGCTTTTAAATCTCTTGCAAATTGATTTTCTAAGTTTATATTGTTATTTTTTTTGCCACAATTTTTACATAGTAACCATCGTCGGCAAGAATACCGACATCATTTACCTTCTTAACCGACGTCAGTTAGTAAAACCAACATCAGTTAGATCTCTATTATCCCAAGTAACCATTGTCGATTGTAATAACTGACATTGATCACTATGTTTTTCTTAAAACACAGAACCAAGAGCTATTTTTTCAAAGTTTATTGTTTCAAGCTAAAAAGAGCTTCAAAGCTAAAGGACATGCTAACATTTTTGCTATAGGACCAAGCTTGATATTTGTTCAAAACATGTTTAAATCACCTTTGCATGATTAAAAAATCAATTAGGAACCTTGTTTTGGTGTTTAACAAAGAATTTAGATGTTTTGGTGAATGTTTTCAAAGTTTGCAACTAAGACCAAGGGGTCAAATGAACACCACCAAATCTTTCATTTTGGGTTTAAAATTAAACACACTTATCAATTATTGTTTGCAATAATCAAATTTTATTTTGGCAAAAAGAGGAATGTTGCGTGTATGCTCTTCCATTTGTCTCCTATAGGGAACCCTTGGAATCAAAAATGCCATTCCTATTGCAAATATCTTAGTCTAAGGCTTATAAAGAATATCACCTAAAACACTCCCCAAAAACTGGCCAAAGTTTGGGTGATATTGAAAATGACCCTAAAATCTTTCTACTTTATAATTTCTTTATTTTCATACAAACTTGGCTTGCGAGGGGGACGCCATTACCTCCTACAAGTTTTTTAGGGAAGGTTTGACCTAGGGTTTCACCTCCTGACATTAAGTTTATTTGACTCCTTTAGAGTTGCACATGGGACGTATATGCATTTGGACATCCAACTACATTAAACGAATAATAGGATGTAGTAGTTGTAAAAAGGACTAGACCTTTTTACAACTAGCTAATGCCATGGTCACCCAATTTTTTTTCTTGTCTTTTGCATTGTTTGACATAAAAGTCATTATGCAATTTATTCCCCTAGAACACTTGAAACCTTGCTAGTTTAGTGGACCCCACTTTGCCATACCTTTTTAGCAACACTTAAGACATTTATTTTTATCATTAGCTTACTTGGTCTTCATTTTTGTCTAAAACTAATTGTTAACTCAATGAACTTAACCAAAACACATTGTCCTCAATTTTATTGAGCAAGGGAGGCGTTATGTTGTCCAAATGGAAAATACATCTTTTTCTTGTTCAAATTGTTATCAAAAGCTTTGGGTCATGTCATCCACTTTGGCATAGTAATGTGCCCAATTGAGTCTAGATCTTTTACCTAATTTGTTTAAATCTTTAATTTATAATCCACATTCAAAATTGAACCTTTCTGAGTTCTAAGGGTTGGTGTGTCAAAGTGGGTTCGACATTTGCGCACTAAGATTATTTTAACTTTAGTTCAATTTTCCATTTGGATTGAAAGTTGTTTATTCAGACTCAAAATCACATTATTATCTTGGTGGACTCAAGTCATCTTGCATATCACTCACGATTTGAGTCATAGACCATATTTTATCCTACTAGAATCATGTGGTGACACTATGCTACCTATTTGGTCCTAGCTTTATACTTAATGATTCACGTATGTTTTTACATCTTGATTTTCTTAGTCCATTTTATCTTCTTTCGTAATATGAAGAGCTTTCGTCTAAAATTCTAGGGTCAAATTTTTAAGGTTGAAACTAGCTTTTATAGTATGGGTGTATGACAAAGATCTAGGCTTTGGTGTACTAGTTTTCACCTTGGGTCTTTAAGTTACCTTACTCTCTTCTAATCTATATGATTTCAACTTTACCAAAGGTGGAGTAAACTCATGAACCAAAATTTCTAAATTATGCATGGTTTCAAACCACCCTCCCTTATAGTCTCATTAGTACCTTGGTTATTTATTTAAAAGAGATCCAAAGCATACTTTGATTGGTTGCCGAACATTGGTCCAAAGTTGGTCAAACACATAGAGCGACTCTTTTTAGACATGACTCAAAGGTTCACTTGTAGTGGGGCCTCTTATGGTCTTAGTTATGAAGGTGAGAAATTTTATGATGGTCAAGATAACCCCATTATTTTTAATGATATCCTCACAATAGTAGGATATGAAGATGATTACAATGGATATCACCCCAAGAAGATCAAAATGAAGCCCTTCTTAGATTGAAGAATCAGGTGCTAGACTACCTTCTGATTTTCCTATAGAACAATTGCGTACCTTAGTTACAGAAGGAGAACAATGATGACAAGAGAAATCTTTTACAAAAATGAACATACCTTCTTCCTCTAACAAAGGAAAGGACATAAAATAGAGTAAAAACCCACAAATCTGGATCTTCTAGCTAAGATCAAGATAATAAGTCAACAATATGAAGATCAACTTGTCAAAAACTTAACCAACTCCCTAGTTGCCACTTCAATTCAAAATAATATTTTGAAATAAAAAGGAAATATGGTCACCAATACGTAATAAATATTTGATGAGGACATTACTGTAGTAGAACAAGGTAATCTAAATGAATAGTTAAAGTCACAAGAGACCTTACAAAGTGTTCCATTTGATATTGAACATACATTCTTCAATCATCAAGAACCTCTTGTTACTTTACAAACTTAGAAACCCAAACATTTAGTTTGAATTGAGGAAATCCCTCAAGATAATTTGGCTAGTTCTTTTCAACCAACCCAAAGATTGGTAAATAAACATATAAATTTCTAAAATCAACAAAGTACAAAACAACCAGATTCAAGGAATGTTTTACAATCCAAGAATCAACGGCCTATGTTCTCAACTCAAGCAGCAAATTAGAACCAAATCATGGATTGAAAGGTATATGCTTCCTATAGATCCACACAAAACTAGGGGCATATTCTACCCCAACATCAACAAAACTAGGGTCACATTCCACCCCAATAGCAACAAAACTAGGGGCACATTCCACCCCAAACACAACAAAACCAGGGGTACATTCCACCCCAATAGAAACAAAACTAGGGTCACATTCCACCCCAACAACATCTTATCCAATCCACAAATGCACCAGACATGCAATAATGGAATTCTATGAAGGAAATTGTCCAAAGATTGGAGATGAATAATAGGGTCAAAAAGTACAAATTCAATGAGATATGCCCATATCCATTTGACTTAACTATTCTCCAAAACCCCTTTCTACCTCATTTTGAGGCACCCAAATTTGACAAATAAAAAGGAAAAGGAGATCCACATGAGCACATACAGGTATTTTTCATCTTATGTCAAGAGGTTGCTTATAGTAGTGATTACTTACTATGACTATTTCCATGAAGTTTAGCAGGACAAGCTCTTGATTGGCTACTTAAACTACCTAAAGGATCAGTTGTGGATTGGAATGAATTATTTGAAAAGTTTGCTAACCATTTATCATATAACATAGAACATGAATTAACCATTATTGACTTATGGAAAGCTAATTGATGTGATGGTGAAAGTTTTGATACATATCTACAAAGGTGGAGAGTATTGGCAGGTTGCTTTCAACATAATTTACTAGACAAATAGTTGGCTGATATCTTTGCACAGAATTTGCATCCTAAAGTTGCACATAATCTACAGTTAGCTTGTGCTAACTCATTTGAATAAATTATTGACAGAGGAGTGCATATTGAGAAGGCTCTTATTGATAGGGGCCTTGTTAAGATCTTTACACAAGGTCAAGTATTTAATTAGACTAAATCACCAGCTCCTCAAATAGTTATGTTGGATAAACCTAAAGACTTTAGCAAAAAGAAGAGCATGGTTGGAAATGGGGTGACATAAATAAGACATGTACAAATGGTGCAGGCTATGCCTCCTCCAAATGTACAACTAACTCCCTTAAATCCACTACCTACTTTGTAGAGACAACCTCCATGAAGGACATTTCATAATAATTTTAGAGTCTTTAGCAAGTTAGGAGAATCGGTTGAAACAGTGTTACAAAGGCTCATTGTAGCTAATTTAATTATATGGCCAGTATCAAGGCCATTTCCTCAAGATTAGCTAAAACTAGACTGGTACAAAGAAAATGAATGGTGTAACTTTTAATTGCAACATATTATTGAGGACTTTATTGAAAGTGGTGAACTAGAAAGTAAGTTGGCCCTTAATCAAGACACAAATTAGGATGTGGGAATCTATAAAGAAACAATCAAAATGGTCACAATCAAGGATAGAAGTAGAATTAAAAAAAATAACAAGGTCAGAATCGTAATGAACATAATCGAGATCATAATGCCCACACTAATAATGTGGCTTATAACAATGTCCCTTATGACTGTAATAACACTGTGGGATGCATTTTTACAACCCATATTACCACTGTTACTGTAAAGTTGTGTGGCCAATCTTGTGTTCCTCACAACATGGTACCCATCATTATAGGGTTAGTACCCTCTCCCCCTAGTAATACCATATTAGGTTCCCATCATCATGTTGCTACTCTGTTTGCATAGATTACTAATCCTAAATAATAGTACCTTTCTTATAAAGGCTCCTCGCTAACCAAAAATTATAGCAATATGATTAATCACCCATGAATCACCATCCAAGACCTTTTGCCTCCCTCTTCTAATTATAAAAACTCCTTGCCACCTCTAGGTTATAAAATCTCAACTAGATGCCTTTGAGTTATTATTCAAGGCCCTTCACCAACTTCTTTCCATAAACCCAATGAGAACATTGTGCCAATGGTTCCAAAGATGAATATTATCCCAAGAAAGACTAAACTAGTTCAATCTATAGTTCAAAGGCCTTATAGTCTAATGGATCAATTAAATAAAACCCCTACACAAATTTCCATATTAGAACTCTTGCAGACATCTAATGTTCATAGAACCATTTTCAACAAACTTTTATAAGATTCTATTATGCCTAATGATATAAACCTTGATCAATTATATAACCTAGTTGGACATTTTTATTCATTTTGGAAAATTACATTTGATCAAAAGGACATGTCCACCCTCGGCCAAAACCATAATAACCCACTATACATTGAGATAATCATTTCAAATCATAAGATCAAGCAGGTTCTTATAGATAATGGTTCAGGGATGAACATCATATCTCTTAAATTGGTGAAATTATTAGGTTATATGGATAAAGATATTTAGCCAAAAACTATTACAATCAAGGCTTACAACAACATTGAGAGGGAGTCATCCTGTATAATTTGGTTGCCAGTCATGGTTGGGTCTATTTCTCATCACACATTATTCTATATTGTGGATATTGAGCTTCCTTATAACATACTTCTTGGTCATCCTTGGATCCATGAAGTACAAGCAATTCCATCCACTCTTCACCAATACCTTAAGTTTCCCCATGATGGGATCGAGGTTACTATTCCCATTGATCTGCAGCCATACCAATACTGCAAACATCTTGAAGTAGAGTTTCATAATTATAACTATTAGCTAGGTTCTAAATTTAATATAAAGAAGAACAAATCCATCATTTCTCATCCATCTCCTACAGCTTTGGCCAAATAGGTTATTATTAAAGACGTTGGCATTTCCACGTACGATCTAAAGGATGTTATCCATATTACAAAATTACCAAAATACCCTAAAATATTTGGTAAGCCTAAAACTTCCTAGACTCTTGATAGACCTGATCAAATTTGGAAACCAAAGAAGAAGCAACCAAAACCTCATGTGGTTTTTGTACATATAATTGCACCAAAGAAAGATCAAGAGGATTTTACTGAGGGGAATTGGTTATATTCTGAAGGCCTTGTTGATCATTTTTAGAAGATAATGGATCAAGATGACTATACAGGGATTGGTTATATCCTATCCCTAACAAGATAATGGATCATCTTGACTATACAGGGAAAGGCCTTGGCCCACAAGTGCAAGGAATTTTAGAGCCCTTATCAGCTGGAGTTATCAATTGGAATCATGGTCTCAGATTTAAACCACCAGAGGATGACCTAATAAAATTTGGTAGTGACTCTTTTGAAATGACTAGTGACGAGACTCCTAACAGTGACACAACATCCCATTATAGCCTTTTCAATGAACTTACTGACTCAGATTTGTTTGACTCAAATGCCATATTAACCATAACACTTATTGGAACTTCCTGTTCTGAAGCAAAACTCTATCCTATTGAAGCTTCCCATCTTGAAGCAAAAATTCATCTTAGTGGTGCTTCCCTTCCTAAATTAGGATATTATATCTTTACCATTGGAGCTTCCCATCTTGAAGCAAACCCTCACTGTAACCTATGCCTTTTCCATCTTAAACTCATAGATTAGGATAAAAAAAATTGGTCATATGCCTCAATGAGTTTCAAAATAAAGAATCAATTGCAGAATACATGGGCCTACGAGATGAATTCCCCATTGGTGATCATAAATAGGGTTTTTATTTTTCATTGAGTTCTTTTACCTACTTTGGAGATCAGGAAAACTTTCTTGGTCATAATAAATAAAAAACACCAAGATCTTTAGGTGAAAACCTCTTTTAGGCAATTGTTGATCAAGGAAAAAGTAAAGAAAAAGATAAGCCTTTGAGTTAAAACCTATTTCAGGTGCTCCTAAGAGAGAAAGTTTGTTCATCCCCTCAAGATGTAGAAAGTCCATCTATCCCAAGTTCGAGAGCTAGTACAAGCATCTCTTCAAGACAACATCAAATATTTGAGCATCTTGCTCTTGAGGTTCTAGAGGTTTTTTCAAGTTGGCCTTTACTTGAGAAGGTAGATTCTAATTCTTCATATTATCCAGATCTTTAGGAAGAACAACAATAATAAGATGAAGTAGGGGATCATGACCATACATTGCCTATAATTCTAGAAGATGGATCCACACTCCTTATGGAGAGCACAATAGAAGTGAATTTGAGAACCCATGAGGATCCTAAAATTATTTATCTTGGAGCTTCCCTTACTAATGAAAAATGTGAACATATTATATCCATTCTTAAAGATTATATAGACATATTTTCATGGGCATAATCCAACGTGCTAGGATTGGACCCAAATTTAGTTGTGCGTCATCTTGTTGTTCACCCTGATGCTAAACCAGTCAAGCAAAAGTTGAGAAAGATGCATCCACACATCACCCTTTTGGTTAAGGATGAGTTAGAAAAGTTGTTAGGAGCCAATTTTATCAGACCACTAGAATACTCTAAATGTATTTCTAACATAGTGACAGTAAGTAAAAATACCTTAGGCATACGTGTTTTTACTAATTTTCATGATATCAACAAAGCATGCCCAAAATATGATTTTCCTTTGCCCAACATCAACATGATTGTTGACTCAACTGTTGGGTACGAGATGCTATCCTTAATGGATGGATTTTATGGTTATTATCAGATCAAGATAGCCCCTGAAGATCAACATAAGGCCACATTCACTACTGTATGGGGGACATTATATTACCAAGTCATGCCATTTGGTTTGAAGAATGCTAGAGCCACATATCAACATGCAATGAATGTCATCTTCCATGACATGATGCATGACATTATCAAGGATTATGTTGATGATATACTAGCAAAATCAAGAACAAGAGCTAGACACCTTGACATTCTATGAAGAATATTTGAGAGGTTTTATGCATATAAAGTCTGATTGAATCCTAAGAAATGTGTCTTTGGAGTCACATTAGGAAAATTGCTAGGGTTCATTGTATCATAATGAGGGATCAAATTAAACCCTAAAAAGGTCATTGCTATTATGGATATGCCTCCACCAAATAATCTTAAATAGTTGTGAGGTCTACAAGGAAAGGTCCAGTCTATACATAGGTTCATTTCTCAATTGGCAGATAAGTACCACCCATTTACCCACCTCTTAAAGAAATGGGTAATGTTTTAATGGGATAAAAATTGTCAGATAGCATTTTCAAATCTTAAAACATACTTGGCAAATCCACCGGTCTTACAACCTCCAATATAAGGAAAGCCATTGCTTCTTTATATATCAGCCACATAATATGCACTAGGGGCACTTTGGGCTTAGCATGATGATCATGGTAAGGAACACATGGTTTATTATTTAAGTCACACATTGGTATCTTATTAACATAATTATATGCCTATTGAGAAGGCATGTTTAGCTATGGTGTTCACCACTCATAAATTGTGACATTATATGCTAAATAACAAAAGTATTGTTATCACCAAGGTAGATCCTCTCAAGTTCCTCTTATCTAAATCATTTATTCAAGGATGCATGGCTAAATGGATTATGATCCTTAGTGAGTTTGATATTGAATACTAGAATCAAAAGGTAATCAAAGGATAGGTTCTTGCAGAAGCTCCTATTACGACCACTCAACCTCTCAACTTTGACCTTCCAGATGATTCTATCATGATGATAGAACAAACATCACAAGAACTTGAATAATGGATGCTCTATTTTGATGTGTCCTTCACATCTTGAGGATCTAGAGCTGGCATGTTGTTGATCATGCCACAGGGGGATTTGATACCCAAAGCATTCCATATACAATTTTAGTGTACAAATAATATAGTTGAATATGAGGATTTAGTAGCAGGGCTTCATCTTACCATACAATGGGACATTCAAAGCTTAAATGTCTATGGAGATTTTTAGCTAATCATAAATTAGAAAACTGATCAATATTAAACAAGAAATGATAAGCTTGTTTCTTACAAGAAAATTATTGATGATCTCAAGACACATTTTGAATCTCAGTTTGATCAAGTTCAATGAGTCAACAATAGATCTGTCGATGCCATGGCAATAATTGGTTCTATGATTCAAATGCATGATAGTTCTAAAGAGTATCATTTATTGATTAAAAATATTCTTCAGCTGACACATATTCTATCAGAGTCAGAGAGGATATACACCATTGCTGATCTTATTCCCTCACCTGAGCTACCATGGTACCAATATTTTTATAACTATTTCCATATTCATGTATTTCCTGTAAAACTTTCCAATAACCAACAAAAACTTTTCGTTCATCACTTACCATGTTATATCCTCTTTGGAAACATGCTTTATCGAAAAGGCTATGATGCAATTCTTCTTCGTTGTTTATCTTTGGGAGAATCCAAGATGACACTAAAGGAGGTTCATAAAGGAATGTGTAGGGCATATACCAATGGTGTAGTCCCAGCAAAGAAACTTCTTAGAATAGACTATTATTGGCCCAAAAATGAGATAGATGCTTGTAATTATATAAAGAAGTTTTTTCCTTGTCAGCAACATGGTAACTTGATACATGCACCTTCCTTACCATTATAGCCGATTACAACACCATGCCCATTCTCAACATGGGGTCTCGATCTCATTGGAAAAATTAACCTGACATCTTCAAATGGACATAAGCACATTTTGACTACAACTGAGTAATTTATCAAGTAGATTGAGGCCATTCCTCTCACTTATGTTACTATAAAATAAATAGCCAAATTCATTCATTACCATATCATCTATCGATATGGCATCCCAACCCATATTATATTCGATAATGGTGGATATTTTGTAAACTAAGATGTGAAATATCTTTGTGCAAAATTCAAGATCAAGTACAAGAAATCCATTCTATTTAACCCATAAGGCAATGGACAAGCTGATGTGTCAAATAAAACCATTCTAGCCATCTTAAAAATGATTGTCAATGATGCTGGCCATAATTGGCACTTGCAACTCTTTCCTACCCTCTGGGCTTATAGAACCAATCATCGCACCCCAACTGGAGCTACTCCATACTCCCTTATTTTTGTCACTAAATCTATCATCTTAGTCGAGATTGAGATCCCATAATTAAGAATATCACTGGAGCACATTGAAGATGATGAAGACTATAGAGCCTCATGACTACAAGAACTCAAACTTCTTGATGGAAAGCATTTGGCTACCCTAGAGAATTTGTAAACCTATTAGAATAGATTATGGAGAAGTGAGAACAAACACATTCTCCCTTGAGAATTTGAGATTGGTGACTTAGTATTGAAAGAGAACCAGAAGAACATGAATGTTGAACCCAAAAAAAAAGACAAGTTTTGGCCTAATTGTTTAAGACCATATATTGTCACAATAAACTATGGATTAGGAACATATTGATTGGCTAAACCTAATGGTGAAAAAATTTTAGAGCCCATAAACATCATACACCTTAAGAGATTCTACACATGAACAAATTTGAACCATTGTCTATAAGACCCCTGAATTGGGGGTAACTTGTGCTCTCATAATTTTATCCCACCTTTTTCTCTTACCTTGAACAATTTTTATACTACCCTGGTCAACTTTTCATGAATCTTGACAGTAAAGGCTTTAAACCCTTGGCACTCTGAACACATTCTTCATCCCATTATGGATTGCTCTCTTTGAGAAGCATATTATTTATTTTGTCGAGGACATGTTACAATCTTGAACATTTTTTGTCCCTTGACCAATTATGATCTTGAATATGTCTCATGAACATTATGAACATCTTCAACATTAGTTATACAAATTAGTTCAACTAGGACAATTTTGTATAGTTTTAAAGAAGTGAACAACCACATCTTCTTAGTTAAAGTATTTGATACTCTTTCTTGTTTCATCAATAACCTCACTCTCACTTATTTGTGAGCATGGGCCACTGTAGTTAGCTTAGCTATCTTATTGGAACCTCTACTCTCAAGACATGCATCTCCTCAACTAGATGGCCCCACCTTGTGCATATTTAATCCCAAAAACACAAAAAATATTAGAAATACTTTCAAAATACCAAAAACATCAGAACATGATCAATAAAATAATAAAAACATTTTCTCACACTTCTATACATTTGTACATTCCAATTCCATCATGCTACGCTCGTACCATTTTGCAAGCACAAAAGCACTAGTTCATTTTATCTTATCCCATGCACTTGCCATTTTTTAAGGTCATTCAATGTCATCTCATCAGCTTCTTGTTTTCTAGACCATTCTTATTTGTTTGTCATATATTCCATTTATTCTATAACATTAATCATGCTGGTCTAATCATCATTTTTCTTCTATCCCATTTCTTGGGAGAACTACATTTGTCTTGAAGGTCATGTTGGAACATGCATCCATAGAACTAGGTAGGTAGCATCCACTTGTCTTATACATCTAGAGTCAGATTGGCCAACCCATTCCTTTTCTTCACTTCCCCCATTTCTTCTATCATTATTCCTCTTTAATTAGGGAACAATTGCCATGTCATTATTCTTTGTTATGATGTGGTGGAAAGTAATGCCTCTACCGCACATGCATGAACATTTGTCTTTAAACTGCACTAACTTGGTTTTTGTTTATGTGTGTTTTGTTGTGTTTTCTTGGTGATTTGATTATGCTTTCATACCTATCCTTTTATTTATTCTCCTTGTCTCTTTTTATTACTTCTTGTCTCATCTTGGTCTTGTTTTTCTTTGATTGTTTTTTGCTTATCTCTTTTGTGTTTTAGAACATCTTGATGATTCACATGGATCTCGACTGTTTATATCTTGATCTTATGTTATTACGTTGTTCTTGAGACATTTTGTTTATTTTATTATTGTTGGTGTCTAATTTTTCTATTTGATTTTGCTTTTCTCTTTTATGTTCAAGAATGCCTTGATGGTCCACATGGATCTTGATTATTCATATCTTGGCCTCATGTCGTTAAGATGTTTTTGCCTTTTAATTTTAAATATTTTTTTCCTACTTAAGATCATTTATTGATTTAAAGAGAGGTTCATTTATTATTATTATTATTATTATTATTATTATTATTATTATTATTATTATTATTATTATTATTATTATTATTATTATTATTATTATTATTATTATTGTCTTTGATTTTTTGTTTAAATGTAAATCACTGTAACTCTAGTTTTGGTCATTGTTTTACCATTATCCTTAGTTATAGGTATTCACAATTGACTTGGATCAACATAATTCAAATCTTATGTCATTATAATTTATTCATACTTATGATGCCTAATTTATTTTTATATAGAAAGAATTTTGTGCTCAGGTCTCAAAGTCTTAAATGTCAACATCAACTCTAATGAATGATTCTCAAGAACACTTTGCAAAACCTAGGCTCATGATATGGAATAAGGCTTCTAGATAACATGTGTTTTAGGGTTCTTTGTCTATACTTAGATGTGCATCTCTTTGCATAAATTGTGAGTCTAATCAAATTATTGGTTTATTTTTCATCATTCCTCATTCCATTCTCTCCCAAACTTGGGTAAACTACATTAGCCTGAAGTTCATGTTGGAACATGAGTCCATGGAACTATGTAGGAAGCACTCAATTTATATTAAGGTCAGATCATCTATCTCCATTATTCTTTTCATCTCTCTCATCACTTTGTGAATTCTCATATGCTTGGTTTTTATATGGCTTTCTAAGCCATTACACCATAGCATGTACATTTACGCCCGCTCGCTTTAACCTATCTTTTGTGTTATATCCTTGAGCTATTTTAATTGCCATTTGCCCATGATGGGGCACATAATTTGACCCAATTTTGAATTAAATCAGATATATAGGGGTAAATTATTATTTATTCTTTATCAACGATCAAAATTTTCCATACTAGGGCAAAATTGTTTAATCATGATCAAATCTGCTCTACTGGAGTAATTTTTATTATATTCTCTTTAGAGACCCCATTCTAGTGGTGATTCCCTTCTTGAAGTAGAACATTCTCCCTTTTTCCTCTAATTCCAAGTTCTCCACATTAAATCCCATCATGGTAATATTTAGTGTGCAACTTATCTCCGGATTGATCAATACCATAAGCATGTAACTTGTACTCTCAAATTAGGTACATTTATAGTGTGTCCCTTACATTTATGGATTGTATCCTACCCATTTCCCCCATATTTAGGGCCTATTATACCTCTAATTATATTTTTATCATTGATGGTAATCACATGTACAAGCATTAGCTCATCTACATGTGATCTATTCCATGGGTTAATCTCTTACTTTCTCTCTCTTTTTGAGAGTCCATCCTTATCTTTCATCTTAGTATGTCCTCTCGATGGGGCATCATGGGTCTATTCCAGTTTATTATTGACAAATATTTTTTGAAAAGATGTTACTTCACCTAAATGTCTTATTATGCCTTCTCAAATAGGGGCAAAATGTAAACATCTAATTCCTAACACCATTTGTGTTGAAATTGTCAATCTTACTCGAATTGCACTCAAATGCACATTTTAGGTCAAAATCCATAAAATATCCTAAATGGTTTCAAATTGTCATTTAAAAGTGGCAAATTATGTTAAAGTATCCATAAATAGGGAAATGTATTTTATGGGTCAGCTAACTTTGATCAGATCATTTTGAGTCAAAATGACCATTTTACCATTTAGTGCTCTAGATCACTCTTTTCTTCTAATTTATTGGTACACATCATGTACCTTTGTTATTTGGTGTTGGCAACTTATTAAATGGAAATATAGCTCTAACACATCTAACATCACCTTTTAGTTCCTCTCCAATCAAATTATAGCCCAATAATATGATTTTTTGACCATTTTGATTTGAGGGCCAATTTTCAAATAATTACACAAATGTTGATTAACCTTAAGGCTAATTAATCCAAATCAAGAGATTAAGTGGATTTTCCATGAGAGTTTTTGAGTTTTTTTTTTAAAAATTGATTCCTATTAACTACATCATCATGTGACATCATTTCTTTGGAAGACATCCCTAGGCCATAAATGCCACAATTATCAAGATTATGGGTCACCTATACCTAGTTAATGTTTCCCATGCCTCTTCAATGCCCCTTCTTCTGAGTCCATGATGAAGATAATTATGGATTTAATTCCAAATATTAGGATTATCCATGGCCACACATCTCAATCTTGAGATGGATGGTTATGGTTGATCCTAACCAATCTCAAAAATTTGTAAATAAAGAAGCTATGGACATGAATTTTAAGCTATTTTGGTGCAAGGTTATTATTCTCAAATATATTTAAAATATTGAATATTTCAAATTTATAATGTTAAATTGTTTCCATAAGGTTTTTCATTTGATCATATATTTTACTTGCAAGCTTCATTGATAGGCTAGTTTAATGATTCAAAATCATGAGCCTAGGTTTTCTGGAGTGTTCTTGAGGCATTGGAAGAGCTTACCACCATTTTTGACAAATACAAGGATACTTTATCAAGGGAAAACATGTTTTTTAGCCACATAGGTATGGTGAATCCATTTTGGAAGGTAATATGGTGTTGCTTTCTTTCATTTTTTTCTTGCTATCCTTTGTAATTCCCATAGGAATAGATAGGCTTGGTTAGTTAGTTCCTTATGCATGTTTCATTATTTATGGACTAATTCTTGAATAAATTGCTTTGTAATCCTCTCTAAAGATATAACAATGTAAGCATGCATATGAGCAATGTGATCTAAGCATAATCAATGTAAACTACTTAGGGGGATGGGGCATGATGTCCATCAAGGCACCCAAGGAGGAAGGGGGGATGCATGAGAGCACTCATGTCATCACAAACTGAGAATAAGTGTAAAAAGAAATATAAAAGTGTCATGGACATGCCACACACATTAAATTATAAATAAAAGACATAAGTCATGCAAACTAGGATAAGGGGACATAATAAAAAGGACATGGGCACATATCACTAAATTTGAGAAGGCAATACACATAAGGACACGTTAAAATTTACACATACAAAAATAATAAGTAGGTTGGCCTAGATCCACATGAAAATATATGTTTAAATGTATGCATATACAATCAAGAAGGGACACACAAGGACATGGGAACATGTACAAATCATACATACAATGAAAGGAAGTTGCATAGAGCCATATAACAATGTCATATTCAAATTCCCTCGAATATATGTAGAAGCAAAGAAACACAATCAATTCTAAACTAGGAAAGATAGAAATGAAAGTATGCATAAACATGTGGTATGAATCCATATAAGAGCAACAATGTACATAAGTTGAGTCTATAATAGTAGTATTTGACAAAAAAAAATGAGTAGTATCAAATGATCAATATCAAGATATAATCAATGATAAATATGTGATATAGAGTATAAAAAGATATAACCTTGTAAACTAGAATCTATGTATAAGATTCCCTAATGGGTGAATGTATCAATGATGAACTTGTGCAGCTGTGTATGTGCCCCCAATGGGTAGATAGTAGTAAATCCAGATGTGTGTGTTGGACTTGAGTCATGTAAGACTCTATAAACATTTGATAAGAACAAGTGAAGCATGTATGTATGATAAAAACAACTATACTAAGATAACTAACATATGTAGTACCTGACAAGTATAAAAATGTAAACATGGAAATGCAAATAATCTAAATTTTGTGTTTTGGAGTAATATTTGAATATTTTTGTATTTTAAACATATTATATTATTTTTATGTTTTTGAGTAAATACGCTATGTACGAATAATCATGAAAATGAAAGTATATACAAGAATCAAGGTAAGAGGAGAGATACTACTAACCAATGAGTCTTCTAAGAGACTCAAAATCAACGTGTCTTTTATCAAAGAGAAGAAGGGTGATTGTGCGTGCTATGCGATGAGGTATTTGGGATCCAAGAATTGGATATATTGAGTGATCTATAGTTGAAACTGCCTATGGAATAGGGCTATGAATATGTGAAGCTAACTAAATTTGCTTATGAACTATAGTGCATTTAAACACCCATCTTCTAGAAGTTGTAACTGGTGTGGGTTCTCCCTCTTGTAACATTGATCTATGTGGTGGTGGAGAAAGAGGTCCTCTAAAATCCACAACATGTCTCTGACACAAGGGACTCTCCAATAAATGTCTCTATGGGAGAGTATGCATATATGGTACTATTTTAGGATTAGATATCACCTACAATGGTGGATCAATTGACTTCTAAGGTGTGATAACATAATATGTGCCTATAACTATACTTGGTGATTTTTATATAAGTGGTTGTGGAATAGGTAAAGGATACTCTTATGGAAGGCCCTCAATTTTAACCACATGATTATCATGTATATATTTGAGACATATGTGTAAAGTGGATGGAATGGTTCAAATCTCTTGTATCCAAGGCCTACCCAATAACATATCAAATATTCTTGCACTAGGTACTACTATGAATCTAGGGGCCACATGTGAGGGCCCAACCTATAATGGTAGTATTATCTCCTTAATAGAGATTTAGACATGGCCACTAAATCCATGAATAAATTTATGTCTAAGAAATATCATGATTTGAATAACCCAAATGATGTATAAGTTTGATAGTATATGTGTTGACACTTAAACCATTATCAACCATGACACTCTAAATAGGATGGTGATAATGTAGGCTCATACAAAGGGTGCATAGAAATATGTGACATCATCAACTATCTCTTGCTTTGAAAAAGTGATGATAGGTCTAGTTGGCACTATAGTATAATATAGCCCATTGCTATTATGCAAAGGATGTGGGTCCACTTTGTGATTGTATTAAGATGTTGGTGGTGTCTGTGCCTGATATGTATATTATAATGAACACCTAAAGTGCCTACTATCTCATTAGTTGTATGTTTTATAAATGAATATGAAAATATTTTCAATGATTTTTCTTCTATTTATTGTGGTATATGAGCCTCTATAGGAGTGTCGATATCAATGATATTATATTCTATCAAATCTTATATCTTATGTCGTAAGTTAATGCATCTATTTTTAGAATGGCTTGGTTCTCTGTGATAGTCATAAAATGCATTGGCATCATAGTTCCTTGATAGAGGCCTAGTCATATCAACCTCTTTGATAAGAGGGATAGATATGACATTGCATTCCAAGAGCTACTATAGAACGTTTACTGACGACTGAGTAAGATTCGTAAAATGTCTCCTTGGAGGAGCTTATAAAACCATGTGAGGAGGTGGCTCTGAAGTTGCTTTAACTATCATTTTTGAATCATTCCTATTCTTAATGGGTTTCAACTTGTATGGAGGTTTATTATAACTCTTAGTAGTTGAATCTGATCCAGTTGTATACTTTAATTTGCCCATGGAGAGAAGCTTGACCTCTCATTCTTTCACTATTTGACAAAGATATGTGAATGATGGAAAATTATTAAGTAGGATAGCTTTATGAAATGCTAGTAACAAACTCTACTTGAATATGTCTTGGAGTTCTCTATCTTCCATGGGGATAGTCATCTTAGCTAATATAGTTTTATATTACAAGACATATTCAATAATTGGCTCATGGGATTTTTTTGAGGTGCACCACTTTAACATAGGAAACCTTATCACTGATGTTGATTGAAAAGTGTTCCAAAAACATATCTACCAATAGATTGAATATTATGATGGACTGATTAGGAATATCATAGAACCATTGTAATGCATATTCCTTTAAACTATGAGGGAAAACCTTAGTAAAGAGTCAATCATTGGACACATAGTCCAAACATGTTACATGGAAAACTTGTAAATGGTGGTTTAGGTCACCCTTACCATCATATAAAGTAAGCTTGGGTTCCATGAATCTGGATGGCAAGGGAGTTGTCTATATATTCTATGTCAAAGGTATATGTAAAATAAAATGAGATTCAAAGGCATCATATGGTCTTGTGGCACCTTGCTAAAGATGTAACACCTTTGACTAAAGATCATGGATCTCATGCATATGGGATTGTACATATAGAAAGGATGAACTAACTATAGTAGGTGTTACCATTATTGAAGGTTACTAATTTAGAATAAGTTATTATAAAAATTTAGTTGCCCCCATAGTAGGTGTAATATTTCTGGCACATGGGGGGTTAGAATATTGACCATTATTGGATTTTTGAAGCTCTTCATGGACAATATGGATAAGGTCATCTAATATATTTTAATGTTTAGAAATGAAATCTTGTAATTGTCTCTTATCAATATCATCAAATTGGTTATTGAATTCTACCATTTTAGGTTTGAAAATAGGAAAATAAAATGTTATTTATTTTGAACCTTTTAAGAAATTTAATATATTAAAAAATGCCAAAATAAAATAATAAATCAAATATTAGATTTTAGAATTAATTTTTAAACATAAAATATAAAAGGATACAAACCCTAAGAACATCTAGGTCTAGGTTTTGGGTAGTATTCTAAGTAAGTTAGGTTTGCCAAATGATTTAAATTTTAAGGGATTATGGAATGTAAACCATATGTTGTTATAGGGTATGAGTATAGTAAATAATGGAAGAGATATGAAATAAATATACACACTGATTTGTATAATAATTGACCTAATCTAACATTTATAAAATATTAATAAATGACACAAATAAGTACTTAGTTGTAAATTGATCGAGATATTTGATTTGGAGGTTGAAAACTGACATAGAAGTTGATCAAGATGTCATGAATAGGGTCTAAGTGTCATAAACCCTCTCAGATTATAGTACAATAACTATGATGGTATTTTACCATGTTAGTGTACTCTTCAGGACTAGTGTCTTTGTGTATGGACTAATGTGAGCTTCTAGAAGTAGCTGTGTCTGAGTCTAATAGGCATGTTACTATGTGAATGAAACTTGCTTCATTATCCATGACCTATTTTGGATTGATCTTATATGCAAACCCTATATATTCATGTTATTAGGGTATTGAGAAACATAAGTAGTAAAAGTTTGATGTTAGCTCGATAGGTTAGACATCTTCAACACCTCGCTATGTTAAGAGTTGCCTACATACCAATACCTCTAAAGGGGATCAAACCTGATATAGTTATCCCAATCTAAGTGTTGGTACAAGTGCAAGTGAATTCTAGTATGAGTGTTAAATTGTTGATTTAAATGAGGTTTGAGACTAGAAATATGTGTATTTTATGCTTAGGTGTCTATAGATGACTATATGAATAAGGAAGAATAGGGATCAATGACCTTGATTTTGAATAATTTGTTCTAATATTATTTATGTATTTTGCATTTGATTTACATATAGTGGATAAAGGGATATAATTCATGTTTTTATATTGATCTAGTGCTTGTGTAGAGTGTGAAATAGGTCTAGCCTGACCCTAGGTGTTTTAAGAATTGAAAACATATATATTGGGGTTGAAATTAGGCAAGAGAAACTAGCACAATCCCTTGGTCACTAGTGTGGTATGCTAGTGTCCAAAGAACAATGCTAGTGTCTAGGTGGTAGATCCTGAGGTATTAGGGGCCTAGATCCCTAGGGGAAGATCTAGGACTAATTTTGGGATGTCTAAAGATATGTAATGCCTATAAAAAATATAGATAAGGATTGAAAGAGGCCCTAACATAGGTCTAGCACTAAGCTAGGGATGGGTGGTCTCAAGTGACACTCATTATGCTCAACTAACATTTTATATGACTAATGTAAACACTATTTCTAAATTATACATTATCTCAGTCTTGTACACTTGGCAAAATTAGGGCTTGGTTAATCCTCTTAGTTCTAAACCTTTCTTACTTCCACAAGTCTTGTATATACTATCTCTCATTCCCCTTGGCCTATTTCTTAGTTTGACTAGTCATATATTGATGACTCAGGTTTTTTATATTGCCCATAATGCATAAAACTTGGTTATTTTATGCCTTTACAAGTTCTAAACTTATAACTAATTTCTTACTTCCTAGACACTTATATCCCATAAAAATACTTACATCAATGCAGGTGTCTTGCTATGATTTAAGTGTCCGATACCCTAAATTCATATAAATTTCAAATGAAATGTATCTTAATGGTTGACCTAACTACTTTAATGTGAGTTATTTCTCCAAATGGATTGATATAAATATAAGATCAACCCTCATTCATTCCTCACCTAGCACAGACTAAGGTAACTCATCAAAAATGTTCAATCGAGCAATCAATAAATTAAAGCTTTCCTATTTTCTCCTATTCTCATATCAATCATAGGAACTACACATGCACAATTTTGAATTAATGAAGAAGTAGCCCAAGAGCCTATTTTTCTAAGTTAAAAGTTAAGTCACTATTGTAATTGATTTCCCCATATTGCATGATTCAAACACAAGCTAACACGTAGGGGATATATACATAAGTATGAGACCCTCTTCAGAGTATAGGCTATGTAGGATGTACTCATGGACATAGGGGTATTTGGGTTAGCTCAACATCATATGCTTACTAACCGATTTTTCCCACATCCACTATGAGGAAGAACTAGGGTTTTTCTATTTGATAAGGAATGACAATGTATGGTCTAGATATAAATACACTAGAGTAAAGTCGATTAAAAATGTAGAAGCATCCAAGTGTTCACATCTTGTTCTAGTAGGTATTCTATATATGAATCTTGAGTCCTACCTAGACACTAATGTTGATGTAATCGTCTAAGGTTGATGTAAGTGTTGGAAGCTATTGAGTCACTAAATCTAAAATTTGGTGACAATTTTAGAATACTCTTCCAATCTGATTCATGCCTATTCTCAATCTAGATCTATATTAGCATCAAAATCAACTAAGTACTTATTTTCATTATCATTGTAATATCTAGCTTAGATGTACTTTAGCATATCTCAATACACAAGTGTTTGAAGCTACAAAGACAATAAATTTAAAATTTAGTGACTATTTTAGAATACCCTTCTAATATACTTCCTACCTATTCTAGATCTGGATCTATATTAGCATCATAATTAATTAGGTACTTATTTTTATTATCATTTTAATATCTAACATAGTTGTACTTTCTATTTTTAGCATATCTCAATATAATAAATTTAGTATATGTTCTATCTAAGTTTCACAAAAAAATGGTTTGATATATATCTATTTTATCACCCTTATGTTTATTAATTTCTATATTCTTAAACCTAGATACCCCAATCTATATTTTTAAGGTTAAATTTGGTGAACCTGATTCATATGAATGAAAACATTTTTTATTCCTAAGATTTTAGATATCTAGGGTTTCATATTGATGTACTCTTTCATTTCCTATTTATATTATTTTGCATGCAAACTAGTGCAACCATATATTGGGAGGTGTGCCTATTGAACACATTGAACTCCCCCTCCTACCACCTAAGATGTCTCAAACCAATGACAAACCTAATCCCATGGCCTATAATGATACCCATGTTTATAATGAGCAAATGTTGATGAAGTTACTATAGACACCTAAACCTGGCCAGGGATAACTTCCAACTAGGGTTTTGACCAATTTCCACCCAAAATACATAATTTGGCCTAAAAACACTAAAACACACTAAATGATATGAAACTAACATATTCAAGTGCTGATTTTAGCCAGGGTATCCCTAAATGGGGCAATGCAATTTATGGGCCAGCTAACTTTGATTAGATCATTTTGAGTCAAAGTGACAATTTTGCACCTAGGTGCTCTGGATTACTCTTTTCTATCAAATATCTTGCACAAGATGCATGCCTTTGATATTTGATATTTTATATTGGTAACATATTAAATGGGAATATGTTTCCAGCACATCTAACATGGACTTCAAATTTAAATTAAGTCAAATTTAGGACCAATAACAAGGCATTTTGATTAATTTGAGTAATTTGTGCATAAAGTGCTTAAACATGCTTAAGAGATAATTAACCCAAATTAAGGCCTAATCAAGAATTCCATGGAAACTTGTTGAATAATTTGTTTTAGAAATGAATATTGAATATCTACATCATGAAGTGACCTCATTTCTTGAGAAGACATCCCCAGGCCATAAATACCATAAATATCAAGATTCATTGCCCTCCATGCCTCATCAATGGCTTTCATGATGCCCTCCATGCATATTAATTTCCCCTTATTCCAATGTCATGATGAAAATAAATACAAAATTGATTCCAAAAATTGAATTAATCCTCAACCACACATCTCAATCTTAGGATGGATAGTTTAGGTTGATTTTAATCAATCTCAAAAATCTATAAATAGAGAGGCCATGAACATCATTTCAAAGATATTTTGGTGCAAAGTTATTATACTCAAATATCTTGAAAGGACTTGATAATGCAAATTTATAATGCCAAATTGATTCCAATCCAATCCAATCCAAAGCCACAAGGTGCCAAGTAGAGATGGAGGTAGCCAAGCTTCCATTGCTAAGGACTTCATGAGCACAAGCCAAGCAAGTCACTACTACAAAGACATTTGGAGTATCTAAAGAAGGTGAAGGAATTATTGTGTTTTATTCCTCACTTTTTAGTTGTGTTTGTCATTTGTTTTTATTAAATAAACTCTCCCTAGTGTCTAGGCCTAGAGATATTATGCTATTATTGTGTTTATTTCATTTTGTTTTTATTTTGAAACTAACAACATACTAACCATCCTCTCTTGAGTCAAATTCCTAGATCACATATGGCACACCCGATGGGACTAGATGCATCCCACACATGAAGAATATCATTTTGCATATTTAAAATCTTCGTTTGGATCATTAAAACTCTTGAAAATTGATTTTCTAACTTTGTTTTACTATTTTTTGTTTGCCATGAGTTTACACAGTAACTGACATCAGCTAGTAAAATTGGCATCGATTGGATAGCTATCATCAGTCACTATTTGTATAACTAATGTCAGCTAGATAATAGTCATCGGTTAGTAAGTGTAACTGATGTCAGTTATATAACTGATATCGGTCACTGTGTTTTCTTAAAAACACAAACCCGAGAGCTATTTTAAAATACTTGGTTTGAGGTCATACGGACTCTGTTTTGGATGATTATTTTTTTTAAACCATGTGTTTTCTCCTAAATTTTTAGAATTTGAAATTAATTTAGCTTCAATTTTCATATGTTTTTTTATAAAATTTGGAAAACATATTTAAAATGTTTCTAATATAACATATTTTCTTTTGGGATGATGCCTTAAGGGTAGACAAGTAACCAGTGGATTTCAAATTTGATAAATCATGTTTTAGACCACCTTTTAAATGATTTTAAAATGAATTAGGAACATTATTTTGGTGATTAAAGTAAAATTTAATGTGCTTAACTACGTGTTTTAGCATTAGTTTTCAAAGTTATAACTAAGATCGAGGGGTCAAAAGAACACCACCACATCTTTCATTTAGGGTTTTAAAATTAAACACATTTGTCAATTCTTGTTTTCAATAGGTTTTTAAATTAGATTTTGTTTAGAAAAAAGAGGGGTGTTGCATGTATTCTCTTCAATTTGTCCACTTTAGGGAACCCTTGGAATCAAAATCACCATTCCTATTGCAAATAGCCTAGTCCAAGTCTTAGAAAGAAAGTTGTTTAAAGTACTCCCCAAAAACTTGTCAAAGTTTGGGTGATCTTGAAAATGACCCTAAAGTCTTTCTATTTTATGCTTTCTTTATTTTTATGAAAAATTGGTTTGTGAGGGGGACATCATTACCTCTCATGAGTTCTTTAAGGAAGCTTTGACCTGAGGTTTCATCTCCCGATATTGACTTCACTTACTCCTTTGGAGTTACACACATGACGTAGTAGCACTTTGGACATCATAATAAATCTAGTGAATAGTAGGATGTAGTGGTTATAAAAAAGACTAGACCTTTCTGTAACAATTCAAGTGATACAGACCCAAAATCTATACTTTTCTTTTACATTATTTGGCATGAAAGTCATTGTGTAATTGATTCCCCTAGAACGATCAAAATCTTTCTAGTTTTAGTCAACCCTATTTTTACATACCCTTACTAAGATTTGGATGATTATATTTAGTGTATTTTTGGATAATTTTATCATTTGGTATGTTTTGAGACTAGAACTTTTTTGTTTGATCATAAGCCATGTCAAAACAATGTATTTGAGTTGAGGAGGGTAGTGTTATGCTACCCAAATCAAGTCAAACCATTTGTATCTTTGAGTCTTTTGAAGCATAACATAGATCATTTAATTTGAGCATGCTTACATTGTTAGGCTGCTCAATTTGTTTCAAGACTAGTTTACCTTACACTAAAAACCATTTATTTCAAACCATGTCATGTATACCATTTGGACCTTTTTCTTATGCTGTCATGCTGTTCAATCTTGTCTAGCCTATTTGGTCAAATCTTGGTTTTTAACATTGAGTTTTCAATTAATCTTGTTAAGTTTGGATCTAAATATTGATTGATTTCTCTTTAGGCTTTAATTCATGGGGCTAATACATAGATATTTCTCTTTTAGGTTGCATAACTTTGGTTAAACAATTACCCAAATTTGAAAACCATTGATGGTTTGTTTGTCTAGTACCTATCTTTATCATTATTTGTGCCTTTATTTTGGAAAACACAATATTTTTTCAAAGAGCCTTTTTGTCTTATTCCTTATGCCAACTAATCATGTTTATGTTTGATTTCATGTGTCAGGTCTATGTCAAAGTTGTTTCTAAACTTGTTAGATTAAATCAAATCACATCATCCATTTTTTTAAGTCTAGATTTTGATGTTGTTCGGCCAAACGTCCTAGCATATGCCTATTTGTTTGAGCCTAGATTTTGACTCCATGTTTGGACAAAAGACCTAGTAACTCAACTTTTCCCTTTCCTAGTTTAGACCTTGTTTGGAACACTTTGACCTAGACCTTTTACATGCCAATTTTTTTTAGACACTTGACCTTTTATGTGTATGACATTTGACATTATGTTGTTTTATTTCAAGTCTTAGCACAAACCATTTTGGAGATATAACTCCATTTTAATACCATATTGGAGATACAACTCTACCCCTTCAACCAAGTTGGACCAAATCTTGAACCATTTGTCCTTTGGACATAGTTTTTCAGAGTTTATAGAACTCTAAGCCTTTTTGTTTTGGAGCTTTCATCATTTACGTGGATATGTCTCACTACACTTATGGTGAAGTCATGTAAAATCCAACTTATGATAAAATGTCTGTACAAAATCCCACTAGGAAACCCTATAGAGAAATATTTTTTAAGGAGTTTTATTATTCTCCCTACAATACTCCATATGGGTAACATAGTCAAAATCCACAAAATCTAAATAAAGACCTTGATTGGCATGAAGTGGCTTGTGAGGAATACTTTAAAGACCCAACTATAGATAATATTACTTAGGATATGAATCTATACCCTCTTTTCAATAATCAGTTATGGAACACAATCAAGAACCAACTTATGAGCCAAATCACAACTGGGATGATATGGTTTATGAGGAAGACTTGGATGCTTTGGATTATGCAAGTAATAAGACTCCACCACATCTTACCACTTCTATTCCAAGACCATAATGTCACACTATTTCCATTCTAAGACCTCATCCTTTGGTTTGTGCGAGCAACCAAGCTCCATAATGCCCAACCATTTCTATACTAGGACCTTGTCCTTTGGTTTATGCAAGAAATCAAGCTCCATAAAACCCCTTCATCATTTTAGGACCTAGTCCTTTGGCTTGTGTGGGAAAGCAATCCCC
Organism: Torreya grandis; assembly: GCA_037957365.1. Classification (NCBI taxonomy): domain Eukaryota; kingdom Viridiplantae; phylum Streptophyta; class Pinopsida; order Cupressales; family Taxaceae; genus Torreya; species Torreya grandis. The sequence continues at coordinate 917,138 of JARHVA010005152.1, read as the reverse complement.
ACAACACACTATTTTTACCATCTCAGGGCTTTTTCTTTTGGCTCATTTGAGTAATCATGCTCGCCAAGGCCCTACCAATATCCAACAGTAAGTCATTCCTCATCTAATACCAATCCCAACCAAACCTCAACCAATTCAATAATTTAAAGACCAAGATATGTTCAAAATTGGTATTTTCCAACTCACTAGAAACCAAGGCCAAGAGAACTAACCAATCCGAGATGTTTTTATTGAATCAACCATTTGTGATAAGTCAACCTATGATAAATTGCCTATTGATCCTATACTATTTGTTAAGGAGTATCACTCTGATGAGCTAATCTTTGATGAGTCACTTATTAATGATTATAATCACCTTTGGGTAAATCATTACCTCAACTATGTCCTTATTTTTCAAGAGCCTCCTATTGACAAGCTAGTCTCTGAAGAGTTGTCTCTTGATATTTTTCCCATCTTAAAGGAGTCTCACTTTGACAAACTAGTCTTTGTGGAGCCCATCATGATATTACAGGTTGTTACTTATCTAATACCAGATATTCAACAAGACATCATTATAATATAGTACCCATCAGATGAAAAATCATATTTAGAGTTAGGTTTTACTCTTAGATCAACATCAGATTTAGCATCAAATTAGAATTTGAATCAACATTACTCTCAAGATCAGATTTAGAGTCCCTTGAGTTAGAATCAGGTTTAGATTAATAATATGTTCATGGATATTAAAACATTGGTTATGCATTCCTCACATATCAATTTAAATACATTTGTGATCCTTTTATAGATTTTGAAGATGAGTACTTCAGCTTCGATACAAGTTATCCTAATATCTTCTATGAGGATTGTGCAACCTCTCCCCATTCCATTACCATTCCACATGGCATTACCATCAACCAAAATATCCATATCATTGACATTCCTCTCCCACAAGTGTTGATTGGGATTGATAAAATCATACTTTGTTGAACTACATCCGTGGTGACATAGTGGTTGAAGAAGAGCAAGGAGGCCAAGACAACATTCATGTAGTAGAAGAAAACTCTCCTAGTGAAACTTTTTTTAAGGCACTAGGGGATAATCAAAGTCATAACTCAACATCTTCTAGTGAAACTTTTTCAAAAGTGCTAGAAGACAATCAAAGTCAAAAGCCCACATTCCTTAGTGAAATCTTCTTGAAGGTACTACAGGACAATCAAGACAAATTCATTGGTGAAAGCCTCATTGAGGCAATAATAGCTAAGCATAAAATTTATTCACTGCTTGATAAAGAAAAAATCAAAGATCAAATCAAAATAGCTTCTAATATATATCCTAATCAGAAGGTAGCTACTCTCAAGATCAAACAATAGAAAAATCTGGTGGTCCTCTCGAGAGAACAAGTTTTTGGCCCTGTCACAACCAAAATTATGTTGAATCTAGCATAAAAAACATTACATGTGACTGAGCATCTAAATCTTCATTTGATTTCCAACCATTTCACATTCCATTATCATATGCCATTCCATTTCACAATCTAACCTACCATCTATTATTTGTCCCTGTTTACCATCCATAACGACACTTTCCTTGACAGAGGTTAAAAAGATACCTTGTATCATTATTTGAAGGAAATAGAATCAATGACTAATGAAGATCATAAAATTATTATCGGCATCCAAATTTGCATTGAGTTCTTGATAGAGTAGGTTTTTAGACAAGGTGTGGGCTAGCAATTAACATGATTGAGTATTCTATTTGTATCTTTTATTTATTAGGACGTGCATCTCCCCATTAGTAACAAAAACAAAATCACTTGGGGGAAATCCTCTTACTATTTTATAAAAAACCATCATTATCCTTATCAAGACCATACCATCTTATCATTCCATTCCTATCTAGACCAAAGCCTATTTCTAGTCATCTTACCCAATCCTATTTTGATCTTGGTTCCTTTAGTTCTTGTACTTTTTGCGAGAGGATTTAGATCAAGTTTAAAAAATCAATCCAATCCATGTTTCAATGATAATCTATGAAATTAGTGTTACAATTGATCTAGCATGATATCTTTCATCCTATCAAGTTTGTTTATGTGAGCTTGATTATAGCCACCTATGGGCAAATCAATGTTTCACTAGTCTTGCTACTAATTATAACTATCTATGGGCCAATTAATATCATTGACCTATGCCATTGTATCCTAGTTATTATCACCTATGAGTAAACTAGGGGCAATACTTGTTTATCATGCAGTATCACATCACCTTGCCATTACTATTTTCATTTGACTGGCCATTTGACAGATTTGAGAACTTGTTGGGACCTAGTTGGTTTTTCCCCACCTTTTGTGTGGATGGAATTAGTATGACTTGAGGTCATTTTGGGACTATGTGGGTCATGCTCAATTCATGTTGAGGTCACCTCAGTCCCTCTTTCCATACACTCTCACCATTTTTTGAGTAACCTAAGACAAACACTCTCACCATTTTGTGAGTAGGTATTTTGTCATTCTCTAATGAGTTAAGATAGCTCAAAATTATAAAAACATTTATAACATTTCACAAATCCAAAAACATTTTTCTTGTCTAAGCTTAGTCAGTTATCCTTGATCTACCTTACTGGGGCATTGTCATTATTAGGATGTTTTCTTTTGATTTTGTTTTTAGGCTTTTTGTTTGTTTGTTTATTTCAAGTTCCTTGTTTGTTTGTTTGGTTGTTTATTTGCTTGACTATTTGTTTTATTTCAACACTATTTCCTTGACTTAGTCTATATGTGTTCATTGGGTGATTCCTTGAGCACATTATTCTTAAGTCATCATGGTTTTTATCATTGGTGTATTGTTTTTGAATGTTTATTAGATTGAGAGTTAATCTTTATGCATATTTTGGGATAGTCTTCATGGTGTTCTATCATTAAACCTACCATCACATGCTACACCAAAAATTAGGTTCATGAAGGTCTATAATCAATGGAGCCATAGAAGTTTCTCCTTGGTACCTTGGTAAATCCTTCCATCCCACCCTTGGCAAATCAACCCAATAACCATTCTAGTTGTATCATTTCTAATCAGGATGAGCATCTCCTCATTAATAGGTAACTGAATCATTCACACTGATCAATCTTATTCTTCTCTTCATCTATTTCATCACTTTATACCTACTCATCTTTAATCTATATTTTAGGTTATATCCTTGAGTTATGATTGCTAATTAACCCTAATTGGGGAACAATCATCTTTAGCCAATCTAGGTCCTCTTAATGATTGTAACCACCTATGGATAAATCATTATTTTCAATTTTTACCCTGATTATAACAACCTTTGGGCAAATCAGTATCCTTTTTACATCAATGCATGCAAGCATTTTCTCATTTGGATTACTCTCAACTACATGTTAAATCCACCTTTCTTCTTATTTCTTTTCTAAGGACCAACCATCAATAAATGTGATGACCACTCCCTCGAGGGGGCATCATCATAGGGTTCCCAAAACCATTTGGAGCTTTGTTCTTCAAACATCATTTTATTTTTGCCATACAGGCCATCTCTTATTATTTGAGAAGACATTGCTTTGCCTATAGTTTGTAACATCTTCCCAAACAAGGGCAAACTTTAGACACCTAAAATTGGCCATCCATAACTTGTAACCCGGATTTTGACTAATTTCCACCTAAAATGCACAATTTGGCCTAAAAACACTAAAAAATGTTAAATAATATTAAATTGACATATTCAAGTGCCAATTTTAGCCAAGGTATCCCTAAATGGGGAAATGCAATTTATGGGCTAGCTAACTTTGTTTAGATCATTTTGAGTCAAAATGACAATTTTGCCCGTAGGTGCTCTGGATTGCTATTTTTGATAAAAAAATATCTTGCACAATATGCATGCCTTTGCTATTTGTTATTGGTGACAACCTAAATGGGAATATGGTTCCAATGCATCTGACATGGACTTCCAATTCTAATCTAGTCAAATTTAAGACCAATAACAAGGTATTTTGATCAATTTAAGTAATTTATGCATAAAGTGCTTAAACATGCTTACGAGATAATTAACCCAAATCAAGACCTAATCAATAATTTCATGGAAACTTGTTGAATAATTTATTTTGGAAATGAATATTTAATATTTACATCATCAAGTGACCTCATTTCTTAGGAAGACATCCTTAGGCCATAAATGCCATAAATATCAAGATTCATTGCCCTCCATGCCTCATCAATGGCTTCCATGATACCCTCCATGACTCTTAATTTCCCCTTATTCCAATGTTATGATGAGAATAATTATAAACTTAATTCCACAAATTAAATTAATCCTCAACCACACATCTCAATCTCAAGATGGATGGTTCAGGTTGATTATGATCAACCTCAAAAATCTATAAGTAGAGAGGTCATGAACATCATTTCTAAGCTACTTTGGTGCAAAGTTATTATGCTAAAATATCTTCAAAGGACTTGATAATGCAAATTTATATTGCCAAATTGATTGCAATCCAAGCCAAGCCAAAGCCACAAGGTGCTAAGGAGAGATGGAGGTAGCCAAGCTTCCATTTCCAAGGATGGGGATCAAAACTAATATAGTTATCCCAATCTAAGTGTTGGTACAAGTGCAAGTGAATTCTAGTATGAGTGTCAACTTGTTGATTTAAATGAGGTTTGAGACTAGAAATTTGTGTATTCTATGCTTAGGTGTCTATAGATGACTATATGCATAAGGAAGAATAGGGATCAATGACCTTGATTTTGAATAATTTGTTCTAATATTATTTATGTATTCTGCATCTGATTTCCATATAGTGGATAAAGGGATAAAATTTATGTTTTTATATTGATCTAGTACTTGTGCAGAGTGTGAAATAGGATTAGCTTGACCCTAGGTGTCTTAAGAATTGAAAACATATCTATTGGGGTTGAAATGAGGCAAGAGACACTAGCACAATCCCTTGGTCACTAGTGTGGTATGCTAGTGTCCAAAGAACAATGCTAGTGTCTAGGTGGTACCTTGAGGTATTAGGGGCCTAGATGCCTAGGGGAAGATCTAGGACTAATTTTGGGATGTCTAAAAATATGTAATGCCTATACAAAATCTAGATAAGGATTGAAAGAGGCACTAAGATAGGTCTAACACTAAGCTAGGGATGGGTGGTCTCAAGTGACACTCATTATGCTCAAGTGACATTTTATATGAATAATGTAGACACTATTTCTAAATTATACATTATCTCAGTCTTGTACACTTGGCAAAATCAGGGCTTGGTTGATCCTCTCAGTTTTACACCTTTCTTACTTCCACAAGTCTTGCATATACTATCTCTCATTCCCCTTGGCCTATTTCTTAGTCTGACTAGTCATATATTGATGACTCAGGTCTTCTATATTTCCCATAATGCATAAAACTTGGCTATTTTATGCCTTTACAAGTTTTAAACTTGTAACTAATTTCTTACTTCCTAGACACTTATATCCCATACAAATACTTAAATTGATACAGGTGTCTTGCTATGATGTAAGTGTCTAATACCCTAAATTCATATAAATTTCAAATGAAATGTATATTAATTGTTAACATAACTGCTTTAATGTGAGTTATTTCTCCAAATGGATTGATATAAATATAAGATCAACCCTCATTCATTCCTCACCTAGCATAGACCAAGGTAACTCATCAAAAATTTTCAATCAAGCAATCAATAAATTAAAGATTTCCTATTTTCTCCTATTCTCATATCAATCATAGGAACTACACATACATAATTTTAAATTAATGAATAAGTAGCCCAAGAGCTTAATTTTATAAGTTAAAAGTTAAGTCACTATTGTAATTGATTTCCACATATTGCATGATTCAAACACAAGTTAGCACATAGGGAATAACTACATAAGTATGAGATCCTCTTCGGAGTATTGACTATATAGGATGTACTCATGGACATAGGGGTATTTGGGTCCACTAAACATCATATGCCTACTAACCCATTTTTCCCACATCCACTATGAGGAAGAACTAGGGTTTTTCTATTTGATAAGGAATGACAATGTATGGTCTAGATATAAATACACCAGAGTAAAGTTGATTAAAAATGTAGAAGCATCCAAGTGTTCACATCTTGTTCTAGTAGGTATTCTATATATGAATCTTGATTCCTACCTAGACACTAATGTTGATGTAACTGTCTAAGGCTGATGTAAGTGTAGGAAGCTATTGAGTCACTAAATCTAAGATTTGGTGACAGTTTTAGAATACTCTTCCAAACTGATTCATGCCTATTCTCAATCTAGATCTATATTATCATCAAAATCAACTAAGTACTTATTTTCATTATCATTGTAATATATAGCTTAGATGTACTTTACATTTTTAGCATATCTCAATACACAAGTGTTTGAAGCTACAAAGACAATAAATTTAAAATTTAGTGACTATTCTAGAATACTCTTCTAATATACTTCCTACCTATTCTAGATCTAGATCTATATTAGCATCATAATTAATTACGTACTTATTTTTATTATCATTTTAATATCTAACATAGTTGTACTTTCTATTTTTAGCATATCTCAATATAATAAATTTAGTATATGTTCTATCTAAGTTTCACAAATAATTGGTTTGAAATATATCTATTTTATCATCCTTATGTTTATTCATTTCTATATTCTTAAACCTAGATACCCCAATCTATATTGTTAAGGTTAAATTTGGTGAACCTGATTCATATGAATGAAAACATTTTTTATTCCTAAGATTTTAGATATCTAGGGTTTCATATTAATGTACTCTTTCATTTCCTATTTATATTATTTTGCATGCAACCTAGGTGCAACCATATATTGGGAGGTGTGCCTATTGAACACATTGAACTCCCCCTCCTACCACCTAAGATGTCTCAAACTAATGACAGACCTAATCCCATGGCCCATAATGATACCCATGTTTATAATGAACAAATGTTGATGAAGTTACTATAGACACCTAAACCTGGTCACCGATAACCTCCAACCAGGGTTTTTACCAATTTCCACCCAAAATACATAATTTGGCCTAAAAAAACTAAAACACACTAAATGATATGAAACTAACATATTAAAGTGTTGATTTTAGCCAGGGTATCCCTAAATGGGGCAAGGGAATTTATAGGCCAGCTAACTTTGATCAAATCATTTTGAGTCAAAGTGACAATTTTGCACCTAGGTGTTCTGGATTACTCTTTTCTATCAAATATCTTGTACAAGATGCATGCCTTTTATATTTGATATTGGTAACATCCTAAGTGGTAATATATTTCCAACACATCTAACATGGCCTTTGATTTTAAATTAAGTCAAATTTAGGACCAATAACAAGGCATTCTGATTAATTTGATTAATTTGTGCATAAAGTGCTTGAACATGCGTAAGAGATAATTAACCCAAATCAAGGCCTAATCAAGAATTCCATGGAAAATTGTTGAATAATTTGTTTTGGAAATGAACATTGAATATTTACATCATCAAGTGACCTCATTTCTCTAGAAGATGTCCCTAGGCCATAAATACCATAAATATTAGGATTCATTGCCCTTCATGCCTCATCAATGGCTTCTATGATGAACTCCATGCATATTAATTGCTCCTTATTCCAATGTCATGATGAAAATAATTATAAAATCAATTCCAAAAATTTAATTAATCCTCAACCACACATCTCAATCTCAGGATGGATGGTTTAGGTTGATTCTGATCAATCTCAAAAATCTATAAATAGAGAGGCCATGAACATCATTTCTAAGATATTTTGGTGCAAAGTTATTATGCTCAAATATCTTCAAAGGACTTGATAATGCAAATTTATAATACCAAATTGATTCAAAGCCAAGCAAAGCCAAGCCAAAGCCACAAGGTGCCAAGGAGAGATGGAGGTAGCTAAGCTTCCATTACCAAGGACTTCATGAGCACAATCCGAGTAAGCTAGTACTACAAAGGCATTTGGTGCATCCAAGGAAGGTGAAGGAATTATTGTGTTTTAATCCTTATTTTTTAGTTGTGTTTTTCATTTGTTTTTGTTAACTAAGGTCTCCCTAGTGTCTAGGCCTAGATATATTATGCTATTAGTGTGTTTATTTCATTTTGTTTTCATTTTGAAACTAACACCATATTGACCATCGTCTCTTGAGTCAAATTCTTAGATCATAGTTACCATAAAGGATAATTCCAAAAATGAAAATAATGAATCTAATGAAACCAAAGGAAATGAATAAATAGATTGTGTGCATGTGCAATCTATTGCCTTGTTTTAAGAGTGTATTTATCAAAACCCTAAATATCTTGATGAAATCCTAAAAACCATATTAGAAAAAAAAAAAAAAAAAAAACATAGATGACCAAGAATATCCATCTATTGATTATGTTATCATAGCTATAGGTCATCCCCATATACCAAAAACCCTCCCCTTGAACACATTACAACCTAATACTTCTAATGGGGGCATGTGATATGTATTTTATCCTTTATTTCCTAAAACTAATATTTTTACATATACCATGGGGATAACAAATGTTTCAATTGAAACACTAGTTTTAATGCCTATTACTACTCAAACCATGTTCACTTCTTTATTAGTGAGTACTTAAATTGATAATTTAAATACCCATGGATATATTTTTTTAAAACATTCCTTCAAGTTATAAATACTTTGGAGGACATGGTTACAAAAATTGAATAAAAGGCTTTAAAATATCCTCATGCTATTGATTCTGAAGATGTCTTGAATAACTGTATTACACTTGAGATATATTTTCACCCTTTTCCAATTTGTTTTATTGCACCTAAGTTCCCATTTTAAGATGTAAAGGGTGATTCTAATCAACCTCTTAAATATTTATATGTGACCTTGATTATGCCTCCAATGATAAACTTTTGAACAAATTATTGCCAAGGAATCTCAAAGATTATGCTTTAAGGTGGTTTTATGATTTACCTTTCCAATCTATAAAAGCATTTAAATTCTTGTAGATCAATTTTTGGGAGATTTATCTATTAAAATTGATAAAAAGTTTCTTAATCATAAATCACAAAAATAAAAAAAAGAACCAATGTACCTATCAATAAGTATGCCTTGAGGTACAAGATAATGTTGGCTAAAATGACCAATCCTATAGTAGATAAAGAACTTCAATACATATTCAAGAAAAGTTTTCTTGCTCCTTTACGTGAGTCCATTATTTTCAAAAAATTTAAATCTTTTGATGACTTATGCCATGTTGTTCAGGACCATGAAATGAAACTTATTTCATTGAATAAACTTAAGTATATAATAAACACACCAACTACATCTACATCTAATGCCAAGTTTACAATCAAACCAAATTATAAGGTAAAACCTGTTGAGCCTAAAAAGAAAACAAACACCATGGTTAATGTAGTGTCATAGTAGCCTAATTGGCTTGTCTTGTCTAATGCACCAAGGAGACAATTTACACATTTACTTGATTCTCCTAATTCTTTACTCACATAGATAGTGTAATGTCATATTATATATCTCCCTCATATTATAGAGGTTGATATTAATCAACCTCTACCCAAAATATATGATGATAATTCTTATTGTGATTAACACCAGGGACCATGGCATTCTACAAATAGATGTTTTACCTTTAATCATAATATATCTAACCTTTTCAATAACCAAAGGATTGTTAGAGGTACAACTAGTGAGGGGGGGTGAATCAGTGAATCAATATATTTCAAAACTTTAATCTAAATCCTTCAAACCCTTATTCATACACCATAATTAATGAAGAAGCAATTAACCCACTTATAGTAATGAACATGAAAGATAAGCAAGATAACACAAGATCTATGTGGGAAACCCTGTTGGGGGAAAAAACCCACTATCAAGCCTACAAATAGATGGACTAATTGTCCTATAATATGAATATAAACATGATACTTTAGTGAAGCACCCACTTCATAAGGAACACCAAACCCTAAAGATGACAAGCACCAACTTGCCTAAGATGTTGAGCACTAACATAACATCTATGAAATAAAAAAATAAAAAAATCTAATTGATTCTAAATTTAATGGAGAAACACTATAAAACAACCTACTTTAATCATATTTACTCATTCAAACCTTCACACACAAGCAAGGCATCCAAAACCACCTTTTGGATCAATCTACACACCTTCACTTGTTCTCATGCATCAAACCTATAAATTCAATATTAGAACTATGACCACAAGGTCATACATGAAATCCACACTCTGATATACATTTAAATACATCCATATAGATCTCACAACCTTCATAAATCTTTTTCTCAACTACACTCTTCCTCTCCTAAAAAACACAATTCATCCAATTAGACCTTGTACTTAGACCACTCTCTTGGTCTAACCCATCTTGGTTAGCCAAGAATATTTACATATTTGAACCACACTTAACATAGGACCATATAAATATTTCATGTGGGAACCACACTCCTCATAGGTTGGTTCTTACCTCATTAGCCCCAAACCACAATTAGGTCATGGTGAGACCTAAAATAATTAGGCCTTCATACTCACATATTACATATGAGACTATTTGGACCACCTTCATCTTTACCAATGCTTTTAACACATAAAAACTTATCTCTAATATCCCCTTAATCACTCTCATATGGGTCCATACCACCTGAAACACCAAATCAACACTTGAACCTACCAATTAGGTATCCTCACTCTTTAAGCCTTCATACATGAAAAATAAATTCAAATTATAAGCAATTATTCACACTAAATATGGATTGGTCAAACCCAAAAAATAAATACATATGGTACTCATAGAGTCTAAAACACTCTTCAATAATTATCTCATCTTGAAACATCAAGACGCTATCAAGAACAACTCAAATATCCTTCTCAGATCACTTATAGACCATGGTCAAACACACATTAAACTATAGAGATAAATTAATTCAATTATACTAACATTCAAACCTTATAACTAATTTTTTTTTATGTTTATTAAAGTCCTTTATAAATTTTATTTTAACTTCATCATCAAATTCTACATATGTCAAAAGCTATGGCTCAAACACTGTAGACTAGTTTTTCCTTTGTTAATTTGAATGGCAATGGTCACTATGTAATGCAAACATTACATACACGTGTATTCATCTCATGTCCCATAGTAGCTAGATCAAACATGCTCCATTGATCTCCTTAAGAGGAGCCTAATCTTAACCTTTTAATACTCACTATTGATCTTAGATCCTCACTCCTGAGATCAAGCTACTTGGTAGCTCTACGTGCCTTCTATACACATTGATTATTTGAATCAAACCACACCATCAATCTCCATATGTATGAAAACTTGCATACTTTTGATCTTTTATCAACTCATCAATACTTAGACACATATCACAAGTGTGTGCAATCTCAAGAACCTTTGAAAAATTAACATCACATGCACCATTGATCTCTATCTGACAAGATCATGTGCTCTATTAGATCCTTAACTAGTCAAATTAATTGCTCATTGTTATATCTTTGATTTGATTTAATTATCACTATATATCTTTAATATAATTAATTTGGATAAGTTCTTTAATATCATAAATTTGGCTAAGTATGGGAACTTATTGAGCTCTATTTGAGAAGCCAAATTTGCACCTTAATAACTTTTGTTATGCTCAACCTCATGACCTAAAATCTGAACCAAAAGATCACCTCTCATAGGGGAATCCATCCATATAATAAAATATTCTTAAAACCTTCATACATGTGAAATATGATGTCATCAAACTTATTACTCATCCTTGTCTACCAAAATGACTACTTGAACCTAGACACTCATATGACTGCTCTAATGAATTCTTTTCATTTATATGCACTCCAAGAACTCATAACACCCCAAGGGTCTCTTCAACATGTCCATACTATCAATAACATCCATCAATTACCTCACTAAGTCAAACACTAGAGAAACATGTAGGAACACTGAAACATATTGAAGCACACTTTATCATTGTCATTTTAGCACATATGACACCTCATCAACATCCTTGGTCACCTTGGAGACATCATTGACAACTATAAAAAAATATCCACCTTTTTCATTGATGTCAGACACTAATACAAATATTATTCTTAGAATCTTTCTCTTCAACTACTTTCTCCCCCTTTGACACAATGATAAAGTGGGATCATATTATGATCCTGAAGACCTAAAAAGACTTCAAGAATCAACAATAGGAAATGACCACCTCTAAGAGATGATACAAAATCCACTTAAAACTATTCATACCACTTCTTACCTTTGATCTTATTAAACATGCTCAAAATAAAATATTTTTCTTGACCATACATAGCTCTATGAAGAAAAGACATACATAAACACCAAAAATTGCTTAAAATATACCTTAAAAACATTAAGAGAGACTCCCCTTAAGTCACCTAAGCTTAGGCACCCTTTGAGAACCTTCATACCATCTCCAACTATGAAGAAACAAAACAATTCCCTTCATACATTTTTTCTCAAATACAACTACATAATCCTAAAATCCTAGGACCTAATCATTTAAAAATCTCCCCCTTTGTTTATGCACAAGGATTCAATACATTGTTAAAAGCATATGACTTGGTTTTATCAAGTCATCTTACAAATATGATTTAAATCAAAACTATAATAGACATATTCATATCTTTACCATGATTGAGGCATCTTACATATGCTCCTCCTCACATCATGCACAACTATCCAATCCTTTCAAACTATTTGAGTTAGCCCCCTAACTTTATGCTCCATCTAGATCATGATATCATTAAAAAATACTTCTCAATGAACTAGATCTACCAACAACTCTTCAACACTATCCACACTTAGTCAATATCCTTATAAAACCACCAATAGATCTCATATCTTCATTAGATCAACTTAAACAACTAAATCAGACATGAATAAATCTCATATGGATCTCAAAACAATTGTACTTTATCTTATACAAACCATCATGGTTTAGAACCTTTTCAAATTATTCTAATGGAACTATCTCATCTTCATAACACTGAACTCTATGAAAGATACAACTTGCCATATACACAACTCTAAGACCTTTGTTCATGATACCAATAATATGACAACATATTCTCCTCATCATCCATATCAACCTTGTCTTCAGTCTTTCAATATTTGATCAATCAATTTAAGAAACAAAAATTGACAAGTTCTTATCGTCAAGACCAAAAACCCTAAACACACCTTGAGCATAATTGAATAGGATCAACATACCTTTCTATGCAAATATAACATTTTGAAAACTAACCATCCTTGATTAGACACCTAGAGACCTCTATTCCATGATTGAAAACCTTGCATAATCAGTTTCATTCTTCACCATATTGACCAACTAGACCATCCATCAAATATTGACCAAAACTTTGACTTTAGGATCGTTGTCCCTGAATATATCTTTTGAATCATTCTATCACAACACTTTGGAGCAGTTACATAAAAATAATTACTCCCCCTTAACCAAACATATCTTCTTATGACCTTTTTGTATCTTGTAATATCAACCAAAACTCAACTAGCATCCACTATGCTTCCTTTTGCTAACAAGTGTCTCCTCAAAGCCTAAAAAGAGACACCCCTAACTCACAATGTCTTAGAATAATGTGAAACTAGGAGTTGCCCATAACTCCTCATATTATTTCTCCTTCTTGGACAACTTGAACTAATTCTTCTTCTTCTTCTTATTCTTCTTCTTTTGCTTGATTGAATCAACTTTTTTATCTTCTGTATCACTTTCCTTTTCTTTTAGGATGGTATTGACAATACATGGAGAAAATAAAGGTTATTGGTATACCTTTTCGCTTGAATTACCAATCTCACATTTCAAATAATCAACACTTGACATTGTCAACTGATATTTTTTATAGGAAACTTTCTCAATAACATCAGGATGTTCACTTTTATCCTCTTCATTCCCAAAATGAGCAGACATTGAGATCTCTTGATTCTCTTTAACTTTTATAGCATTCTCTAACATGAAAAATAGTCCACTTGGACCTACAAACTGATCATGGCACATACTTTCCAATTTTAGTTTCCATCTTTTAAATTTCCTTCTATCTTGCACTCTAAGAACCTAAAATGACTTATTCTAACTTGATGTCATTTGTTTGTATAACTTAGCAATGTGACCAATCTTCTCACAATTTTAGAAAACCATTCTTCTTGAAGTGAACTCATCTTTCCTTACTTGATTTGGATAAAATCTTACAATGTGTCTTATTTCATAAAAACTAAAGCACTAAAATTTTATCATGCTATTTGATTGATGATTCCATTCATTCTCAGTAGGTCTTCTACACTCTCTAGCCCTATGACCAAATTGATTACAATTATAATAGTAACCATTGCAATTTTCATACCTCATGGAATTTGGTTGTCTAATCTAATTTTTCCTCATTCTATCAACACCTTCATTTCTTGACTGATGATTGATCTTCAAGGTCTAATTGTCCTTATTCACATTGGTATCTATCTTGTTTTGAGTTACATTCTTTTGTTATTCTTTTTAACCAAGTCTAGTTCTATCACTAGCATGATTTTGACTATTCAAAATGTTGTCTACATCACTTGAGCTCTTTTCAAACATCACATATGAATTAATATTACTAGATGTGTTTTCTAACTCATATTTCAATGACCCATTTCAATCACAAAATTTTGACACTCATATTCTTTAGCTTTCATAATTATAGATAGGATTTACAATTGATAACTGAGATGCTTGACTATATCTTCAAGCTCTTTAGAGTATTCATCCATTCTTGCCTCAAACATACTAAATTTATCTTCATATTCCTTTATTTGAGACTTTAACTTCTTATTTTTCTTCTTATCAATATTCATATCTTCAAGGGCATTCATCAACTCAGTGTCATAGTTTACCTTGTCTTCTTCATCATCTGTATCTCCTAAACCACCTCCAAATCATGTAGATTCTTCTTGATATGAGAAGCTACCTTCTTTAACCATAAAGAGAGATTCATCTTCAGCAAGACCATCATCTTCATGATCATTCTAAGAATCACCACCATCATTATCATTAGATGAGATACAATATCCCTTGGTGTAGAGATTCATCTTGTCCTTGTAAAACTTATTTTGGCTATTATACCTTTTGAAACTGTTCTTGATCTTATCATACCTAAATTTCTTCTTATCATTATCATGATCTTATTCA
Organism: Torreya grandis; assembly: GCA_037957365.1. Classification (NCBI taxonomy): domain Eukaryota; kingdom Viridiplantae; phylum Streptophyta; class Pinopsida; order Cupressales; family Taxaceae; genus Torreya; species Torreya grandis. Next base: position 901,936 of record JARHVA010005152.1, on the reverse strand, counting down.
TGTTCTTCATTATCATTTCTCTTATGCTTATGAGGACACTTGTTTGAAAATTGACTTATCTCTCCACAATTAAAACATTTTAAGGGAAGTTTACCCTTAAACTTACCTAAACCTATTTTTAGTTTTCTTGTTAACCGAACTATTAGTTCATCATCATCAATATTAGAAATCTCATCATCCTTGACCTTCTTACCTTGGAGCTTCTTCTTTATCTTATTTTTTTCATTGAAATATTCTTCTTTCTTTGGTGGTTTATCCTCATTAAATCTCATATCATAGGCAAAAAAATTTCCATGTAATTCATACATCTTCATTTTGGTGAGATCATGACTTTCTTCTATAGTAGAAACTTTTGAATCAAATTTGAAAGTGAGAGACCTTAATACATTTTCCACTACAGTGCATTCTTCAATAACCTCTCCTATTCCTTTGATCATGTTCACTAACTCATTAACTCTTAGAAGATATGAAGCCACAATATCCTCTTCCTTCATTTTAAGACTTTCAGATTGCCTTCAGTAGGTTTGTAGTTTAGCCAACTTGACTTTTGAATCTCCTTCATAGATGAGTTGTAATTTTTCCCAAATATCCTTGGTAGAATTTTAATAGATTACCTTGGTGAATTCAACCTTTTAAAGATCACAAATGATATCATTCATAGATTTTGAATTGTTCTAATTCATCTTCTTGTCTATAACACTAATTAGAGGAGTAGGTGGCATGGAATAACCATCTAAAATAGATTTCCAAGTGTCAAACCCCAAAGAAATAATTTAGGTATTCATTCTTGCACTCTATAAAGTATAATTGGATCCATTGAACAATGAATCTTTCTTAATAGAGAAAACTTGACAACTTGTCATTGTACCTAAGATTACCTTAAAGTGGTTAAACTTGTACAGAAGGTCCTACTCTGATAATAATTATTAGAGGTACAATCACTAATAAGGAGGGTAAATCAGTGAATCAAGAAATTTCAAAACTTTGATCTAAATCCTTGAAACCCTTAGTCATACACCATAAGAAATCAAAAAGCAAATATCCCAGTTATAACAATGAACATGAAAGATAAGAAAGATAACACAAGATCTATATGGGAACCCTATTGGGGGATAAAACCCATTCTCAAGCCTACAAACATATGGAATAATTGTACTATAATATTAATACAAACATGAGACTTTAGTGAATCACCCACTTCACAAGGAGCACCAACCCTTAAAGATGACAAGCACCAATCTGTCTAAGATATTGAACACCAACACAACATCTATGAAATGAAAAACTCTAAAAATTGAGTAATTATTAATTTAATGGAGAAACCCTAAAAAATAACCTCTTTAAATCCTCTTCACTCATTCAAACCTTCACACATAAGCAAGGCATCAAAAACCACCTTTTGGATCAATCTACACACCTTGACTTATTCTCATGCCTCAAACCTATAAGTTCAATATTATAATTATGAGCACAAGGTCATACATGAAATCCACACTATGATTTTACCCTCAAGACATCCACATGGCTCTCATAACCTTCAAAAATATTTTTCTCATATATGCTCTTCCTCTACTAAAAACATAATTAGTCTAATTAGACCTTGTACTTATACCACTCTCTTGGTCTAACCCATCTTAGTCTGCCAAGATACTTTACATATTTGAACTACACTCAAAATATGTCTATACACATGTTTCTTGTGATAACCACACTCTTCATAGGTAGGTCATTAGCTCATTATCCACAAACCATCATTAGGTCTTGGTGAGACCTAAAACAAATAGGCCTTCATACTCACATGTTATATGTGAGACTAGTTGGACCACCTTCATCTTTACTGTTGCTTTGAACAAATAAAAAATTATCTCAATATCACCTTGCTCACTCTCATATGGGTTCATTCCACATGGAACACCAACTCAACACTTGAACCTACCAATTCGGTCTCCTCGCTCTTTAGGACTTCATACACAAAAAACACAATCAAGTTCTAAGCAATTGTTCACACTAAATATGGATTGTTTAAACCTCCAAAATCCATATAAATGGTACTCATATATTATACAACACTCTTCAATAGTTATCTCATATTTAAAAAAAAAAAAAAATTAACAATAATAACTCAAATATCCTTCTCGAATCACTTATAGACCATGGTCAAACACATAATCAAATTTGGAGCTCAATAACTACAACTGTATAGAAATTCAAACATTTTAACTAATTTTTATGGATGAGACTTGGAGTCCTTTACAAATTTTTTTTTTACTTCATAATAAAATTACGCATATATCAAAATTTATGCCTCAAACACTACAGACTAGGTTTTCTTTTATTAAATTTAAATGCCAATGATCACTGTGTAATGCAAAAATTATAGACTCATGTCTTCATCTCACGTCCCCTGATAGCTATATCAAATGTGATCCATTTATCTCCTTAAGAGTAGCCTAGTATTTAGCTTACAATTCTCACTATTGATCTTAGATATTCACTTCTAAGATCGAACCACTTGGTAGCTCTATGTGCCTTCTATGCACATTGACTATTTGACTCAAACTACACCATCAATCTCCATATGCAAAAACACCTGCATGCCATTAACATTATATCAACTCATATATATTAAGACACATATCACAAGCACATGAAATCTTAGGAACCTTTGAAAAATTGACTTCACATGTACCATTGATATCTATCTAACAAGATCACATGCTCCATTAGATCCTTATTTGGTTAGATTAATTGCTAGCTATTATATATTTGATTCTATTAAATTTTCATTGTAGATATTTGATAAAAAAAAGTTTGGTTAGGTATGGTAACATATTGAACTCTATTTGAGAAGCCAACTTTATACCTCAATAACTTTTGATACTCTCAACCTCATGACCTAAAATTTGAACCATAATATCACCTCTAATAGGCGAATCCATCCATGTATCAAAATTATCCTAAAACTTTCATATGTGTGAAATATGACATCATAAAATTTATTACTTATTCTATCTTCCAAAATGACTACTTGAACCTAGACACTTATATGAATACTCTGATGAATTTCTTTCATTTCCATAAGCAATCCAAGCACTCATAACACCCTATAGGGTCTTTGTAATATGTACATACCATCAATAACATCCATAAATTGCCTCACTAAGTCAAACACTGAAGAAACATGTAGGAACACTGAAACATATTGAATCACACTTTGTCATTATCATTCTAGCACACATGACACCTCATCAACATCCTTGGTCACCATAGAGACATCATTGACAACTCTCTAACAAAGATTGAATTTAATGATCCTCTAAAGGGATAAGGTTTATAACCTAGTGATCACTAGAAAAAGAATACTTAACAATCATTTGCAAGACCATGCTAAAATAAACTAGAAATGCAAATGGTATACAATACACATCCTCATCCATCACATTATGGGCACCCAGTAGATGGGATTATTGGTACTTATACATGGCATATACCTCCTATGGTTCAAATACCTTCTATTACCTTTGATTATAGTGAGATTAAAGATGATGAATCAGATCTTCATTCTTTATTCATTCAAGCATATCTTGATAAACACCCTATACACAGTGTTATGATTGATAAAGGTGTAAGTGATAAAGTTTACATTATGACATTAATTATGCACTTGTGTTATACTAATAATGATTTAAACCCTTATAATAGATCAATTAGACAATTTGATGGGACCTCACAATAGGTTTTTGGTGAGATTGACATACCTGTGGGTCTTAAACATGTGGTTGTTATATTTTTAGTTATACCTTCCATGGTTGTCTTTGATATGTTATTAGGATGCCCTTGGATATGCAATCTTTGGGAAATACCATCTAAAATACATGGGTGTGTTAAATAAATTCATGTTAATTAGGTAATTAAAATTTAAAAAATTCCATATGAGCATCCTCTTAAACAAGAGAAATTTACATCTAGGTAATTAATTATCAAGCCTACTAAGGATAACTCACCATAAAAGGATAATTAACAACTAATCCCATTTAATAGATAGGAAATTCTTGAGATACCATTAAATTAGAGACATACAATGGATTTTACATAATTCTCATCTATTATGAACCATATTCAAATATCCGAAACACATATACATGATCTTACCACAACTATTCCAAATAAAGCAAATAAGACTCAATGATGGATTTCATGAACCTATAATTTTACTCCTACTATTTATTCATTACCATAGGGTCAAATTATACATACACATAGCATCCCAATTACTACATTGACAAATATTTCACTTATACATGCCCATTGACAACATCACCAATATATTACACTAGGTTCATAGTGGGGATATATCTATGACCACCCTTTGGATGACATCATAGGATAGTATTATCCTTTTCCATATTCCAAAAATACCAAAAAAATGAAAACAATTCAAAAATACAAAAAATATTTTTGGCATCTACATATTCTATTGGCTCCTTAAAATCTATGTTAGTTACATGTTGATTGATAACATATTAGTTACTTCTACATACATGTGTTTCATGATTTTATTTGAGTGTGATGTAGGCATACATAAATAAATGATTTTAACACTTACGGATGTTGGGATTTCATTATTCTCACATCATCAGGACATTGGGGGCATCCACCTCTATGATCATGATACTTCTATGTTATATAATTTTATGGTTAGTTTATATTATCATGTTTAAGCTCATATATATACTTACTATTAGATCATTTCATGTGTTTACTCATGTTTACTAATGTATTAGCTAGCTATTTCATCTTGTAGTGGGTTTTGATCTATCCCACATTTTTTAGGATAGCTAAATTAGTCTTAAGCATTGTCTATATAAGTAAGTGCTTACCCTTTATACTAGAATCTCTTATTCTCATATTCTAAATAAGCATTTGGTTTTGATTTATATTGCATTCTATTTGTCTACAACTAATTGTGGTGTTCTTGTTGTGAAATCTTCTGATCTTGGCTTCATGGAATATTTTTACCATTCCTAACATGGTACTAGAGCCTTGAAGAAGTTCTAACCATCCTTAGCTTGTAATTCAAAGAGAAGATATTGGTGCCTCTAGATTTTTCAATGCTTATTTTGAATTTTTTGTTATTTCTTTTAAAAAATTTGTTTCTTCTGAGACACTAAACTAGCATTGATTTTTGTTGGCATTAAGTATTAAGATCTTATTTTTTCCAACTCCAAGATTTGTTGTTTTTAGATATGTTTAATTTATTAAATTCTCAAATCTACACCATTGCAAGGTGTTGGAAATTAGTCTTGGTTCATCCTTTGAAAGTAATTTTTCTCTACAAAAAATGTGTCCTTAGATATTCCAAAGTACTATTTTATTATCCTTTCATGTTTTTTGGAAATTTCCTTATGGAGGACTATGCTTTTATGGTCTTTTGGAGAACATAATTTTTTGATCTATTACTTTTTTTCAACTTTGGCATTGGAAGATTCTACTTTGGTTGTAGATCTGGTGGTTTACAAGCTATTCCACAAATGGATTGAATTTTTATTCAAAGAAAAGACATTCTATAGGATAAGTGTCTTAAGGGATAACTTTTAAAGAGCTTACTTTAAGAGTGGAGGAGATGAGATCTATTGAAGAGTGTCTTAGATCTAGATTTGTCATCCAAGATTTTATCTGAGCTTTTTTATAGCAAGTAGCATTTTTTTTAGCTACATTTCAGATCTGCTATGTCAAATTTTTACCTTGGCATCAACTTCTAAGCAAGGAGTGGCATTTGGAGTCTTCTATGATGGATTTTTATTTATAGACCTACATTGAGTTCTTTGGCATCCCTCTTTTAGAGCTTAGAATTTGGTGAGCTTGACGCTGAGATCTCTGTGTTGATCTCCACTATGTACTTACTTTGGTATTGGTTTTTTGTGATCTATGTTGGGCATATTTAGTGTGGTCAAGCCCTTGGCATTGGAAGAATATTATTGTGAAGGCTGCTATATAGGTGTGATCTACATAGGCATGAAGAATGGACTATGCATGGTATCGTTACAATCAAATGTGTTTGTAGAGGCATTGAATCAAAGAGATCTACGTGGAAGGAGATCCAAAGTTTCTTTTGCTAGAGGAGACCATGTGTTTTACCATCATATCTGGAAAAATATTTAAGTGGAGTATTGAAGTTTCATGCAACAAATCCTTTTCTATCTGATTTGTAGATGGAAAGAGATCTACATTAGTTCTATTGTAATGAGGAGGTAGCATTAAAAGATATTAGCTAGGGCATGGTAGTGGATCTCCTTATTTTTTAGCCCTTACATCTGCTAACATTCATGTGGAGACAGTGTTTAGATGCTTGATCTTTGCTAGCTTCCACATGTACATTGAAAGAGACTCTTTAGGGGACCAACTGGGTTAAGCCACTTATAATCTAGTTTCTTTCCTCTTTAGACATCTGAAACTATCTTCTTACCCCTCAAAAACAACCTATTAATTCATTATTTTTTTGTTTTAAGCTATAAATTTTGCTTAAAGAGGAATTCAAACTTGCCTTTATGTATATCGAGGTAATCAAGAAGTCTTTTTTTCACTTTCATTGACTTTTATAATTCCTTGGTGAAATTAAACTTCTAACGAGTGGTTGCACAAATATGTTGTTTTATAATTTGGCCTCAAAAACCAATTTGTAGCGTATTTTAATTGTTTTGACCCATTTTTATGGGAAATCAAAATGCTTATAACTTTTGAACCGTAACTTGAATTTGAGTTCCATTTTTTTTAAAGTGCATGTTTTTCAATTATCTATCACTTGGTGTCATCAAATTATTAAAAAATCCCTAATTTTATAAAGTGCCAATTTTATCTTTTGGGGGGGGGGTCTTATAATATATGTATTTTTGGGGGGCCTTACACTTTTTTTGGGGGGGTGGGTTTATTTGTTCATTTTAATTTGAATTGAAAGTTGTTTTAGGGGGATTATTTTTTATTATTTCCAAATTATTCCTTATATTTTGATAATGGATCCCCTCAACACCTCAAATTACACCATTTGGAAGATCAACATGAAGATACACCTTTTAGCTAAAAGGTGTTTATAGATTAGTTCTTGGAAATATTTTTAACTTCACTAATGAGGAAGATATTAAATGGATTACATATATGTAAGATGAGGCTCTTCATTTGATTCACCTCAATGTTTTAGATATCTGGCACATTCATATTATGGATGCCACATCACCAAAGCGAGCTTAAGATGCTATTGTAGCCTTATTTGAGAAGGATAATGAGTCTTATGGGTCTTTTACACCCTCATTTACTCCACCTCCTTCTATTCCACTTCCTTCTCCTCTTATTAGTAAGGATTTTGATGGTGACATGGATGATGATTCTCCATCTCTTTTTCCTTCTATCAGTGAGGTTTTATATTTTGATGATGTACTTTTTCCTCCTACTATAGTTTCTTTTGATGACACATTCCTGATGGACATTGCTCTTCTTTTTATCGAGCCACCTCTATGGGATGAATTTATACCGGACTTGAGATGTCTATTTGTAGATTTTTTTTTAATTTTTATGTAGGATATTGAGCCACCATAGATTATCACTTTAGAGGACTCTACTAGTTTAAGTAAGAGTGCACTTGTTGATCATTATGATCCACTTCCCATGGACATTCTTTCACTGAATTTTCCATGTCTTTCTTATGATTGGTTTATTTTAATGGAATTACATCTGATTCTTATACATGATATTTACAGTCATATGTCACACTTCATCTTTGAATGTGATTCATATATCTTTGTATTGTTGCCTCTTTTATCTTCCATTATGGAATGTGTAAACTTCTAGTACACCATACATGTTATTATTTTGGCAAAAGGAAGAAACATTATTTGATGTAAATGGATCTTCTATAGTCTTCTAGCCAAATATCTTGACATTGACATTGATCATCTTATGATCTCAATGTGGAATATCAATAAATTTAGTATCTGATCATTTTTTTTTTTTGGGGGGGGGGGGGAGTTTTGTTCCAATGGGTTTTCTTCTTTCTTCATTTTGTGAATACTAATTGTAAATGAGTACCTTATCAAGCCTAGTTATTGGGAATTATTTTATGGATATTACACTATTTATTTTTTGAATTTTTTTATCCCCTAGCTTCACTTGAGGGGGGTTTAGAATATTTCATGTGTTTACTCATGTTTTCTAGTGTCTTAGCTAGCTATTTCATCTTGTAGTGGGTTTTGTGTTAGAGGTACAATCATTGGGGGGGATGCATTAGTGATGTAAGATAATTCAATTAAATTTCCAATTCCTAATCATTCAACATATACATTCATTTAGGATACAAATAAACTATTTCAATGAATAAAGAAGATATGGCAAGATCAAGCACATAACACATGACATATGTGGGAAACCCTCTTGGGGGTTAAAACCCATTGAAACCTATAAGATGGACTACATTCATATAATGAAAATATCTAATTTATAATATCAATAAATGATCAAGGAACACCCATACCTTAATTTAGTGAGACACCAATTCTACAAGGAGCTACTGCCCCTGTTTAGCTGAGCACACACACCAACTATTCCTTTTAGCAAGTTTCACCTTATAAGGAGGAAACAAACCCATAGACAACCAAGAACCCACCAAAATACTTTGAATATATCATATTTAACACCTATTTATACTCTTAAAATGATGATGAAAACCTTTATTTTTACTCTTTTCCTTCACTCTTTCACCCAAAGAGTCTCAAGGGCTCACTTGCTCAATCTACCTCTTCTAGGCTCATTAGGTCCAATGACCTACGTATCCAACTATATTAGCTTAATTAAATAAAAATGATTGATATTATTTACTCTATGATGGTCCTCAATAACCTATACCTTCTCTTTCAAAGGTTATTTACTTCTCTTAACTCCACACTTCCTCAACTCCACTCTAAATAAGCCAATTATGCTTAGTATTTATACCATACTTTCATCTAACCCATCTTGGTTAGCCAAGATGATTACCATAATTATTATAAATTTGAAATATGTCTTCATAAATTTTTCATGTAATAACCCCACACTACTTAGGTTGGAAATTACCTCATTAACCACAAACCATCATTAGGTCTTGGCGAAACCTAAAACAATTAGGACTTCATACTCACACGTTAAATGTGAGACTACTTGGACCACCTCAATCCTTTACTAATGATTTAAATGCATAAAAAAAATCTCCAATATCCATTTTATCAATATCATATTAGTCCATTATACTGATAACACCAACTCAACACTTGAACCTACCAATTAGATCTCCTCGCTCTTTAGGCCTTCATACACATAAAACACAATCTCAAACTTTTGAAGCAACTAATAAAATATTTCACATATACATATGATTATATCACATGAATTAAACCTTTAGGACCTATAAAATTCCTTAATGTTCTTTAGATACTTCAACATAGGTTCTAAACACTCAAAATAACTCTCTCAAAATGACCACTCAGACTGGTCATATACAGTCAAAATATAGTCAAGCTATTTTGACTCTCTATATCTGATCAAAGGAATATAATGAATACCAATGAATAATTATAATCTTTTTATACTTATAAAACATCTCCATACTCATTTTATTTATCAAATTTTCTTAGAACACCTTCAACTCACCTCTATAAGATGGTCACTCAAACTACTAGTGTATTCAATAAACATAGTCAACTTCTAAGCCTTTGTTCATAATAAATATGGATTGGTTAAACCTAAAAAATACATAAATATGGTCCACATGGATTATAAAATAATATTCAATAGTTATTTCATATTGAAACATCTAAATATCTTCAATAACTATTTAATTATCTTTCTCAGGTCACTTGCAGAACATGGTCAAACTTTAGTTAACTTTGAAACTCAATAAATTTGACTGTACAAATATTCAAACATTATAACTATATTATATGTATTTTAATTGAATTAATATTAAATATTTAATTTTAAACCATCAATAAATTCATCCTAGATCAAAATATGTAAGCAAAATACTGATCACTGGATTATCCTTTTGATAATTCAAATGCCAACAGTCATTGGTTAATTCAAAATAATCTGACACTTGTATTTATCTCATGCTCCCTAAAATCTTGATCTACTAAACTTCATCAATATCCTTAGGAGTTTCATATATTTAAATCTCATTTATCACCATTTATCTTTAATCCTTGCTTTTGAGATCATGTTATTTGGCAACCCCATGTGCCTTCTAAGAATTATGTTAAGTTATTGAATTAATACACACCATTGATCTTTCTCTGCATAATTTAATGTGCCCCATAAATATTTGATCTATATGATCAAACATGAACCATTAATCTGATTGATATATCTCCACGATTGTGACATATTTATTTATCATGTTCATTCTCAGGATCTTTGACTTATTGACTTTGCTCTCATTGTTGATCACTATATGACAAGTTTAACACTCGTTGTTAGATCTTTATCTGGTCATATTAATTATTCATTGTAAATATTTATCTACCTAATCACTTTATCATAATTGTATCTTAATATTTTAGTTTAGACACTTACCATTGTATCTTTATCATGAAGATTAAATTCTCACTGTAAATCTTCAATATCACAAATTTGGCTAAGTATGGGAACTTAGTTAACTCTACCTGAGAAGCCAACTTGAACCTTAATACATTTTTATATGTACCATATCTAGACCTAAAATTTTAAAAACATGATAAAATTTCATAGGGGAGTTTATCCATGTATCAAAATAATCTTGAAACCTTCACACATGTGAAATATGATGTCATCAAACTATTTACTCAGATTTATCCATCAAGACTAATTGAGCTTAGACATTCATATGACTATTTTGATGAATTCCATTCACTTACACAAGAACTCAAAGCACTCAAAACACCCCATATGGTATTTAAAACATGATCATACCATCAATAACATCCACTATCTACCCATCCAAGTCAAACACTAAAGAACTATGCAAGAACATTAAAGCACACTTTGTCATTATCATTCTAGTAAGCATGACACCTAATCAACATCTTTGGTCACCTTGTAGACATAATTGAAAAAACTCAAAAAATCTCCCCCTTTTTCATTGATGTCAACACCAATACAAATCTTATGCTTAGACTTTGTCTCTCTCTCTTCAAGCACTTTCTTCGCCTTTGACATAATGATAATGTGGGATCAAGTTTTGATTCTATGGACTTAAAAAGAATTCAAGGGAAAATAATAGGAAGGGACCACCTTTGAGAGATGATTCAAACTCCCCCTAACATTATGCATACCTATTCTAACCTTTAGCTTCTTAAACATGATTCAAAACTATACTCTTTTTGATCATACTCTATTTTATGAAGACAAAATATATAAAAGAAATAAAAATAGCTTGAACTCACCTTGAAAACATTAAGAGATGGCCCCCCTTAAATTATGCACATCTCTTCAAGCTTCTCTAACTATTTGAGTTAGATCCCCCTAACTCCATGCTCTATCTAAAAAGTGATCTTCAACAAGTCTTCTCAATGAACTAGGTTTGTCAACAACTCTTTAATACTTTAAGACTAAAAACCCTAAACACAACTTGAACACACATGTTTCTCCATAATAAATATGTCCCATAAGAAGCATGGGTAGAGACACCCTAACCCATAATGTCCTAAAAAAATTTGAAACCAGGAGTTGCCCATAACTCTTCATATTCATTATCTTCCTTGGACATCTAAAATTGATAGTTCTTCTTCTTAGGCTTAAGAGAAATATTTTTATCATCTAGTATAACATTCTCCTTTTCTAAGATTGAATTTAAAATACATGGAGAAAATATATATTCATGACATACCTTTTCATCTAAATAAATAACCTCATCATTAGGCATTCATAACTGATGTTCTTTATATAAAATATGCTCAAAAATAGGAGGATGTTCACTTATATTCATACACACCTAATAACTAGTCTCAACTAACACCTTGTTCTTTTATCTTGGTTTATTGATTCACAAAAAGAGCATAAAATGATATCTTATGATTCTCTTTAACCTTTAGAGCATTCTCCACTTCAAAAAATAGACCACTTGGACCTATAGACTCATTATGACTCACACCTTTCATTTTTCATTTCTAATAAATTAACATGTTTTCTTCCTTGCACTCTAGGAGTCTGATTGAACTTATTTTTACTTGATGGCCTTTGATTTCATAACTTAGAAATGTGACCAATCTTCTCATAGTTTTAAAAAACCATTCTTCTTGACGTGAACTCAACTTGCCTTGCCTGATTTGGAAATTTTTGGCAATGTGTCCTCTGTCATAACTACTAAAACACTCAAAAAAGTTCAAGCTATTTTATTGATGATTCCACTCATTCTTAGCAAGTCTTCTACACTCTCTAGCCCTATGACCAAATTGATTGTAAGTATATCAATAACCATTGAAATTTACATACCTCATGGCATTTGGTTGTCTAATCTGATTTGTCCTCATTCTACCAACATCTTCATTTCAAGCCTGATTGTTGACCCTTAAGGTCTGATTGTCTTTGTTCACATTAATCTTCTCCTTGTATTGATTTGTAATATTTTGTTCTTGTTTGTAACCAAATCCAATTTTATCATTAACATGATTTTGACTATTTAGAATGTTATATAGATCATTTGAGCTCTTTTCAAACATCTCAAATGATTTCATCTTACTGGATGTGTTTTCTAACTCAACTTTAAATGACTCATTTTCAATCACATACCTTAAACACTAATCTTCTTTAGCTTTTAGTCTTGTAGATAGGATTTATAATTGATTATTTAGATGTTTGACTATACCTTTATGCTCCTTGGAGTCTCCATCCATTCTAGCCTCATACACACTAAATTTATCTGCATAATACTTCATATGTAATTTCAAATACCTGGTACTCTTCTTCTCAATCTTCAGATCTTCAAGGGCATTTATCAACTTAGTATCATAGTCCTCCTTGTATTCTTTATTATTTGTATCATTCCAAGTAGAATCTTTTTTATATGAGAAACTTCCTCAACCATGTAGAGGACTTCATCTTCAATAGGACCATCATATATTTTATCAAACTTAGAATCACTATCTTCATTCTCATCTGATGAGATATAATATTCATTAGTTTAGAGAATCTTCTTATCATTATACCTCTTGAATCCTTTCTTCATCTTATTAGACCTGAATGTCTTCTTGCCTTCATCTTGGTCTTCATCATGATCTTAATTATCATACTTCTTATGCTTATGAGGGAACTTATTGGTAAAGTATCCGACATCTCCATAATTGAAGCATTTGAAGGGTAGTTTAACTTTATACTTGCTAAACCTATTTTTAATTTCCTTGTAAATAAAATAATTATTTCATCTTCATTAATATCATCATACTTGGACTCCTTACCTTGATTTATCTTCTTCTTTGGCTTCATTTAGATCTTGAATATGGCTTCTATATTTGGTGGTTTGTCATCATTGACTCTCATCTTATAGGCTATGAGATTACGATGTACATCATCCATATTCATTTTTGTGAGATCATGACTCTATTATATGGTAGAAACCTTTGAATAAAATTTGAGGGTAAGAGACCTTAATACCTTTTGCACAATAATATCTTCTTCAATCTCCTCTCCTAAACCTCTAATGATGTTCATAATCTTATCAAATCTTTATAGAAATAATATCAATGAATCCTCTTCCTTCATATTGAGGCTCTCAAATTATCTTTGGTGAGTTTTCAACTTGGCTAACTTGACCTTTGAATCTCATTCATAAATGATCTAAAATTTATCCCATATCTTTTTATAAAATTTACAATGGATTATCTTGGTGTACATAGTCTCTAAAAGACCATAAGTGATGGCATTCATTGCCTTATAATTTCTCTCACACAAATTATTATAAGTTGTACTAGTTGGAGGGGTTGAGGAGGTTGAATATCCATCCAAAACATATTTCCAAATGTCAAAACCTATTGACATAATGTAGATTTTCATCCTTACACTCTAAAAATCATAATTGGACCCAGTGAACATTAGTGAATCCTTAGTTAAAAATTATCCTTTCATTTAATGACTACCCATATTGCAACTTGGATCACCTTCAAGTGGTTAAAATTGCATAGAAGGCCTGCTCTGATACCAATTTTTATAGGTACAATCACTAAAGGGGGGTTGAATTAGTGATGAAATATAATTCAATTCAATTCTTAGTTCTTAATCATTCAACACATACAATCATGAACCATATAAATTAACTATTTCAATGAACAAAGAAGATATAAAAAGATCAAGCACATAACACACGACATATATGGGAAACCCTCTTTGAGGATAACACACACTAAACCTTTAAAGATGGACTACAATCATATAATGACAAGATCTAATTTAGACCACCACCAACTAATCAAGAAACACCCATCCCTTAATTTAGTGAGATACACACCTTGAATTTAGTTAGCCACCTCTCATTTTGTTCTAGGATTTTTCTTTTTCATAGGTCATTTTTGGCATGCAGGAAGGGCTCGCGCAGCTACAATCCCATAAGGAGCTACTACCCTTGTCTAGCTGAGCACCCACAATAACAAGACCATTTAGTAAGTTTCACATTTCAAGGAGGAAAAAACCCCTAGGAAACCAAAAACACACCCAAATACATTGAACACCTATTGATACTCTTCAATTGATGATGACCACCTTTATTTTCACTCTTCACCTTCACTCTTTTACCCAAATAGTCTCAAGGGCTCACTCATCCAATCTACCTCTTTTAAGTTAATTAGGTCCAATGACCTATGTATCCACCTATATTATCTTGATCAGATAAACACGATTGATTCTCTTTTATCTTTAATTTTCCTTAGTGACTTGTACCTTCTCTTTCAAAGTTTATCTTCTTTGCTTAACTCCACACTTCCTCAACTCCACTTGAAATAGGCTAATTATTCCTAATATTTGTACCATACATTCATCTAACCCATCTTGGTTGGCTAATATGATTACCATACTTGTTATAAATTTTAAATAGGTCCTCATACATATTACATGTAATAACCCCACACTCCTTAGGTTGACCAGTACCTCATTAACCCCAAACCACCATTAGGTCTTGGTGAGAGCTAAAACAATTACGCCTTCATACTTATATGTTACATGTGAGACTACTTATACCACCTTAATCCTTTACCAATTCTTATAAAACATTAAAATTATCTATAATATCCTCTTTATCACTATAATATGGGTTAATTCAACCTAAAACACCAACTTAACACTTAAACCTACCAATTAGGTCTCCTTGCTCTTTAGGCCTTCATACACAGAAAACACAGTCTCAAAAATCTAAAACAAATAATTAAATATTTCACATATCCATATGATTATATAACTTGGTTGAAACCTTTAGAACCTTTTAAATTACTTCATGTGCATACTTCAACACAAGCTCTAAGAACTCAAAACAACTCTCTCAAAATGACCACTCAAACTAGTCATATATAGTTAAAATACAATCAAGATATTTTGACTCTCTATATCTGATTAGGGTAATATCATGATAACCAAATCATTATTATAATCCTTTGAGACTTATACAACATCTCCATACTCATTTTATTCCTTAACTCTACTCAGAACATCTTTAACTTACCTCTACAAAATGGTCACTCAAACTGCCAATGTATTCAATAAATATAGTCAACTTTTGAGCCTTTTTTCATACTAAATATGGATTTGTAAAACCTCAAAAATCCATATACATGGTCCTCATTTAGTCTAAAACACTATCATATATTTATTTTATCTGAAAACATTGAAATATCATTAAGAACTCTTCAATTATCCTTCTTGGGTCACTTGCAGAAAATGGTCAAACCTTTAGTCAACTTTGGAGCTCAATAAATTTGATTTTACAAACATTAAAACCTTTTAACTAGATTATATAGATGTGACTTGAATTAATCTTCAACTTTTCTTTTTAAACCATCAATAAATTCATCCTATATCAAATGATATAAGTAAAATATTGAGCACTAGTTTATCCTTTTGTTATTTCAAATGCCAATGATCACTGGTTAATGTAAAATCATCTAATGCTTATATTTATCTCATGTTCCATAAAATATTGATAAAATATAATCTATATATCTCCTTAGGATTTTCTTATCTTTAACTCTCATTTCTCACCATTGATATTTGATCTTCACTTTTGAGATCATGCTACTTGGCAGCCCCACATGCCTTCTACGCACCCTATAGTTAGTCTTTAATGATATTTCATCACTTGGAAACCCCACATGCCTTTTGAGATTTTTTTTGACTTATTGACATAATATGCACTATTGATATTTCTCTGCATGGTTGAATGCACTCCATTGTTCTTTGATCTATTTGATCAAAGACACACCATTGATCTACTTGCTAGATATCTATGATTATGCCACATGTCTTCATCATGTTCATTCTCAATATTTTTGACTTATTGACTTCACTCTCACCATTGATCACTATCTAAAAAGTTTAATGCTCACCATTAGATCCTTATCTAGTTAGATTAATCACTCATTTTAAATCTTTATTTTCTCTATCACTCACTCATTGTTATATATACATCTATCAGTTTAGATGTTCATCATTGGATATTTATCATGAATATTAAATGCTTATCATATATCTTTTATATCACAAATTTGGCTAAGTTTGGGAACTTAGTTAAATCTACTCAAGAATCCAAATTTACACCTTAATAACTTTTTCTACGCACCATGTCTAGACCTAAAATTTGAACCACATGATTACCTTTCATAGGGGAATCCATCCATGTAACAAACTGATCCTAAAACTTTCACGTGTGTGAAATTGATGTCATCAAACTTATTACTTTTATTTATCTGTCAAGATGACTACTTGATCTTAGACATTCATATGATTATTTTGATGAATTTTTTTCACTTCCCTAAGCACTCCAAGTACTCAAAACATCTCATAGGGTCTCTACAACATGATCATACCATTGATAACATCCACTATATGCCTATTTACATAAAAGACTATATAACTATGTAAGAGCATTGAAGCACACTTTGCCATTATCATTATAGCACACATGACACCTCATCAACATCCTTGGTCATGTTGGAGACATTATTGACACAAATTCAACATTTTGATTTATCTCACATTTGATAGGATAGCTAAATTAGTATTTGGCTTTTCCTATATAAGCAAGTGCTTACCCTTTGTACTAGCATCTCTTATTCTCATATTCTAAATAAGCATTTGGTTTTTATTTGTGTTACATTCCATTTGTCTACATATAATTGTGATGTTCTTGTTGTGAACTCTTCTGATCTTGGCCTCATGAAATATTTTTACCATTCCTAACATTTACACATGCCTTTATCCATGGTTATACATTTCACATTATACTTTATATGCTATGTACTTGACATTATTTTATAAAACATTCAATCCATGGGCTACTATGATATGTTTTTCTTGGTTACTTGTATTTTACTTTATGCACTTCCTTGAGTGTCTTACCTTTATATCCTATTATTTTTTGGGCATTTGAATATGCTTCATTATTTATGGCCCCATACTTTTATTTTTTCTTTGACATTTGAATATGTCATTGCTTATTGTATGGACATTTGAATATGTCATTATTTATTTTATGGATATTTTATTAAGTCATGTCCATTCAATTATGTGACATTTGGAGATGCCCCTTGTTTATAGTATCCTTCAACTATTTCCTTTTGACTTGACTTTGAGTGATCTTGTGTGTGTGCTTAATTTTCTCATTGACTTTTTACTATTACTATCTAAACATTTCCATGATATTCATTATGCATCTTCAATCTTAATGTGATCACATTGTATGTGCTTCCATGATACATTTACCTATACATGTTCTCTTATATGCTACATGGTTCATTCACAGTTATATTTTGTGCCCATAACCTATCACATGTATTGGGATAGGAATAATTGACTTATGGATCACTTATCCCTCTTTGATGTTATATCACATTTATCTATACATTCATCTAGTTATTAGGTTGATGTATGGAGTAACCATGGTCCAAGTAGACTATGAATAAGAGGTAGTGGGTGGTTTTTAATCATCATATTATGAATTCTACTCTCATTGAATATTCTAGAGATTTTCCCCTTGAAGTGGCTTGTCTTTTAATCATATATTCTACTATATTTCAGTCATGTTATGATATATTATTCTTCTAACTTATTATTTAAGTAATTTCATTGCAAGTTGTATCAGAGCTACAATTTGAGAAATCTTCTTAGTGAAACCCTAATTTTAGAGATTTGATTATATCTTTCAATCTACTTTGAATTTTCTTACACTATTTTACTGAGAATTATTTCAATTTTACTATTTTTCCTAAATTCACTTTATATTACACAATTCAAGGATTTTTCTAATTTCTTTAAATTTTTGGAAATCTTAGAAAAATATAGATGGGGTATGTTCTTTGTATTTTATGATTTGAGGTTGACATAAGTATAAATATGCTTTATCAAAGCTGGTCAAAAATGCCAATTGAGGTTGACATTGTCAAGCCCCTTTATGGTAGGACCATAAACTAGGGGTTGAGGAAAGGGTATCATAACTCTAGGTAAAACTCCTCACAAGGATGAAATGGAGTCAAAATGGGGAGTTACTGTATCTTTTGTACCAGGGTTATCTGAGATAGATCACAAAGTTAGCTAGCTTGACTATAGTGTGAAAGACATTCATAGTGATATACGAAGCATGCAATCTGATATAAAATCCATATAATCTAGTTTGGAAAATATCATGATGGATCTACAAAATAATTAACCAAATCATCTAATTACTATTACATAGCCCCACTAGGGTGGAACTCCCAACCAATCTAATCTAAATCCAAGTACCTTGCCATACAGAAACTTATTAACAAAGGTAGATACATGTAAATTTGATAAAAAGGATCCACTCAATTAGATCAACCAAACGTATTTTTTTAAATCTTCACCAGATACCATTTGGAAAAAAGGTTACCATGGCATCCTTGTATCTAGAATCTAAATAATTCATTTGGTATCGATGGTTGTGTGCTCAAAATAAAAATATGACTCTCAGTGTCAATTGATCAATTTTTTATAGAGAAGTTGAAATTACACTATAAAAATACTGTGACAGAGAATTACTTCATCCAACTACCAAAATTTTGTTAGACTAGCTTAGTCAAGGATTATATTCATCATTTTTAGAGCTTATCTTTACATGTGGATATAATCTATGGTGAGAATCTGATTGACCTATTTTTGGGTGGCCTCAATGACTAGATTTAACATGAGGTATGTATGTTTAATCTAATTAAGGTTTATGATTATATTATCATGGTTTGAAAGTGTGAGGAAAACTTCATAGCCAAAAAGAAGCAACCAGTCACTCACTTTAGAGATCATAGCTTATCAAAACCATCATTTCATCCACCTACTAGATTGACCACTCAACAAATTGATGAGAAGTATGTAAAAAGATTATGTTTCAAATGTGATAGCAAGTGGAATAAAGGACATAGATGTGTTGAGAAAATCTATTCTACATTAAGGGATATAATGAATATGATTAAGAGGGTGATGCCTTCAATGATGATGAGGAATAAATAAATGAGGTACCTAAATATTCCCAACACACAATCTCCTATCATACACTTTTAGGTGTTAGCACTCCTCAAACACTTAAGGTGGTGGGTTTTCTCAAGAAATAAAAAGTGATAGTGTTGATTGACTAATAGAGTACACATAACTTCATCAACCATAAGATGGAAACTCGATTAAACTATTTCATTACCCAAAATCATAATTTTAGGTCATGATTATATATGGTGGAAGAGTTAATTATTCAAGGAAATGCCATAGTATTAAGCTTACTATGGGTGAGTACAATCTTGATTATCATATGTTTTCTATTTCCATGGATGGTGCAGACACTTTTTTTGGAAGTATAATGGTTCAAATCCTTGGGTAAAATTGAGATCAACTTCCAGGAACTATTGAGACACTTTCATTTTGAAGGAAGGAAAATTGAACTACATGGATTATGAGCAAAAACTCCATAATTGGTTAGTTCACATCAGATGACAAAGATTATAAAAAAGGTGGAATAATGATTTATAACATGATCATGTTTCATATAAGTTTAAACCACAAAGGCATCTACACATTCTGATCTACAAATGATTCTTGATGAGCACCCATCTAATTTTGGGGCCATGCCAAAAGGACTACCACCAAAAAGAGAACATGATCATGTCATTCAACTAATTTCAAGGAGTCAACCACCAAATATTAGACCATATAGATATCTATATGTTCATAAGAGTGAAATAAAAAATATTTTACATGTGATGCTAGAGGTAGGGATCATCAAGCACATCTAAAGTGCATATTCATCACCAATGGTCATGATGCATAAGAAGGATGACACATGGAAGATTTGACTAGATTATATGGAACTCAACAAGTAGACCATCAAAGGTAAGTTTCCTATTCTAGTAATTGATGAATTACTTTATGAGTTTCATGGTGTTCTTTATTTAAAAAAATTGGTCTTTATTTGGGATACCATCAAATTAGAATAAGGGATGAAGATGCTCATAAAAATAATTTTAAAACACATGAGGGCCATTATGAGTTTTTGGTAATGCCCTTTGATATTATAAATTCACTATCTAATTTTCATAGATTTATGAGCACTATTTTTAGGCCCTTTTAAAGAAATTTTGTGTTGGTTTTATTTGATGACATATTGATTTATATAAAGACATTGAAAGTGAACTTATAACATGTGAAATAGGTGTTGATAATCTTAGAGTATCATCAATTTTATGTGAAACCATCCAAATGTGATTTTGGAGTATATGAGGTAGAATACTTGGGCCAAAGTTTATCCCATGAAGGTGTCAAATTTGATCCTCAAAAGATCAAAGCTATGGTGGAATGACCAATGCTCAAAAATCTCAAAAGCCTCTAAGGATTCCTAGGACTAACAAGTTACTACTTAAGATTTATGAAAGGTTAGAACAACATATTATATCTAATTAGTGCATTAATAAAGAAGCATGCCTTTCAATACAATGATGGTTTTACTAAATCATTTGAGTAATTGAAATAAACTATGTGCACCACCCTAGTTTCGACTACCTTAGAATTCTCAAAGACATTCATTATTAAATGTGATGCTTACGGATCAAGGATGGGAGTAGTACTAATGAAATAATGAATAAATTTTACACTTTAGGGTTATTAATTAAAAGGTAATAATATACAAAAACCTATTTAAAAGAAATAAATGATGGTTATTCTTCATGCAGTCAAATAATGGAGGCCCTATCTGATGGTTAAAGACTTTAAGGTAAAAATGGATCATGATAGTCTCAAATACTTTTTGGAGAAAAGATTATCATTTGAGGAACAAAAGAAGTGGGTAAAAAAAGTGTTGTGTTATGATTCTTAAATCATATACAATTGTAGACACTATAATTTTATACCCCTAGGGATGATTAATTGCGTGTCATAGGTCCTATTTATTTAAAACCCCTAAGTAAACCAAGATAGATTTGCTAATAAAAGTTGATAAATGGATAAAGAAAGATGTAAATAATAAATTAATGATTAAATAAATGAATAAACATAATATTAATTGATAGAGGATGATAAAATGGAATATGATACTTACCTTTGATTAGCTTGTAAGCATAATGAAATTCTTCCATAAGAGCATGTAACAGCTTGGGTTGCACAAAGGATGTGACTGAACACAACAAAAATCCAATAGAGGGTCATTATGAACATGATGAAATATTTAAGAATTCTAATAATAATTTGAGGTTCTAAAAATTTTGCTTTGGGATTCAAAGGCATGATGCATATTTATGGATCAACACTGATCTATAAAATTTACACCAATTGTAGGAGAATCATTGTTAATTCACCTGAAATGCTACCTTTATTTCAACCATTGGTGAGAATAGCTTATAAATGGGTGTAGTTGTTGGTAACAACTCCACATAAGGGTAAAATGGTTATGAAGGTAGATTATTAGGTTATAAATGGATTAAGAGGTTGGGAGGGGTAAAAAGTAAAAGTAAAGGCTATTTACGGAGATAATAAATGATAAAATTATAAACCTTAAGATAAGGTTTATTTAGGGGACTTATAAAAATAGGACCTACAACACCTAATTAATCATCCCTAAGGGTATGAAATTATAGTGTCTACATTTACCCCTTTTTTAGAATGGTATGGAATATGTGTTGCAAGAAAAAAACCATGAAAGGTCCATTACTTAGGTTTATGTGAGATGGTATCTCCCTCAAATCGAGAGATGGAGAATAATGAGTGGGTAATGGGTTTGAAAAATGGAATAATGGATGGGATGATTAAATAATAGATAGGCTCTAATAAATATAGATGCATAATATGAAGCATATGTTTTGCACTAGTGGGATATAAGGTAATACATGCAAAGATGCTCTAGGCTAGATCCTATAATCAGATACCATAACTATGAATAGGTGTGATTAACAAAATATAAATAATAGAAAAGTTGATAAGGTTGGTTGACTGAAGCATCTGATGTACTATAATAGTGTGTGCAATACCTATAGATAGTTATTCTCAAAGGACAATCCCTTCGTGTTCCACCTATGAGAATCCTAAATTCACCACTATACTAGATAACAATCCCATAACACTTAACCATTATCTTAGCTCTCAATCCATACCTATCTCGTTATCTCCCCATACATAGTTCTATAAGAACCCATATGGCATGCCCTTAGAATAGGGCGAAGAATTTACTACTACTATGGTATCTTCCCATAGTAATCCTCCTCCTCCTAGTTTAGACACCACTACTACACAACCTTTAGGCAACCCACCTCTAATGATGTCTAATGCTCCATCATCAACCACAACCTAAGCTTATAATGTTACTACTCCTCAACCTACAACTACTCAACCTATTAATACATCACTTTAGAATGTAGTCATATCAGTTTTAGTAATCATTCCATTGATTTAAATTAGTGTACCCTTAAGTATCCAAACATAACCATTACAATAGGCCATTATAAGTTAGCCACCTCAAAAATATGTACCCTTGACCACATAGTACTAAGCACCTACATAAGTTATCAGGTTTATGTATATCCATTTACAAGAACTGTAGTATGTGGTGTCTTCTTAACCCATCACAACCACATTGGTTGATTATCCCTTATCTCAGGAATTTTCCACACAACTACCTATGTATCAAATTCCATAAAATAATGTTTTAAGATAAATCCATCAACATAACACCTAACCTAATCTCATGAGCATCCTCATGAATATGATGGATAATTAATAAGCCTCTACCTCTGGGTAGAATAATATGTACACCTACAAATAGATTTGTAATTAGCCTATCAACCCAACATTTCCTATCAAGGCTTATCCTCCAAAATGAGAACTCACTAATTTTACAAAATTAAAAAATAAAGAGGACCCGCAACAACATCTTTGAGAGTTTTGACACATTTTTTACCTCATAGTGCACAACATGTGCTTCTTCATAGGACATTCCCTATGTCATTAACTGGACCTGCTCTAGACTAGTACAACTTAATCCCACAACATTTCCTCTTTTCATTTGGGTAGCTAGATCAAATATTCTTCGAACACTTTTCTATCAATATAGGGAGAAAAGGTATCATTACCAAAATTTACATGATTCGACAATTTGATGATGAATCTATCATCAAATTTGTGATTAAATGTAAAATTCTAATCAATAAACTCACTTTCTCTCTTTCATAACCTGAGTTAATCAAGTTATTCATGAGAGCATGTGTTAAACACATCTCATATACAATATAGGTAAAATGTTTTAAAACCTTTGATGAGGCCTTTTCAATGGCCTGCAAGCTTGAAATTAGAGCCCTAGAAGAAGAGAAGGTTAAATTGTGAAATAAAAAATTTAAATCTGAGCCATCCAAAGAGATTAATAATAATAACAAAAATAAAACCAAAGGGGCTACCGATATCATAGTTGTAACATAGTCTCAAAAACCATTGACATTATTTCTTCCATAATAATATACCCCTTTAAGAGAGTCCTATGCACTTATTTTAAATAAACTCTTATAGGCTTCTCTCATTAAGATCCCTCCACTAAGGCCTCTCTATGAGTCTCATCCTAAACCTAGTTGGTTTAGGGAAAATGACTTCTATAATTTTCACCATGTAATAGCACATGACTTTAGAAAATGTCATTATTTCAAAGGCTTAGTACAAAATGTTATAGATCAGGGAGAATTGCAATTAGATAATCTTAATGCCCCTACAAACCAATCTAGAGATATATTTAGGCAACTGTTCCTTAATCACACTGCCACATCAAATTTCATGCAAGCTAAATTAGGATCCACATCAAAACATAAGATTCACAGAATTAATACCATCTATGACCAAATTTTGTCTAAAGAAGTTGATGATGCTCCTATCCTTGATCTCCTCATAGGAGATACTTTTGAACCATCTAACCCAAGTGAAGACATCCCAAAAACTTCCTCTATTTTGCTAGATCTCATTATTTGGGATCCACCATAAGAATCCATGTCTGAAAGGACTCAAGAACTAAAAGAGGAAAAACTTACTGAGGAGAAGATTTGCTTAGACATTCTAAAAAACTTGCATACTATTCCTCACACCATTTTAATATTTGTGTCTAGTATACTTGTTCCCATTAGTCGAATTATTCCTAAGGAAACTATTGTGTTACTTTAAACTATGCATAGATCAATTCCCTGAATTGCTATGGAGGCACTAAATCATAAAGAGATCAAGGGAAAAGCCGTAGATACCAAACATAAAAATCTTGGAGCCCTAAGGGGAAAATATTTACAACATTCTCTTATTAGGATTGAAATACTTAAAGAGGACATCCACATAATACTTGAGCAGATGCAAAAAGGGAAAGCACTACCAGCCCCTATTTGAATAAGAGCATATATACTAGGGCTCCATACTTCAACTAAACTAAAAAGACCATTATAGATTCTATCACTAAAATAGATGTACCATCACAATAAAATATTACCATTGTGGTCATGTCGACCCATAATCCATTAAATTACTTTTACCCTCGTGATATAGGTGTAAAAACTTACCTTATAAATAAAGGGTATGTAGTAGGTGTTAGGTTGTGGAGCTAAAAGCTTCACTGATGCAGACATGGAGGAGGTTACTGAAAGGTTTCTGAGTTGCAGAGAAATCGACGTCAGTCTGATCAGCCGACGTCGATCATATACAGTGAGAAGAGCAACCAATGTCGGTCATGGATCGGCTGACGTCGGTCACCTCCAGGTAGATAGGGACCGACGTTGGTCACCTGTGCAATTCCAAAACTATCAGTTGCACAAATAGTTAGTTAACGAATTGGTTATTTGCATGTCAAAGGCCAATTATAGACTTGAAGCTATGGATCTAATTATTGTAATTAGATGTCTAATTATTGTTTGCATGAGATCTATATAATAGACTCATGGGCTATATTGTAATTTGTGATAGAGAGTAAGAGAGAAAATATTAGCTCCTTCTATGTGTGAAGAGAGTAAGGTGTGTTCCTCTTAGTGCCATAGTGCCATGTATGGGTGCTGGTTTAGAGAATCAGAAGGATTCTTCATGTATGTAGGATCTTGGTCAGCAGGTGTGCAAGGCCACATTTGGAGATCTGCATGGTAAGTAAGATCATTGATCTATAGGTGTATGTGTGTGCGAGGTCTAAGGTTTACAGGTGTGCAGAACCAGGTTGATCTGCAGGTGGCAGCAGGATCAAGGTGACAACAACACAATAGGGAGCAAGATCAGATGGGATCTACTTGGAGTATAGTGTGTAGTCGGTCATTGAGCATAGAGGAAGGCAAGGTAGATCCTTTCATAAGTAAGATCATTTGAGTTTTAGGTTGTTTCAAGTTCATGGGAGATCTACTTGGAGTGCATTGTGTACTCAGTTTGAGTATGTGTGTATACTTGGTGTACTGGCAGTATTGTTACTGACTAGTTGACTGGCGGTGTTGTTACTAGCTGGTGGAGGTGAACACCAACTCTATGTTTGAGTTGTGTGTTGGGACCATAAGAGAGAGAGAGAGTGAGCTCTTGAAGGTGAATTACTGAACACTTGGTGTGGGAAGCCTGTAAGGTGGGAAGAGTGTGGCGTCTCTTCATTTGTAATTCTTTTTTGGAAGAGTATTAATACAATTGGGTATTATCTCTCATATTCTGTGTTATTTTTGAATTCTAGTTACTTGTGATTCTAGTTTAATTCTACATTTAGTTGCCTTCACATAGTAATCAAGATTGTTGGTTGATCCCTAGAGAATTTTCTTGAGATGCATTGATTTTCATTGATGTCAAGGTGATCGTAGTACATAATGCATTAATGACAAAGTGATAGGTTCGAAGTGGATTTGAGAGTGTATATCATGTGTGTAGGCCTTTGAGGTGTTTGACCATGTTTGAGTGGTAAAATGAGGGTAAGAATTGATTGGTGTAATTACTAAATTTAAATTAATCCATTTTAATAGTCTAAACTAAAAAGACCATTATAGATTCTATCACTAAAATAGATGTACCATCACAATAAAATATTACCACTATGGTCATGTCAATCCATAATCCATTAAATTAATTTTACCCTCATGATATAGGTGTAAAAACTTACCTTATAAATAAAGGGTATGTAGTAGGGACCATCTAAATAGCTAGTTCAAGAGACTAAGGTTTGAGGTCATGTACCTCTTCCCTACCAACACCCTAAAGAATGGAAAATATGGGTCAAGATACATTAAAGGGATCTTATTCTAAGATCCTAGATAAACTTATCTAGACATCCTTAATCATGCTACCACTTGTAAGGCTTGTCAACCCTCATATTAAAAAACCATAATTGTATAGAGAAAATAGGACATGCACATACCATCAAATAGTAGGGTATGACATAGAAAGTTATAACACATTAAAGGTCATAGTCTGAAATCTATTAGATGAAGATGATCTCTTGATAAAATAATTAGATCATGCCCATCCCCCTATAGTTACATCCAACATAGGAAGTAACACATCAAAACAAGATATAAAGGAGGATAAATCATTTGATAAATCCCAACACTAATCTCTCCCCCTTAATGTGGATGACTCTAAGAGCACAAATAATCCCCCTCTATCTAGATAGATGCAGTTCATATAGCCACATGATCCCAAACCCAGGATCATAAGACCTATAATCATGAAAAAGCTAAAGTAACTATTTATAAAGCACTAACTCTTACCACAAATAGTCCAACTATACATGCCCCTAAACCTATAGTCTCCATTTTAGGAAAGGCACAAAATAATAATGCTTTGGAACTAATATAAATATCTATTCTAAAGTAGTTACATAGACTTCTATTCGAGATGTCCTTATAAGAACTTGTCAAAAACTCCCCACAACATTGTGAAGCCATGATAGAAGTTTTACAAGCCATAGAATTACAAGTAGACAAACCCAAACCATTGTCATATTTTATTGCATCAACTAAAAAACCTTTATCCATAACATTTCATGATTCATAAATTCCACTCTTACAACCAAATGATCAGTATCCTACATTGTTTATAACTACCAGATAGATCAAACTCAAGTTAAAAGAGTTATGACAAATAATGGTGTTAGTATAAACATCATCTATTCCCATGCATTTAAATAATTTTAGTTTCCTGAGATAGTGGTAGCCTAATCAGTTGCCATTTTACAAGCCTTTAATGATACCATTGCTCCTATATTAGGAATGGTAGTACTTCACATTTAGGTAGGTGTGTGGGTTATCCCTAAACTGTTTAATGTTATTAAAGAGAATTTTAGTATAACATTTTTTTAGGATGCCCATAGATTCATGTTATGCACTACATTCCCTCTACACTACATCGATGCATTAAATTTGAATATGAGGGTAAAACACACATCTTAACTAAGCCACATCCTTTCAAAACTTACAACCTTACCTTTCAATGTAATGAGGTCCTAATTCCATTACAAAGTGCTACCCCATCCTCATCCAAAGAAGCATCCACTAGCACAAAAATCCTTATGTCTAGACTTGGTAAGGAGTCTATTGATTCTATTTTTCAATAGCTTTTAATCAGAGAATACTAGTTACTGACACTTAATACTCTCCCTACTCAACAATAATATGGATGCCTTCATAAACAACTGGCTTATTGTCCAAATCTGGGGGAAGTTATTATCTTTAGTTCATTTTTCCTCTACACCCATTTGATTTATGGGATAATTAACCAACCTTATTCAAGCCCTTTTGAACAAACTCAGGCTAAACTATTTACATCAAACTTTTCATTCTTTGATAAACCCCATTTTACAGAAACATACCTCCAATGGTGTGATTGGAAAGGTTTTGGTATGGGATATTATGAACAAGACCTGCATGAGGTTGCATTGGGGTATTTTAGAAAACCCCATGAAAAACATGGCCTTGATTTTAGCAAAAATCCTAAATCCTCCTTAAAGATTACTCTACCTCGCCTCCTTGAAGAGGATACCCAACCTTCACCTTCTAGTACCCATTCCTCAACTAATGATGTAATACCCATTTTTATAGAGCCTCTCATCTATCATCACAATGGATAAATTCAAACCATTCCTCTATCCTACCCAGACATGATAGGGAAATATTCTCCTACCATCCTTATTTTTTAGTACTAGGATGATGAGTCCATCCTAACTCATTTAGGTTATAATAACTCCCATTTTCATAAATCCCTTCCATCAGAAACCTCTAGTCTCATAAATGAGGCCACCATTTTCATTAACATAGGGTCCCTAAAGACTATGTGTATAGTTAAGGTTAGTAAATCTTAAGATCCCCAAGAATACCAAGATTTCATTACATTTATAATAAAGCACAATGAAGAATTTTCTTGGTCCTATAGAGATATTCCTCGTATCGATCCTTCCATCATCATCCATAACATTGTTAAATTCCCTGATGTTAAGCCTATCAAGTAAAATCTCAAGAAAATGCATCCTCGTGTTGTGTTCTTGGTCAAAGAAGAGTTACAATACCTTCTATCCATTAATTTTATCCAACCTATCAATTACCCTCATTGGGTATCTAACATCACCCCTGTAATAAACCCTACAGGGGTACTTTGCCTTTGTAATAACTTTTGAGACCTTAAACTCATTTGTCTAATGTATGATTTCCCTATCCCTAATATCAAATAGTTAGTAGATTTAACTACTAGCCATGAAAGGTTATCGCTAATGGATGGTTTTTATAGATATAATTAGATCCTTATCATACTAAAAGACCAACATAAGACCTCATTTATTACTCCTTTGGGGACTTTATGGTATCATAATATGCCTTTCGGCCTAAAGAATGTAGGAACCACCTATCAAAGAGCCATGAACTAATTTTTACATGATATTATCCATAAGATTATGGATGATTATATATATGACCTTCTCATCAAGTCAAAGATATGAAAAGATCACCTTTCCAAATTAAAGGTTATTTTTGCTCACTTAATCCAATTTCATGTCTATCTCAATTCCATGAAATGCATTTTTGGAGTATTGACATGTAAGATCCTAGGATTTAATGTCTCCATCCATGGGATAGAAGTCAACCCTACTAAAATCAAAGCCCTCTTAGAAATACCACCACCCTCTAATCTAAATCAGCTCTATAGTTTACAAGGTAAGTTGTAATCTATCCATTATTTTATCTCCCAATTGTCTAATCATTGTCAACCATTTCATCACCTTTTAAAGAAGGATATATATTTTAAATGGGAATCTAGTTGTTAGGAGGCTTTTGATACTTTTAAGAGTTACCTTCTCTTACCACTAGTTCTCACCCGTCCAAAAGAAGGACAACCATTCTTCTTGTATATTTTTACTATTAACCATGGGCTTAGAACCATGTTAGCCCATCATGATGAACATTACAAAGATTAGGTAGTATATTATATCAATCATACACTTGTTGAATATGAGATGTTTTATTCTCATATTGAAATGTTATGCCTAACTCTAGTCTTTGTCACTACTAAGCTATGACATTATCTCCTCAATATAAAACCTACGTTGTCATAAACATCGATCCCTTGAATTTTATGCATTTAAAACCTTATCAAAATCAGTGAATACCCAAGTGGCTTATGCTTTTAGTAGAATTTGATCTATATTTTATCCATCAAAAGTTAGTTAAAGGTCAAATCATTGCTGATCACCTTGCTGAGGTATCTCTTTCTGATAATCAATTATTTAACTATGAATTCCCAGATAAATCTATAGCCTCCACATCTCAACCAGATAAATAATATCAAATGGACCATTTTTTTGATGGATCTAAATTTGAATGTGGTGGGGGAGCTAGAATTATCCTAATTCCTCCTAGGGGGATGCCTATCCTTCTATCTTTTAAAATCTATTCCAATTGCATTAATAATATGGCAAAATATGAGGCTTTAATCATAGGTATCGAAATTACCTTAGCTTTAGGTATTAAAATTTTCAATATCTATGGTGATTCCCAACTCATGATTATTGAAATTAAAGGCGTATATTAGTGTAAGAATGATACTCTTCAGAAGTATAAGACACTAGTTGATTAATTATTAGCCACCTTTGAGCATTATGCTATCTAAGCACTCATCAAACAACTAAAAAATTCACTGATACTATGGCTTCCTTGGAATCTTTTATCCCATCTTCATCTTAGGAGTCTAAGTTGTTTGTCCTCATTCATGGGATTAATCTACCTTCCTTTACCAAAACTAACCTTCTATACATCCAAAATGTGGAGGAAAATCTATTAGATCTTTGTAGTCATAGATATTTGATTACCTATCTAGGGGGATTACTCCTTCAAATTTATCTAAAAATTCTAAGTGAGACTTTAAATATCATGTCACCCATATTATCATACTGGAAGGTGTCCTTTATAAGCATGGTTTTAAATACATTCTTCTTCATTGTCTCCAAAATCATGAGGCTACCCTTGCTATCATAGAAGCTCATGATGGGTCATGCGGAGGACACTTTAATAGCTATATTATCGCTAAAATAATCTTATGGTTGGGACATTATTAGCCAAATTTAAATCAATACTATTAAGAATACATTAAGAAGTGCATCAAGTGTTAGTAGCATGCCAACTTATCACAGATCCCTAGTCAAACATTGTAAGTAGCATAGGACTTTTAGCCTTTTTCTTAGTAGGGGCTCAATTTTATAGCTCAGATAAATCCTAAATATTCTTAACATCATAGATTTATCATTACGACTATTGAGTATTTTACTAATTGGGTGGAGGTTATCCCCCTTATCTCCACCAAAGTAGATAATATTATTGAATTCATTACTCAACATATCATTTGTCACTTTGGCATCCCTCATAAGATCATCACAGATAATGAAAAATATTTTAAAAATAAAAAGGTTGAAGAGATCTATAATTATTTTAGCATTAATCTTAGTTTTTCATCAGCTTACTATCCTCAAGCTAATGGATAGGCCAAGGCATCCAAAAAAATTCTAGTCAAAATCCTAACCAAAGTCATTAATGAAGCAGGCAACTGGCACTTGCACATTCCCCATGCCTTATGGGCCTATCAAAATAGTATTTGAACCCATACGGGTGCTACCCCTTTCTTCTTATTCTATGGTACTAAAGTTGGACTTCCTCTAAAATTTTAGATTCCTTCCCTTTACTCTCCCTAAAAGATATCACTTTTGAGGATTACTTTCATCAGGAAAGATTAGCCTAGCTCAAACTCTTAGATGAGCATTGCTCGTCTGCCCTTGACCATCTACATGTATGTCCAAAATGAATCAAATGCACCTATAATAAATATTTAAAACAATGTGAATTTAACATTGGTGACCTTGTATTAAAATAAAATCAACATATACCTAATATGGAAAAAAGAAAAAGGGGAAATTAATTCTAAATTGGGTCAGACCATATATCATCACCTATAAATATGGATATGGGGCATACTAATTAGCCTCTCTTGATGGAAAAATTATAATGTGAACCTTTTAATGCATTGCATTTGCATCCTTTCTACTATTAATAAATGTTTATTACCTTTTTTCTACCTACTATAGTCTCTAGGTTTCATATCCCTATTACTCTTAGACCAAATAATGATATATAAAGACACATGGTTATCATGTAACATTGCCTATCATTAAACGTAAATATAAATACCCTATCTCTATTCATATCATGATCTAATTAAATAACCTTCACCTATAATGGGAAGGACCTCTGAATCATTATTCCCTGAAATCCCTCCCTATCACTAATTCTTTTTTAATAAGTGTTTTATATTGTATATTAAAGCTTTGGGAAATTATCCTAGGATACCTAAGGCCAATCCATAAAATAAAAATAGAACTGGGATCAAAATAAAAAACAAAAAATCTATACAATCAAATCAAATCAATATGAATAGACTACTCCCTTAAAGGACAACTATCTAATCCACAAAATCTGTAATGCTATACAAAATATCAAAAGCACAGATTGCTCCCTTGAAGGACATCTAATCTAAAAATCATATCTCAAAATATAGGCCACTCCCTCAAAGGATGGCTATCATGCATAAAGTATCCCTAGAAATATTCCCACATCAATTAGATTTCTTTAATTTAGTAAACTTATCATAATGATCAGTCTACATGGATTGGCACACAAGGATTCTAGGTTAACCCTTAGTTGTGGGTATGTAAGATGGAAACATCTTCCTCTTAGAGTCCATTTTTATCACATCCTAGAAGCAAGTCACTAATAAATTAAACTTATTCAACCTAAATTTGCTAGGGTTGTAATTATCAGTGGGTTAAGAATGCATGTGCATCCCTTTTAAGTGGGTTTCCTTGGGTAATGGTACAAGTCAATATATTTGCATTAAGAATTTTGTAAATTAATTACAAAACTATCCACATATATTAACAAATCTCTAAACATGCACATCATTAAGTTATAATTTTTATCCATCGTAATAATAATCCATAACCATTATGATAATCCATAACCATTAATCATGATACATAAACATTACTTATCATTCATCATAATAAATCCAAAAAATAATTTATGACATTTTAAATCCATAGTCCATCCATAAAATTTATAGATCCATAATGAAATAATCAAATATACATCCATAATATGTAACTAAATCCATAACAATCTATAATCCATATAAATCTAATCCATTTTTAATCATAAAATATTAATCTATACATCAAAATCACATCCATATCCATAATGCATACTCCATAAAATAATACATATAAGCATGATCCTTAAAATATTCGATAACATTTAAATCCATATCCAACTCATCTAATTACATCACATAAAAATTCATAATCATAAAAATCTAATCTAGTCCATAACATAAATCCATCACATCGCATAACAATCCATAATCCATCCATAATCCCTAAAAAACAATCTATAACTCTAACAAACTATAATCCATAATATCCATAAAGCATAATAATCCATAACATCCATAAAGCATCACATAATCCATGAAATCCATAAATGCAATAATCCATATATCCATCAATAATAACATAATCTATAAACATGATATATATATATATATATATATATATATATATATATATATATATATATATATATATATATATATATATGAAAAGATCAATGTACATCACAGTATCCATATAAATGTCCATGGCTCTCTAGCTAGTACAAGTACATATATATACATATGGATCTAATGAGTAAATTATAACCTACTCAGATGAATACTCAATAGATATCCACCCCATCTCCACCTGCATATCCATTCTTGTCTCTCCTTTAAGTGACACTCCCCATATTAACTGAGTCTATATGCATGCACTTGGATGACTTGCCTTGTCTAGATATGTGGTTCACATAGTGTGTAGTCTCTGAAATATGATTTAGACCAATCCACTTATAATATCTCAACTCTACCACTAGATCCCTATACTAATTAATGCTGATGGTCCCTGTTGGTCTCATGCTTAGCCCTACCACCTCTCCAATAACCTATACTGAGGACTCTATCTCCTCCTCCCTCCTCCTTAAGGTATCCCACTCTATACTATATTTATCCCAATCCTCCACACCATGTCATGACTCAGCTAAAAATAATTTACCCCACCTATAAAGTATCTAATCATGTCTACGCTGTATCCTTCTTTATCTACATAATAGTTAGTGTTGCCTAAGTTATAACTAGTTGTCCTTGTAAAAAGGTAAATTATACCCTCAATGTATCTCTCTCTATGATCATCTCTTTGATATCTATCTCTTCCTCCTCTATATCCTCATATCCACCCCCATCCACTCTCCCAACCACCTCATCTCCCATCTTATCATCTATCTCCTTCTCTATCTCCTCAGAATCAACATCCTCCATATCCTCATCCCCTCCTCCCTAGAATGTCTGTACCACCCTATCTTGATGCGCTACCCACTACTCATCCCACCAAGTTTTATATGTAGGAGTGCATCCCAAATCCTCCATATCCTTGTTTACTAGCACCTACTCCTCCTCTACTAGAACATCTCCTTTCATTGGTCCTGATAACTCTCACTATGTCTCATCTTTCCTATATACATGTGAGGCCTATGGTATATCCTATACTAACCCAAATTGCTACCACACTCATCCAAAATATAGGTATTCCCAATAATATATACTCTTCCCTATAAAACTCTCCCTCTATACCTCTATCAACTCTGCCTCCACCCTAAGCCACTCAAGAAATTATAGATAAGGCCTATAGATAATGTCTATATCCCTTAAACCCTTTAGAACAACCCTATAATAGTTGACATCTCTAAAAACTCCATCTATAAATCCCTGCACTAGATCAACCTTCTTATATAGGAAGGCCACATTATGGTATATCTCATACCACCATATCTACAAGGTACTAATGGGCTATACTATACTATTATGCTTATAGGCCCAACACTATAATATAACAATCACATCTAAACTATTGCACCTTTGGGTCCTCTAACCCTACATCTCCCTATAAATTTGTGCTATCAGGGTAGATGCCCATGTAAACATAGTGTGATGCTATAGTATGTATGCAACAAAACAATTAAAGATCTATGTAAATCTCCCTCCCTCTAAGTCTGAGAGTGCATATCATGACATCTCTAGTATCATCATTGCCATCATACCTCTCCCCACTGTGTCAACTCTGTAGAGAGGATCAAAAGTAAATCCACCCCTAATAAAACTAATCCCCTCTACATCATCATTATATAGGAATATTAAAGCTACTCCTTGACCCTAGTCATCCATAGGTACTATTGATACTCCCTACACTAAAAGTCATAAGATTTGGTAGATGTCCTCCTTAGTTATGGTCATCTTCCTAGTCGATAGATAGAAGGTCCCAATCGTGACATACCACTACTCCCCCAAATCCACCAACAATCTTATGTCTTGATGGATGCATTGGTAGTGATGTATCCTTATTAAGCCTATAACCTCTATATGGGCCCAATCATCATCACTCAGTTGAACTCATAATTACTCCAATTAGGGAGGCAGCTGGTCTTACAATCGTCGTAACCCCCATATTTTTCATCAATATCTCCTATAAGCCTAAAAATATATTAAACAATATCACTTATCCTAAACCATATCTTTATTCTAATCCCTTCCCATTTTGTGTGAATTGGGGCTGATCCCTTATAGATTAGTGTCATTTTACATTGATTGGTGTCATTTCATTAAAATAATATCAATTCCCTATGAATCATCATTTATTCCTTAGGGAATTGGTACCGATTCTGTAATGCCATCTCCCCATAACTTATCCTAATATTAGCTCCCAAAAAACACTAAAAATATTTATAAATGTCAAAATATCAAAAAATAACTAAAATATTTGACCTACTTCATCTTGAGAGGATCATCATTGTCATAATCCACTATTGTTAACCTCCATCTCATTTCATATCACTTGCACCATTTGAGCTTTTAAGCATCATTTGGGTTTCATAAATAATAAATGAGCCCTTTTATATATCAAAATTGATTATATACATGACTTTGGATTAGCATCGATCCATTTTGGGATTGACACCATTTAGGTAGATCATCACTAATTCATTTTGGATTGGTGATGATTAGCCCCTTTTTGCACTAATTGTACTCTCACGTACATCTAACCCTACTCCTTATCTTTATCATGGTTCTTTACCACATCTACCCTATCATTCAACCTATACCATTTTATTTTTTTTGATTTTGACCCCCTAATGGTCCCATAACCTGTGTAAGGCATGTACTCTTTTGGGTATCTCCCCTTAGTGGGTCCTGAAAGTACATTATTCTTTGAGAAAAACTATCTATAGGTATTGTACACACTATTATATTACATCAGATGCTTCATTCAACCAACCTTATCACTTGTTCTCTTGTTTAGATTTTTTTAATCACACCTATTCATAGTTATGGCATCTAATTATAGGATTTATCTTGGGGTATCTATGCCTATATTACCATATATCCCACTAGTGTAAAACATATGCTTCATATTATGCATTTGTATTTATTAGAGACTATTTATTATTTATTCATTCCATCCATTACTCCATTTTTCAAACCCATTACCTACTCCTTATTCTCTTCCATCTCTCAATTTGAGGGACATACCATCTCACATAAACCTAGGTAATGGACCTTTCATGGTTTTTATCGTGCAACACCTATTCCATACCATTCCAAAAAAAGGGGTAAATGTAGACACTATAATTTTATACCCCTAGGGATGATTAATTAGTTGTTGGAGGTCTTATTTATTTAAATTCCATAAATAAAGCTTATCCTAAGGTTTAGATTATTTACCATTTACTATATTGGTAAATAGCCTGTACTTTTACCTTTTACCTTTTACCCCTCCTAACCTCCTAATCCATTTATAACCTGAGAAGATACCTTCATAACCTTTTTACACCCATGTCGAGTTGTTACCAATAACTCGACCCATTGCCTATCTATTCTCACCTATGGTTGAAACAAATACTCTATTTTGGGGGAATTGGTGATGATTCTCCTACGATCAGTGATGATTCTCTAGATCAATATTGATCCATAAATATGCAACATACCTTTTCATTTGAAACCAAAAAATTTAGAGCCTTGAATCAATGTTAGAATTCCTAGATATTTTATGATGATCCTAATGATACTCTACTATATTTTCATTACATTTAGTCATATCCTTTGTGTAACTCGAGATGCTATCTATCCCTGTGGAGAAATTTAATCTTGATCACAAGCTGATTGAAGGTAAGTATCGTATTATATTTTATCATCCTATATCAATTAATATTGTGTTTATCCATCTATTTAATCATTAAAGTATTATTATCATCCTTTTTATCCATTTATCAATCTTTGTTAGCAAATCTATCTCATTTATCTTTCTATTTTATTAAACTCAACCATAGAGAGAATTGATGTCAATTCATTCTGAATTGGCACTGATTCTACTGATCAACACCAATATTATCAAGATTGGAATCAATTTACTATGTTTAAATCATAAACTCTGAGACCATTATCCTTAGCCTCTATTTGCAATCCTTTCATTGATTATTATTGTTTAAACATGGCCTTTTGCTTGTAGATGACTCTACCTATTTTAGTTCATGATGTACTGTATCATTGATCTCCCCATAGTTTCTCAACCTTTGTTTGTGGATTAGAGTGAAATAGCCTTTGAGATATCTCTTTATGCAATCATTTATTCACCCTTTCATGAATTCATTAAATAATCATTAATTATTATCCAAGATGTAAATTTTTATTCTACTTATTAAGAGGAATATTCATTTACATTGATAGCTTATTTAAGGACTAAATCTTAAACAACATTGTAATCTTATTATTTATCTGTTTTTAACTTCATATGTTTTTTATTCACTTAATTTCATAAATAGTGGACTGACATCCTTTTAAGGAAGTTTACCATTTCTTGGAACTGATCTCTAATTAGGTAGTCCACCCACCCCTTTTATTAATGTATTTTTGTCAAGTATTCACATGTGTGATAAGTTAGCCTTCCCAGCCAAAAAGGATCTCTCACTATCATTGGATTCAAATCAATGTGCAACTTATTCCAATCCATAGGGGTTCCCCATAAACCCTATTTTATTTCAATTTTTTAGTAATAATTTAATTTAAAAAATGAAAAACTACTTAAACATTCTGACATGCTCTGTGAGACCCCTAAGGTCTCACTCTTCTTGTTAAAAATTCATTTCTAAATTTATTTATCTCTCCCTTTCTTTTGTTTATTAAATTCATTCAAAAAAATCAAAATTACATTTGTCCTTTTTAAAGGTCAAAGAATCTGCATCCATTTTTCCTACTTAGTTTACTCATATAAAATGATTTAGGCAGTGAAATTTATCATAGTTATCACCTTTATCACACACAAACCAAATCACATTCACAAAAAAATCATCAAGACATTTGACATGAATAAATTGATAGGGATTTCATCACCTCATAGTAACCTTATTCTTGGTGATCCCATTTGGATTTCACCACCAAGTGGAGGACCAACTTAGTGCTCTAGCTAGGTATAAACTTTGGTCTATTGGTATATTTTAGCTAAGCACTTGAAACCCTTATGTTGTGGTGTGTGAAGTGAGGGGGTAGTTCCTAATACCAAGCCATGTATTGATACCAATACAAAAATCCTTGATCACCAAAACAAAACCTGAGACCATCCTTAAATTGCCACTTCTTAGGACCCTTGGTATCCTTTTTCTTTTGTATTTTATCACAATTTAAAGTTAAAAAGTAAAAGGTTTTTAAGAACATATTTAGTGTGTGCATATTTTTATCCTCACTTAAAATGAGATAATTAAAAATAATATTTTACATGCTTTTTTTATTTATTTCTTCTTATTGCTATATGGTTTTGATGTGATAGTAGTCGCAAAAGAAAACTGAACCCCCCCCATCTTTGTCTTAATATATGGAGAATTATGTTATCCCACCTACTTCTTTAGATTCTATAGGGGAAGGCATCCCTCTTTATTATACCTAGGGAAATCCTAAATTTTCCACTATAATAGATAACAATCCTATAATACTTAGTGATTATCTCAACTCCCAATCCATATATATCATGTTATCTCCACATACATAATTCTATAGGAACCCATAAGGCATACCCTTATAAGAGGGTGAAGGATTTACCACTGTTATGGTATCTTCAATAATAATTCTCCTCCTACTAGTTTTGAGACCAATACTACATAACCCTTAGGCAACCCACCTTCGATGACATCTAGTGCTCCATCATCGACCACTACCCAAGATCAAAATGTTACTACTCCTCAGCCTAAAGCTACTCAACCTATTACTACATCAATTTATAACCTAGTCATATTGGTCCTATCAACCCTTCTATTTATTCAAACTAGTGCACCCATAAGTATCCAAACACAACCATTACAATAGGCCCTTGTAAGTCAACTATCTCAGTAATATATACCCTTGACCACACAATACATAACACCTACACAAGCTATTAGGTCTATGTATATCCCTTTGAAAGCACTATAATAAGTGGTGGCTTCTCAACCCATCATAATGACATTAGTCAATTATACCTTACCTCAATATTTTTACACACAACTACCTATGTATCAACTCCCACAATAGAAACTTTTGGGAGGAATCCCTCAACATAATGCCCAACCTGATCTAATGATCATCCTCATGAATAAGATGGCTAATTTAGAAGCCTCTACATATGGGTAGAAGAATATGCTCACCTAAAAATAAAATTGTAATGAGCCTATCAACCTCATATTTCTTATCAAGCCTTATCCTCCATAGTGGGAACTCCTTAACTTTACAAACTTATAGAATAAAGAGGACCTAAAATAACATATTTGACTGTTTCAACGTGTTTGATACATTATAATTCACGATGATGAACTTATACTTAGGACATTCTATATGTTTTTAGTTGGACTTTATCTAGATTAGTATAGCCCAATCCCACAACATTCCCTCTTTTCATTTTGGTAACTAGCTCAAATATTCATAGAACACTTTTCTATCAATATATAAATAAAATTTACCATTACTAACCTTTACACCATCCGATAATTCAAAGATGAATTTATCACATTTTTGGCTAAATGGAGAAGTCTAATCAATCAACTCACCTTCTATCTTCCATAACTCAAGTTAATTGAGTTATTCATGAGATCATGTGCTAAACACATCTCATCGACATTACAGGTATAATATTTTAAAACCTTTGAGGAGGCCTTTTTAATGGCTTGAAATCTTAAAATTAGATCATTAGAAAAAGGGAAGGTTAAACTATGAAATAAAAACTTTAAATCTGAGCCCTCTAAAGGGACTTATAATAACAACAATAATAAAACTAAAGGGCCTACCAAATCCATATTTGTAAAGTTAGCACCACTATAAACTAAAAATTAATGTAATCCCTCCACCCTGTAGGCACAATATCGAAAGCCATTGACATACTTTCCCCCATGATAATATACCCCTTTAGGAGATTCTTATGCATCTATTTTAGATAAAATATTAAAGTCTTTTCTCATTGAGCTCCCTCCAGTAATACCTCTTGATGAGTCTAATCCTAAACCTAGTTGGTTTACAAAAAATGACTTCTATAATTTTCACTACATAATAAGCGATGACTTTAGCATATGTCATTATTTCAAAGGCTTAGTACAAAATTTTATAGATCATGGGGAATTGTAATTAGATAATCCTAATGCCCCCAAAAACTAATCTATAGATATATTTTGGCAACCGTTCCCTAGTCACACTTCCACATCAAATTATATACAAGCTAAATCATTATACACATAGAAACATGAGACTCAGGTAATTAATACCATAAAAAATCAACTTCTACATAAAATATTTGATGATGCTCCTATCCCTGATCTCCTCATAGGAGAAAATTTTGAACCATCCAAACCAAGCGAAGACATATCAAAAAATTCCTCTAATTTATTAGATCTCATTATTTGGGATCCACCAAAAGAATACATGTCTAAAAAGACTCAATAACTAAAAGAAGAAAATCTTATTAACAAGATTTTCTTAGACATTCTACAAAACTTGTGTATTATTCCTCACATCATTTTAATACCCATGTCTAGTATACTTATTCCCACTAGTCTATTTCTTCTTGAGGAATCTATTATGTTACCTCAAACAATCTCTAGATCAATCCCCCCCACTACTATGGAGGCATTAAATCATAAAGAGATCAAGGGAAAAGTTGTAGATACTAAAAATAAAAATCTTGGAGCCCCAAGGGGAAAATATTTACAACATCCTCTTATTAGGATTTAATTCCCTAAAGAGAGCATCCATAAAACCCCTAAGTAGATGGGAAAAGGGAAAACACCACTAACCCCTATTTTAACAAGTGTTTATACTAGGGCACCATCTTTCAACTAAATTGAAAATCACCATTATAGAATCTACCACTAAAACACATGTACCATCACAACAAAATATTCCCACTATGGTCATGCCAATCCATAATCTATTAAACCCATATTACCCTAAGTGTTTAAGTGTAAAAACTTACACTAGAGATAAAGTGCCTACAATAGGGACCATAAAAATAATTAGTTCAAGAGATCAAGGTTTGAGTTCACATACCTCTTCCCTGTCAGCACCCTATAGAATGGAAAAGATGAGTTAAGACCCATTGAAGGGATCTTATTATAAGATCCTTGAAAAGATTATCTAGACCTCCTTAATCATGCTATCACCCATAAGGCTTGTTAACCCTCATATTAAAAAATTGTCATGATATAGAGAAAATACGTCATTCACACTCCATTGAATAATATGCCACAACATATAAATTTGTAACACGTTAAAGGTCATAGTCCAAAATCTATTATATGAAGATGATCTGTAGATAGAAAAATCAGATCATGCCCATCCCCCTAGATTTACATCCACCATAGGAAGCAACACATCAAAATAAGCTATAAAGGAGGATAAATCCTCTAATAGAGCCCAACACCAATCTCTCCCCCTCGATGTGGATGACTCTTATAACATAATGAATCCCCTTCTATTTTAGATAGATGTAGTTCATATAACCACACGATCCCAAGCCAAAGGTTATAAGACCCATAATCATGAAAAAGATAAAGTAAATATTACTAAAGCATTGGATACTAACACAAATAGTCCAACTACACTTGCCCAAAAACTTAAATTCTCCATTTTAGGAAAGACACAAAATAATAATGCTTTGGAACTCATACAAATATCTATTCTAAAGCAGTTACATCAACTTCCAGTCAAGATATGCTTATATGAACTTGTCTAAAACTCCCTAAAACATGGTGAAGTCATGATATAAGCTTTACAAGCCACATAAATACAAGTAAACAAAGCCCAACTATTATCATCTTTTATTATGTCACTTTAGAAACCCTTATCCATAATATTTCATGATTCAAAAATACCACCATTATATCCAGGTGATTAGGATCATATATTATTTATCATTGTCCAGATAGATCAAACTTGAGTTAAAAGTATTATGATAGATAACGGTGCTAGTATAAACATCATCTCTTCTCATGCATTTAAAAAATTGCAGTTACCTAAGACAGTGGTATCCCAATCACCTACCATTCTATGAGCCTTCAATGATATCATTGCCTCTATATTAAGAATGGTATTACTTCACATTTAGGTAGATGTGTAGGTTTTCCCTAAATTATTTTACATTATAGAAGGAGAAACTCATTATAAAATTCTCTTAGGATGCCCCTAGATTCATGCTATGTATTGTGTTCCCTCTACATTTCATCGATGCATTAAATTTGAAGATGAGGGTAAAATCCACAATGTTTCGACTCACCCCCATCCTTTCAAAACTTGAAACCTTAATTTTCAACCCAATGAGGCCCTAATTTCATTGAAAATTACTACCCCATCCTCATCCAAAAAATTATCCACTAACATAATGATCTCTACATCTAGATTTGGTAAAAAGTCTATTGATTCTACATTTTAGCATCTTTTAATTATAGAATACCAATTTATGACACTCAATACTCTCCCTACTCCATAAGAATATGTATGTCCTAAAAAATAACTAACTTATTGTCTAAATTTAGTGGATTTTTTTCCCTTTGGCCCATCATTCCTTTTCACCCATTTTATTTATTGGGGGATTGACTAACCTTCTTCAAGCCCTTACTTGGGCTAAACTATTTACATCAAAATTTTCATTCCTTGATAAACCCCATTTCATGGATACATGCCTAAAATGGTATGTGTATAAAGGTTTTGGTATGGGAAATTATGAACAAGGCCCACATGAGGTTGCATTGGGGGAGTTTAGAAAAATCCATGAAAAACATGGCCTTGTCTTTAGAAAAGATTCCTAATTCGTCCCCGAATATTAATCTCCCTCCCCTCCCTGAAAAGGATACCCAACCTTCACCATCTAGTTCGTATCCTTTGATTGATGATGTAGTACCCATTCCTGCTAATTTTTTTTAGTCAATGCCATTTCTATAGAGCCTCTCATCTATCATCATGATGGAAAAATTCAAACCATTCCTCTATCCTACCTAGATATGATAGGGGAGGATTCTCCTACCATCCTTGTTCTTTAGTACTAGGATGATGAGTCTATAGTAATTCATTTAGGCACTAAGAACTCCCATTTAGATAAATACCTTACATTAAAAACCTCTAGTCTCCTAAATGAGGCCACCACTAACATTAACATAGGGTCTCTAGAGACTTTACACATAGTTAAGGTTAGTAAATCCTTAGACCC
The DNA here is from genome assembly GCA_037957365.1 of Torreya grandis. NCBI lineage: Eukaryota > Viridiplantae > Streptophyta > Pinopsida > Cupressales > Taxaceae > Torreya > Torreya grandis. The sequence continues at coordinate 857,898 of JARHVA010005152.1, read as the reverse complement.
CAGGAATAACAAGATTTCACTATGTTTATAATAGAGCACAATGAAGCATTTGTTTGTTCCTATAATGATATGCCTAGTATCAATCCTTCTATCATCATCTATAAAATTATTACATTCTCTAATGCTAAGACTATCAAGTAAAATCTCAAGAAAATGCATCCTCATATTGTGATCTTAGTTAAATAAGAGTTACAATGCCTCCTATCTATTAACTTTATTCAAACTATCGATTAACCTTAATGGGTATCTAACATTATTACCATAATAAATCCTATAGAGGGAATTCACCTTTGTATTGACTTTCGAGACCTTAATCTTGCTTGTCTAAAGGATGATTTCCCTCTCCCTAATATTGACTAGTTTGTAGATTTAATCACTGGCCATGAAATGTTGTCACTAATGGATGGTTTTTTTGGATATAATCAAATCCTTGTCACACTAAAAGACCAACATAAGACCTTATTTATTACTCCTTAAGGGACTTTACACTATTGCATTATGCCTTTCAGCATAAAGAACGTAGGAGCCACTTATCAAAAAGCCATGACCTACATTTTCCATGATATTATCCATAAGATTCTAAAGGATTATGTAGATGACCTTATTATCAAATCAAAGATATGAAAATATCACCTTTCTATATTAAATTTTATTTTCACTCGTTTAATACAATTTCATGTCCGTCTAAATTCTAAGAAATACATTTTAGAGTATTAACATGTAAGCTCCTAGGATTTATTATCTCCATGCATGGGATAAAATTCAACCCTGTTAAAATCAAATCCATCTTATAAATTCCACCTCCCTCCAATCTAAATCAACTCTATATTTTTTAAGGTAAGTTGTAATCTATCCATCATTTTATCTTCCAATTATTCAATCATTGTCAACCATTTCATCACCTTTTAAGGAAGGATATCCATTTTAATTGGGACTCTAGTTAAGAGGATTTTGATGCTCTTATGAGATACCTCATCTCACCATTGGTTCTCACCCCTGCAAAATAAGGACAACTATTCTTGTATATTTCCACTATTGACCATGCACTTAGAACCATGCTGACCCATCCTGATGAGTAACACAAATAATAGTCAGTGTATTAAATCAATCATACACTTATTTAATATGAGATGCATTATTATCATAATAAATAGTTATGCCTAGATCTAGTCTTTATCGCTACTAAGCTACAACATTATCTCCTCAATCATAAAACTATATTTTCATGAATAGTGATCCCCTAAAGTTTATGCACTCCAATACTTATCAAAATCAATGAATGGCCAAGTGGATTATGCTTTTGGAAAAAATTGATCTAGAGTTTATCCATAAAAAGTTAGTTAAAGGTCAAATAATTATTGATCAAATTGCCGAGGTGCCTCTTTTTGATAATCAACTGATTAACTATGAATTCATAGATGAATCTATAGCCTCCACATCCCAACTAGATCCACAATATCAAATGAATATTTTCTTTGATGGATATAAATGTGAACATGGTGGGGGATCTATAATTATCCTAATTCCTCCTAGGGGATGCCTATCCCTCCATCCTTTAAACTTGATTTCACCTACACTAATAATATGGTAGAATATGAGGCTTTAAACATATGTATCCAAACCACCTTACCTTTGGGTATTTAAACAATCAATATCTATGGTGATTCCCATATTATCATTAATAAAATTAAAGGCATATATTAGTGTAATAATGATACTCTTTAGAATCATAATAAACTAGCCAATCAATTATTAACCACCTTTGAGCATTATGTTATCCAAGCTACCCCTCAATCAACTAATAAATTTATGGATACTATGGATTCCTTGGCCTCTTTTATCCCATACTTACCTCAAGAGTCTAATTTTTTGTCCTTATTCATAGGATTAATCAAACTTCCTTTACCAAAACTAACCTTCCTTCTATCCATCCATAGTGTGGAAGAAAATCCATCAGATCTATAGTATTCACAGATATTTAATTATCTACCCAAGGGGATTACTACTTTGGTGTTGGAAATATTGTCATTGATGTCAAAGGTCTAGAATTATTGGTGACAAAGGCCCCATTTCATTTAATATTGTTTGTAATAGATATATCTTGGCTAATGTGAGTTAATATTTATTTAATATTAACAAATATATTTTTGGTTGCATATGAGACAAAAGAGGGCCCATTGAGAAGTCAAAGAGTCACGGGGTAAAGACAAAAGAAGGATGGGATGCATTTTCTCATGAAGAGTCATGGGGAATTCCAAGAGTCGCCAAGTGAAGACAAAAGAGGAAGGGCACAATTTCTCATGAAGGGACACTTTAAGGAATACGAAAAGTCACCAAAGTAAAGACAAAAGAGGGAAGGATGTTTTTGCTTATGAAGGGTCACCACATAACTTTTCAAAGGAAAGGATATGAAGGGTCATACAAATTTGGCACCATTTTCCATGAGGATTGAAGGGTCACAAAGGGGGAAGGCCAAAGGTCATTTGGAAAGCTATAAATAAAGGATTGATAAGCCATTTGTAATATGGAAGATATAGGTTGATTTGATATTGTATTATCTATCTTAGAAGAACATTTGTGAGAGATGAATATGATTTGTATTTGTTATATCTAGCTTAGAAGAGCAAAGGTGAGAGAGAGGAAAGAGATGTTGTAATGAACTATCATTTGTTGAGATAACAACATTGAGAGATAGTTGTGTGGTTTACATAAAGGGGTTGGTGCTCCTGTGGGTTGGTGCTCTTGTGGGTTGGTGCTCACGAATAGTTGCTAGGTTGGTTCTCAGCAAAAGGGTTGATGCTCCTACAAGTTGGTGCTTGTGAATATTGTTTGGGTTGGTGCTCATTCATATACTTGAGATTATTCTCTATGGTTTTTCCCACATTGGGTTTCCACGTTATATCTGGTGTCTCTCTCTTGTGTGGTGTTTATTGTTTTAGTTTTATTGCATATCTTGAATGTTTGATAAAGTGAAATTTGATTAAGGAAAAGTTTTATAAGATATATGATATACTGATTCACCCCCCCCCCCCCCTCTCAATATATTTCATGCTTAACAATTGGTATCAGAGTAGGTTTCTTTTTGAAAAAGTTTTACAGCTTGAAGGTAGATCAAGAAAGCACAAGATGGGCATACATAAAGGTGCCTCTACAAGCAAAAGAATAGTTGATCAAGAAGAAGAAGAGGATGGAGCTGAAGTAAATATGGAAGGAGAACTCATGTATGCCTTATAAGAGTTGAAAGTTGTTGAAAATAAAAATTGAAGATTGAAGTGCCAGATCGAGAAACATGAAGAGGAGTGAAAGGAGATAATTGAAGATCTACAAGCACACTTTGAAGAAGCCAAAAAGAATGAAGAAGATCTAATGGCACAGTTGGAAATAACAAGAAAAGAATGTGAAAGGTATGTTACTAAAATTGCCTCTTTAAAAGAAGAGATTGAGAAAGCAGTCAATGATTCAAAATTTGAGAATAACATTAATATGCTGAAAAAGATATTAGAAAGCCAAAAGGCAATATCAGATAAGAAAGGTATCAATTTTGAAAAGAAGAGCTATGTTGAAGCTCTTACAAATGAGGAAACAAGAAGGGAAGAAATGAAGAATACAGAGGATAAAGAAGGCTAGAAGGAACAAAGCTATAAAAGGCAATCAGCTTAGAGATTCACAAACAAGTCCTATTTTTATGGTTACTATTTTTATTGTAATGGATATGGTCATAAGAAATTAGAATGTAGAAAAAGAGCTAACAATCTCAAAAATAAGGAAAAGGAATGTCATGTAGAGTCAAGCAGAAGCTATAACTCTTTTGTTCCTCTATCAAGCTTTAATTAAGAGACCATAATTTGTTACAAGTGTAACAACTTCAGACACATAGCTTGATATTGTAGAAGCGTGTTTGAATTAGTCAAGAAAGACCAGAGTTTTAGGGCTCCATTCATCAAGAAAAAGGTTTAGACATGGTAGAAGAAATAACTTGAAGGTTCTATGTTGGTCCATATAGCTTTGCATGCAAGAAATTAAGAAAAGGCATGGTTTATTGATAATGGATGTTTGAGGCACATGACAAGAGACAAGATCTAGTTCATAACCTTGAAGAAGATCAATTGTGGCACAGTGAAATTTAGGGACAATACTACTGGCAGAATTGCTAGAAAAGGTACACTAAGTTTAGATAATGGTAGAACTAAAACTGAAAATGTTTTATATGTTGAAGGTCTTAAGCATAATCTTTTGAGTGTAAGTCAAATGTGTGATTAGGGGAACACACTAAATTTTTATGCAAAATGTTGTGAAATTAGAAGAAAAGATTCAGATGTATTAGTTGCAGATGCTCAGAGAACATGTAATAACTTATATATGCTATCAAACATCAAAGATCAAAAATGTCATTTGAGTTAGATTGAAGAAAGTTGGCTATGGCACAAGAGAATGGGGCACATAAATTTTGACAATCTTGTCAAAATATACAAAAAGCAAGTAGTCAGGAATCTTCCACAGATCACAAAGCCATCTAACACACTTTGTGGACCTTGTCAGCATGGGAAATAGGCTAGAAGGCGGTTCAAAACAAAAGAGTACTCGACCACTCAGATGCGAGAGCTTGTTCACACTGATCTATGTGGACCTATGAGGATTCAAAGTACTCAAGGTGATAAATATTTCATGTTGCTTATTGATGATTTTTCATGTATGACTTGGATAATGTTTTTAAAGAAAAAATTAGAAGCTTTTAGACAGTTCAAAGCATTCAAAGCATTAGTTGAAAATGAAACTAATATGAAGATTAAGTGTCTAAGATCAGATCGAGGAGGAGAATTCATGTCAAATTAATTTATTGATTTTTGTGAAGATCATGGAATAAAGAGACAGTATTCAGTAGCCATAACTCCACAACAAAATGTAGTTGAATAGAAAAATAGAATAGTTCAAGAGATGGCGAGGATAATGCTAAATGAATCCAAGATAGCAAATAAATATTGGAGAGGGGTGGTTGATACAATAGTGCATATTCAAAATAGAGCTTTATTAAGAGTCAACAGTGACAAGACTCCTTTGGAGCTATGGAAAGACAAACTAACAACAGTTGATTATTTCAGAGTTTTTGGTAGTAAATGCTTCATAAAGAGAATCGATGAAAAACTTGGTAATTTTGAATCCAGAGCAGATGAAGGTATATTTCTTGGTTATTCTTGCAAAAGTAAAGCTTATAAATGTTATAACAAAAGAACCAAGAAAATTGTTGAAAGTGCAAGTGTCAGGATAGAAGAAGATGGAACACAAAGAATCAATGATCTAGTAGACATTCTTGAAATCATTGAAGAGGAAGGCTTTGAAGAATCAGATGAAGATGAGGAAAAGGAGAAGGAGAAAAAGGGCACCAAGACTCCATCCAAATACATTCAAAAAAATCATAATGAAAGTGACATCATTAGGGATATAAAAATAGGAATTCACACCAGAAGAATGATGGTAAGTGAATCTAAACAAGTTAATTTCTCTTTGTTATCTAATATTCAGCCTAGAAATTTTTCAGAAGCTAGACATGATGAGTATTGGGTTAAGGCTATTGATGAAGAATTAGATCAAATATAAAAGAATGATACTTGGGAACTAGTGCCTAGACCAAAAAACATAATGTGATAGGAAAAAAATGGGTTTATAGAAATAAGCTGAATGAAAATGGAGAAGTGACCAGAAATAAAGCAAGATTAGTATGTAAAGGATATGCTTAGATTGAGGGAATAGATTTTGAAGAAAATTTGGCACCAGTGGCAAGGTTAGAGGATATTATAATGTTTCTTGCATATGAAGTATTTAAAAATTTCAAAGTGTTTTAAATGGATGTCAAATCTACCTTCCTAAATGGGAATCTTGAAGAAGAGGTCTACATTGAGCAACCTGAGGGGCTTATTCTCTCGAACATTAGTAACCATGTATGCAGATTGAAGAAAGCATTGTATGGATTAAAACAAGCTCCCAGAGCTTAGTATGCAAGACTTGATAAGTACATTGCAAGATCAAGGATTTGTTGATAGTAATCTTTACATCAAAATAGAAGGTGAGCATCAATTGATTGTTGTGGTATATGTTGATGATATCATTTTTGGAGAAAATATTGAAAAGATGACAAAATAATTTTCTGATAGAATGCAAAAAGAATTTGAGATTTCTATGCTTGGAGAATTATCATTTTTCTTAGGGTTGTAAATATTTCAATCAAATAAAGGAATTTTCATATCTCAAAGTAAATATGCCAAGGAAATGTTGAATAAATTTGGTTTTGAGGATTGTGCACTAGTTGGCACACCTATGTGTACAAGAAATAAGGTGATCAAGGATGAATATTTACCTATTATAGATCAATCTTTGTATAGATCTATGATTGGTAGTCTTTTATATTTGACAACATCGAGACTAGACATTACGCATGCAGTAGGTATGGTTTTAAGATATTAGTCATCTCTAAGAGAGAGTCATGTTCAGTTGGTGAAAAGAATATTTAGATATATCAAGGGGATATTGGATTATAAATTATGGTATCCCATAGGTAAAGATTTCACTTTAGTTGCTTATACAGATTTAGATTGGGTAGGGTGCTTAGATGATAGAAAAAGTACAAGTGGAGGAGCTTTCTTCCTTGGTGATAGCTTAGTATCATGGCTAAGTAAGAAGTAGAACTTAGTATCACTTTCTATAGCTGAATCAAAATATATTGCAGTAGTATTGTGTTGTACTCAAGTGCTTTGGATGAAGAAAATTTTGGAAGATATCAAGGTAAAGTATGATGAACCTATTTCCATTTTTTGTGATAACACAAGTGCTATAAATATTTCAAAAAATCTAGTAATGCATTCAAGAACAAAACATATTCCCATTAGATATCACTTCTTGAGAGAGAAGGTTGCAAATCAATAGTTTAAGATGAAATATATTAGTACTATAGAGTATATTGTAGATATTTTCACAAAGGCACTACCAAAAGACACATTTGAGTATCTGTGAGAGAATTTGGGAGTAATTCCCTTTACTTCTTGCCATTGAGGTTTAGCATTAGTTGAGGGGGAGCTAAGTGTTAGCTCTAGGTAGGCCCTTTGCCATTGATGTCAAAGGGGGAGAGTAATAGGTATAGGTATAGGTGCAAAAATAGGTTCAAGGAATAAGTACAGGTTACTATAGTAAGGGGGAGTTACTATATGTTTTTAGATGACATGATATGCAGGTGACATGATGTGGCAATTTCAGGATTGATGTTGCCATCAATGACAAAGGGGGAGATTATTGAAAATATTTTCATTGATGTCAAAGGTCTAGCATTATTGGTGATAAAGGCCCCATTGCATTTAATATTGTTTGTAATAGATATATCTTGGCTAATGTGAGTTAATATTTATTTAATATTAATGAATATATTTCTGGTTGTATATGAGACAAAAGAGGGCCCATGGAGAAGTCAAAGAGTCACAGGGTAAAGATAAAAGAAGGATGGGACACATTTTCCCATGAAGAGTCATCTTGGGGAATTCCAAGAGTCACCAAGTGAAGACAAAAGAGGAAGGGCATAATCTCTCATGAAGGGAAACTTTAAGGAATACAAAATGTCACCAAAGTAAAGACAAAAGAGGGAAGGACATTTTTGCTCATGAAGGGTCACCACATGACTTTTCAAAGGCAAGGATATGAAGGGTCATATAATTTTGGCACCATTTTCCATGAGGATTTAAGGGTCACAAAGGGGAAGGCCAAAGGTTATTTGGAAAGCTATAAATAAAGGCTTGAGAAGCCATTTGTAATATGGAAGATAGAGGTTGATTTAAAATTGTATTATCTAGCTTAGAAGAGCATTTGTGAGAGATGAATATGATTTGTATTTGTTATATCTAGCTTAGAAGAGCAAAGGTGAGAGAGAGGAAAGAGATGTTGTAATGAACTATCATTTGTTGAGATAGCAACATTGAGAGATAGTTGTGTGGTTTACACAAAGGGGTTGGTGCTCCTGTGGGTTGGTGCTCATGAATTGTTGCTAGGTTGGTGCTCGGCAAAGGGTTTAGTACTCCTGTGGGTTGGTGCTCATGAATATTTGCTAGGTTGGTGCTTAGCAAAGGGGTTAGTGCTCTTACAAGTTGGTGCTTATGAATATTGTTTGGGTTGGTGCTCATTCATATACTTGAGATTATTCTCCAAGGTTTTTCCCACATTGGGTTTCGACGTTATATCTAGTGTCTCGCTTTTGTGTGGTGTTTATTTTTTTAGTTTTATTGCATATCTTGAATGTTTGATTAAGTGGAATTTGATTAAGAGAAATTTTTATAAGATATATGATATATTGATTCACCCCCCCTCTCAATATATTCCATGCTTAACATTTGGATCTATCTAGAAATGCAAAGTGAGCCTTTTATTATCGTGTCACCCATATTGTCATAATGTGGGGTATATTTTATAATCATGGTTTTGATGGCATTCTCTGCATTATCTCCAAAATCATGAGGCTACCCTCATTATCATAGAAGCTCATGATTGGTCATGTATATGACACTTTAGTGCCTATGTATAACTAAAAGAATGTTATTTTTGGGATATTATTAGCCCATTTTAAATAAAGACTACTAAAAATATGTTAAGAAGTGTATCAAGTATCAGCAACATGCCAACTTATCCCACATCCCTAGCCAAGCATTACAAGTAACATAAGACTTTTGGCCTTTTTGCCAATGGGAGCTTGATCTTATAGGTCATATTAATCCTAAATATTCCTAGCATCATAGATTTATCATTACCACCACTGAGTATTTTACTAAGTGGGTGGAGGCTATCCCCCTTATCTCCACCAAAGCAGATAAAATTATTAAATTTAGTACTCAACATATCATTGATTTCTTAGGAATCCTTCATAAGATCATCATACATAATGGAATATATTTTAAAAATAGAAATGTTCAAGAGCTCTATGTATCTTTTAGCATTAAGCTTAGTTTTTCATTGCCTTACTATCATTAAGCTAATGGATAGGCTGAGGCATCCAGCAAAACTCTAGTCAAAATCCTAACCAAAGTCATTAATTAAGTAGGTAAGTGTTGGCATTTGAACATTCCTTATGCCTTATGGGCTTATCAGAATATTATTTAAACCCTCACAGGTGCTACCCCTTTCTCCCTAGTCTATGGTATTGATGTTGTACTTCCTCTCAAAGTTTAGATTCCTTTTTTTGCATCTCCTTGAAATATATCATTTCTAAAGATGAATATCATCAGGAAAGATTAGCTTAGCTTGAACTCTAAGATGAGCATCACTCATCTACCATTAACCATCTACATGTATATCAAGAACAAATCAAACATGCTTATAATAAACATTTAAAACAACATGAATTTAACATTCATAACCCTGTATTAAAATAAAATCAACATGTAACTAATATGGAAATAAGTAAAAGGGTAAAATTTTCTTCAAATTACATTAAACCATATATCATCACCCATAAATATGGATATAGGGCATATCTCTTAACCTCCCTTGATGGAAAATTAGAGCATGAGCCTCTTAATGCATTACATATGTGTCATTTCTACTATTAATAAATCTTAAATACCTTTGGTCTGCCTAGTTTAGTCTCTAGGTTTCATATCACTATTACTCTTATACTAAATAATGATATATAGAGACATGTGGTTATCCGAAATCATTCCCTATCATTAACCTTAAATATGAATACCCTAGATATATTTATAGCATTATCTAATTGATTAAGCTTCACCTATAATGGGAAGGAGCTCCAAATCATTATTCCTTGAAATCCCTCCCTATCAATAATTCCTTTTGAATAAGTGTTTATCTTGTATATCAAAGTTCTGGGAAATTATCCTAGGATACCTAAGGCCAATCCATAAAACAAAAATAACACTGAGATAAAATCAATAATAAAGCATCTATAAAAACAAAAACAAAGCAATATGAATAGACTACTCCCTCAAAGGACAAATATCTAATCTACAAAATCTGCAATGTTATACAAAATATTAAAAGCACAGACTACTCCCTTGAAGGACAACTATTCCAAAAAACATATCTCGAAATAGAGATCACTCCAAAAGATGGATATCATGCATCAAGTATCCCTAGAAAGCTTCCTACATCGATCAACTTTCCTTAATTTGGTAGACTTTCCACATTGATTAGTCTATATAAATTGGCACACAAGGATTCTAGGTTAACCCTTAGTTGTGGGTATGTAAGATGGAAAATTATTCCTCTTAGAGTCCATTCTAATCACATCTTAAAATCAAGTCATTAAAATCCTAAACATATTAAACCTAAATTTGTTAGGATAGTTATTAGTAGTGGGTTAAGGATGCATGTGCATCCCTTTTAAGTGGTTTTCCTTGGGTCATGGTACGAGCCAATAAATGAGCATTAATCCTCTTTTAAATTAATTACAAAACTCTATGCATATATTAATAAATATCTTAGAATGCCCATTAGTAGGTTATATTTTGTATCCATCATAATCATAATCCATAACCATTATCATAATCCATAAGCATTAATCATGATATATAAATATTACTTATCATCCATCATAATAAATCCAAATCATAATTTATGACATTTTAAGTCCATAATCTATCCATAAAATTTATAGATCCGTAATCAAATAATCAAATATACATCCATAATCTATAACTAAATCCATAACAATCCATAATCCATATAAATATAATCCATTTTTAATCATAAAACATTAATCTATACATCAAAATCACATCCATATCCATAATCCATACTCCATAAAACAATCAATCATATAAGAATGATCCATAAAATATTTGATAAAATTTAAATCCATATCCAATTCATCTAATTACATCACATAAAAATCCATAATCATAGTAATCTAATCTAATCCATAACATAAATTCATCACATATTCTAATCACATCACATATAGATCCATAATCCATAAAAACCAATCTATAACTCTAACAAACTATAATCGATATCCATAAGCATAATATTCCATAACATCCATAAAGAAAAATAACCCATGATATCCAAAAATGTAACAATCCATAAATCCATTAATAATAACATAATCCATAAACATGAAATATATATATGAAAAGATCAATGTATATCACAGTATCTATATACATGTCCATGGCTCTCTGGCCAGTACAAGTGTATATATATACATATGGATTTACTGAGTGAACTATAATATACTCAGATGAATACTTGGTAGATATCCTCCCCCATCTCCACCCCCATATCCATCCCTATCTCTCCTTTGAGTGACATTCCCCATATTGATTGAGTCTATATGCATGCACTTGGAAGACCTAACCTATCTATCTATGTGGGTTGTATAGTAAGGAGTCTCTAGAATATGATCTAAAAAAACTTGCTTGTAACATTTTAGATCCACCACTATCTACCTATGTTGATCAATGTTGATGGTCCCTATCAGTCTCATGCTTAGCCTCACCACCTCTCTAATAACCTATACTAAGGACTCTCTCTCCTTTTCCTTCCTCCTTAGGGTATCTTTCTCCACCTTATATTTATCCCACTCCACCACCATATTGTGAATCAGTTATAAAGAGTCAAACCACACTTATAAAGTATTTGATTGGTTCTGCATTGTATCCCATTCTATCTTCACAATAGTCAGTGGCCTATACATTGTAGCTAGTTATCCCTATAAAAAGGTATAGTGTGCCCTCAATGTATATCTCTCCATGATCAAATCTCCAACATCTATCTCCTCCTTTCCACCCCCATATACTCCCCCAATTACCTCATCTCCCATATCATCATCTGCCTCTTCTTTTGTCTCCTCAAAATCTACCTCCTTTATCACCTCGTCCATCTCCTCATCCCCTCTTCCCTAGCATGGCTACACCACCCTATCCTACTACACTTCCCACTGCTCAACCCATGTATTATATGCACTATCTAAATGGGATACATCCATAGAAGTATTACTTTGTGCAATTTTGATGTTTCATGCAGATTAGGTGGATGAAGCTAGGTTAGAGTAGGAGTACGTTAAATATACACATGCTATAATTTAGAATATCCATTAATTTTTTATAGCCTCTAAAAAATTTGAATGGAAAGGTCATGCCCTATGTTATAAGGATAGGTTATACTTGTGAAAATATTCAAAGTTGAAGCATAATATTCTTATAGAGTTGTATGCATATCCAATTGGGGGGCACTCTGGGTTCTTGAAAAATTATCACAAAATCAAGAGAGAAGTATTTTGTGAGGGACTTGAAAGGGAGATGCAAAAATATTTATGGCATAATAATTGATATACCAATAGAACAAAGGTGAGATAGTTAAGACCCCATATATGTTACAACCTTTATAAATTCCTAGTCAAAGGTAGGAGGAGGTTTCCATGGATTTCATCATAAGGTTACCTTTTTTTAAAGGTAAGAATGTTATCTTGGTAATCATGGACATGCTTACAATATATTCCCATATTTGTGCCCTCTCAAACCCATTTACATCAACTTCAATAGTGGCTATTTTTTTAGAGGTAGTTTTAAAAGTACATGGAACCTTAAAAATAATTATAAGTGGTCATGATCTTATTTTCACTAGTAATTTTTGGACTGAACTATTTTCATGTTTGGTTACTCAGCTAGATCATAGCTTATCTCACCATCCCCAATCTGATGGACAAATAGAAGTAGTCAATACAATGTTTAAAAGGGTTTATCCATTATTTTGTATCAAATAAGTAAGAACATTCAATTAAATGGATACCACTTATATAATGGTGGTGTAACACATCTTTCCATGCCTATTTTAAAATGTCCCCATTTTTAGCATTACATGATTACCATCCACCTTTCATCACTTCTTCCTTTAGGTTGAAAACCAAGGTTTGATATGTGGAGGAGCATATTAAACATCAATAAGAGGTTTTGGTTGGTTTGAGAGAGAATTTATCCTTAGCATAAAACATGATGAAGTAGCAAGTAGATCAACACTATAATGATTAACATTTTGACATGGGTGACAAGGTTTTTATACATTCATAACCTTATAAGTAGATGTTCTTTAAGTATTATAAAAAGGAAAATAAAATTACTCCTAAGTATTATGGCCCTTATTAGGTTCAACATAAAATTAAAAGTGAGGCTTACAAACTAGAGTTTCCTCATTCATCTCAAATACACCCAATATTTCATGTTTACAACTTGAAGGTCATTGGATAAAACATTTCAGCCTAGACAAAGCTACCAAAACTAGATGAAGAAGGATGAGTCATTTTAGAATAAGAGAATATGCTGAAAAAATGTACTAATAGGTTGAGAATTAGAGAGATTAAGGAATATTTAATCAATTGGAATAACCTAAGCAATGAGGATGCAACTTGGGAGGGTGAATATTTTCTACAATAACATCCAGAGTTGTTCAATATTGAGGATAATGTTGGTTTAAAGGGGAATGGCATGTTAATCCCCTAACCTATAACATGTATTAGGATTTTAATATCTAAATTATGGCCTGCTTATCCCTCTTTGATTTTATATCACATTTATCTATGCAATCATTTGGTTAATAGATCAGCCTATGGTGTAACCATAGCCTAGGTAGACTATAAATAGGAGGTAGTGGGTAGTTGTTTATCATCATATTAAATTCTTCTCTTATTTAAGCCTTTGGATGTGTCCCCATCAAAGTTTCTTATCTTTTATTCATATATTCTAGTATATTTCAATCATATTATGATCTATTATTATTATACTTTAATATTGAATTAATTTCATTACATTATATGGTTATCTTATCCTTTTGAGGTGAGGTAACTACCAATTTATATTATTCTCTCACCTCAAAGGGGGGGAATATTAGTTGTGTAATGTCATAGAGGAAAAAATTACAAACACACTAAAATTTTAGATTTAGTGGGGGACATGTCATAGAGAGATGGCTTCCACACATTCATAGTTTCAGATATATAATTGGGGAATGTTTTGGAAACATGTTCTCCACACTTATTCAGTATTCAACATAGTAGATTATAGTGAGGGCATGTTTTGGAAACATGTTCTATATATTGATACTTATATCAATTTTTAGATTTCTCCATGTATAAAGGAGAATGTTTTGGGAGCATGTTCTCCACATGTACATAATTTTTGAATTGGCCAAAACACATAGTTATATGATCTAGATACACATGGTAGAATTAGATCCATTAGTACCATTATTATACACATTTTTAGCATGAAACATATCTAAGATACATATGATATGTAATGTGTTTCTAATATTGAAAAATCCAAATCTATTTTATATTTTAAACACTTTTAAGGACTATCACCACCCACCAGGTCAAAATTTTATGAACTATATTGAGCCAATATATTGTAGTAGTTGGTTCACTTTTTGGTATAGTTGAGATCATTAAATCACTCAATCTTGCCAAGATTTTAGGTTAGACATGAATGTATCATCCAACCTCACTAGTTTGATAGTGTGATTTGAATTGATTCACTAACACTCACCAAGTTATAAGTATGATTGGGTTGTATAGTTGAGTTAGTCTCAACTGATAGGTGGTAATCCACATTTTTTCCAAGTGTGGGGGCATGGGACCTCTTATATTCATCTCTCCATCTATATATATATATATATATATATATATATATATATATATATATATATATATCCTTAGATATATTCACTTTTTAGATTTATATTTGTCCTAATCTTAGATTCAATGATTCATAATGATACATCTTTTAAATGAAACCATCAAAAGGTAAAACCGTTACATTGCTACACAAGTGTAATCTTAAACCTTATTATATTTCAATTTAAAGCATTTAAATTTTAGTTTATATACACTAATTATATACTTTAACCTACTCTTGGTTGTAGTTTAGTCACTAACAAAGCACTCAAATTAGACTCAATCAAATACAAGGTGTGTTATACACACCTGGGTACACATTCCTTTCCTTTAAACTATAAATTTAATTACTGGATTAAAGGGGGGGGGGAATGGAGACAAAATTTATGAATTATATATCAAATAAGTCTTGTATACTTGAAAAAATCATACTGTGGTTGTTCATCTTAGTTCTATCCCTTTCCCACTTTTTTAAGTCTCACATTTGCTCTCTTGTGCCCCATTGGCCTATATATTAGTCCAACTTATCTTATATTGATGAATCAAGATATATATATTTCTTAAAACATGATTATCATATACCTCTATAAGTTTTGAGAATTTACCTACTTCCCTGCTACCTACTTTGATGTAAGTGTCTAGTGCCCTAAAGTCATATAATTTATAAATGAAATGAATCATAATTATCAGCCTAAGTGATTTAATATAAGTTTTTTATTTTATTTTAAGAGATTGTTATAAATATAATATCAACCCTCATTCATTCCACACCTAAAATAGACAAAGTTAACTTATCAAAAGCATTCAATAAAGAGAAAATTACCTTTATTTATCCTATTCTCATATCAGTCATAGCAATAACATGTATATAGGTTTGAAGTAATGAAGGATCAACCTAAGAGCTTGATTTGAAAAGTTACAAGATAAGTCACTAGTATACATGTTTTACACATATTTCATGATTCACACATAATACACCACATAGGGGAGTACTACATATGTTTGAGTCCCTCTTTGAATTATTGGATATCTAGGAAAAACTCATTGATAGAGGGGTCTTTGGGGAAACTCAACATCATATGCCTACTAACCCATTTTTACATAGACACTATGAGGAGGAAGAACTAAGGTTTTTCTATTTGATAAGGAGGAATAATCCATGAAACAAACTTGAATGCATTAGAATGAAGGTGAAAAAAAATAGAAGCATCCAGATGTTTACATCTTATTACAGTATCATGTATATGATATGTATATCTGACCCAGGCACTAGTATTGATACAACCATCCAAAAATGACACAAGTGGTTGAATCTATAGATGTAATAAATGTATAATTTGATGACTATTTTAAAATACTCTTCTAGTTTTCTTCTTGCCTATTCTAGATCCAAATCTATATTAGCATCAAAATTAACTCAGTACTTATTTTCATTATAATTGTAATATCTATCATAGTGTGCTTTATATTTTTAGCATATATCAATATAAAAATTTAGTATATGTTCTATCTAAGTTTCACAAACAATTGGCATACTATAAATCTATTTTATCACCTTGTGTTTATTCATTTAGATATTCTTAACTCTAGATACCCCAGTGTAGCTTTTTAGGGTTAAACACAAAACCGTGTAGAATACTTCACCTTATCTATTATGGGAAAAATATGATTTTATCTTGATGTTTTAAATTTTAGTGCTCACTTCATTTTTATAAACAAAGATTAACTGGGTAGTATATGGGTGCAAATATATTGGATTATCAATGGATGTGTAGGATAATTTCAATAGAGATTCGATAGATTGAATTTGGATGATGAAAATGGATGATGAAAATTACATGTATAGGATTTCAAATGAGAAAATTAATGGTTGATAATAATCCCAATTTATTTAATTATGATAAAATAAATAATGGGATTTGAGTCCTCATTTTAATGGATGATGACTAATTCCCATGTATGTGAGAGGAAGGGGGAGAGTTAATTGGTAGTTGAATGAATCATCATGAATAGGTCAAGGTAGTTGAGTGACTCACCATATTATTTTAAATTTTTAATAATAACTCAATAATTAGTTGAACAAGTTAAGGAGGTTGTTGGATGGCTCAATACTTGGTTGAGAGAAGTCTGGAAGATATATGTATGAGGTGGAAATTATAGATTTTAATTAGTATTGAATAATTATGTGTCCATTATTATAGCTAATATAGATTAATCAATTATTCAAAAAAATGGAGTGCAATGATATTAGTGTGAAATTCAATTTTGGGATGGTGGATGAGTTAGTGTGTTGATTTTAATAAAGGTTAACTATGACACTAAATTGACATAATTTAGGGTTCTACATTTTCCCCTTTTTGAAATGGTATTGAAACTAGAAGAAGCAATGCCTTTTAAAATAATAAAGAAAAGGTAAAGTGAAAATAGAAATAGGAAGATGATACTCTAGGGGACTTAAAATGATTATGAATGATGTCCCTTGAGTGGTCATGTGGTAAAAATGGATGTGAATGAATGTTTGCAGTGAATTAAGGAAGATATAAGATGGGAATTGATGGAGGTGATAATGAAATAAATGAAAGGGATAATCCTCAATAAAATGCTTGTAATATTTAAAGACTATGTAAAATGATTTTCCCCTAGTGGATAGGTGTTAAGGAGTGGATTAGAGAAAAATATATTTCTTATTTGTAAGCTGAACGTTTGTATTTTCCCCCATTAAATTTATTCATAATAGAAAATATGGGAAAAATATATGCCAATGGTAAGCTGTGGGAAACAAATGAGAAATATAAAATTTATAATGATTGATAAAAATAAATTTACAAGTTTGATTAGCAATCTATAATAAAGATTTATAAAATTCTGATTAACTGAAGGTATGATATGTAGGAAAATAAGATGAGAGATTTGGATGCTATAGTTGAGTGAAATTAAACTATGTATGCTATTAACCCACTTGTGATAATACTTTCACATTTTAATTGGACTTCATTATGGATTTAATTTACCCCAAAAATGATATATGTAAGGAGTGAATTGGGAATGATATATACCAAGATAAGATGCACACTTTGATGTGATCCAAGTAGTGATATCTGTAATAAGGAAGGTGTTGGGAATGATATATCCTAATTGAAAAAGGTGTGAGATTATATTGGATTGACTATTTTACTAATTGTTTGATGGATTAACTAATTGATGGGAGAAATGATGGATTTGGTGATTTTTTCAATCCCAATTGATAGGTATGGGAGATTGAACATAAATATTAGGAAATTATTATGGATGATTGAAGTGTAAGTAGAAAAAAGAAGTTAATTGATTGCATGGATTAATGATGATTGATCACATAATTAGATAACATGGATTTGATTTGTTGATGGTAGATAAAGGTGATTATGGGATGCATGGTTTGACAATCCTAATAGATTATTGATGAAGCATACTAAATGGTTTAGTGGGTTAGCTATGGGTGATTGGAATGAAAGAATGATTAGAAGGTATAAAAATAAGTGTCATATGATAGTGATGTGAAGTTGAATAACGGATTGAATAAATGTATTTATTACAAAGAAAACACAAACAATGTGTCATTTTGACTTGTGTAGTAGAGATAACATGGACTACAACCTCTGAGCACTCTATGGGTTAATATGAGAGCTAGGATAGATGATAGAGAGATGTTTGTTTGAGATATATATGCGATGTGTTAATGTGTGGATGGACACATAGACACACACACATACACATATGATTCATGGATGCATGTGATAGTGTTATGGATGTTTTATTGTTAGATGGATATATAGAGATGTATATGTGATTGTATATTCTACATTTGATATTTTGACCTATGTTAATCATTTTAGAATTACAAAGGAATTTATAAAATAAATTAAAAACTATATTGTTTGATATTTTTATTTATAGGTTTTGTTTGGAGTTCCAACAAGATTTCCAATATTAGATTCTAACATGAATTGAGTAACCTTATTTTGGTTTTGTGCAAGACAGTATGCACCAATGGTATGGAAAAACCAAGATGCCTATTATGTTATGTGTGTAAGGACTATTAGAGTCACAAGTGAAATAATTAATACATAATGATATGGAATATCATAATAACATTATTTTTAATGCACATAACATCTATAATCAAAAAGTAATTATGAAAATAAGATAAAAAATGTTTACAACAATGACACATATGTAATTAAAAAACAAGTAAATAAACATTATGAAAGAAAGTAAAAACATAATATGTACTATTGAATCCCCAAGTCACCCTTCCATTCAAGTGAAAAACTTAAAAGGACTTCACAAAATGTTGCACACTTGTGCAGTATCAAATTGTCTAAAAATTAAGTTTGCACATAGATGCTTCCCATATACACTCATAATCAATAGTCAACATGGGTTCACATATCAACTAAGTGTATATTTTCACCTATGAGAAGTTTTCAATGCATGCCTCATGAAAAAATCCTTAATCTCACCAATATAACATGTAAGCCAAAGTGCATGGGTATCCTAACTTCAAGTAGTGAAAGAGATAAGTGAGTAGGGAATAATTCTAAATCATGAAGGGTGTGATCAAGATCTTAAATCTTATTGTGACCCTTATTAAAATAATTAATCATGCTCAAATGATGAATTCCAATGCCAAGTTATAGATTTTAACATCTACACCCTTGAAAAATGTAGACTATGATCTAAATGGCACACCATTCCATTCATAGTCAATAAAAATTTCTAGATGAAGGTGTAGACTATGAAGACCATCAAAAGAGACTAGGCATAGAAGGAGTTAGAGAATTGTGCACTTATATATAAGATTACCTTTGGTTCCCTTCACAAACTCATAGCTTCATTGTATAACCTTTAGTACACACTCTCATATGCATAGAACTCAGTGTATAGTCTCCACTAAGTTCTACATCATGATATAGAATATCATGATAACACTATTTGTAATACACATAATATCTAGAATCAAGAAGTAATAATGAAAATAAGATAAAAAATGTTTGCAACATATTATTTATGGTTTATATTTTGCAAATATAAATATATATAAAAACTCACAAAATACATAATTTTAAATCATTTATATAATTTTATTATAATATTATTTATTCATAAGAGATTAAAACATATAAGAGAGATTGATCATAATAATGATTCATCTCTGATCTTTATCCCTCATGTCTCTCAACTCCTCCCATGATTATCTTATCCTATGATATCTCTAGTGAGTTGTTAAGTCCTGTACAATAGTCCCTCATTCCAATATTTTATTCATCATAATAACTAATGTTCATACTAATATTTCCTAAAATTCCTCATTTAGTATGAACATGGGGAGAAATACCATCCTCTATCTAAATAACATACACATGTCTTGACCTTTCTATGTGCTACTTCCTTGCACTTTGATTATGGTAGCTAATCAACCAAGAAATGGTAACACTATAAACCAATCACGGGAACCTCTTCTAAGGTGGAAACATGTATCAACCACTTGGGAACATACCAACCACATAAAGGGAATTATATCAACTAAATCTAGGAACATTAATCAAACCAATAAAAAATTAGTGGGAACACACCTACCAACTACTTTTGTCAATAACATCTCCTGCTTTAGTAATGATGGTATGGATCTCATATATTATCTTACTTTTAGGGGATTACATTTGGAAATGATAACTTATTACATGAACAAGAATACACTTTTGTTCTTATTTCACACATGTTGAAAATATAAAGTAAAGTTCCACTACTATAAAATGGTACCCCATCATTAATGGCTAATGAGAGGTATAATTGTACTCCATCCTCCTTTTCCTCCATCCTTTAGTAAATGAAGATACTTACTTAGCCAATATATAAATGAAGCTTAGAAGTGTGAAGTTTTTGAGGAGAAATCCCCCCATAGGATGGACACACTCATCAAAAAATGGGCATTGGTATTTCACTAAAATTTTGCTTATTACCTTTAGGAAAAAAGTTGTAAAACTTGAAAGAAGGGTGAGGTTAGTAGATCCTGATATATTGTGTGCAATTTGATCTAGATGGTTATAGATTACCCTATTTGTTTAGGGAGGAATGACCTACAAATAAGAAAACACTAAATAAATGATTGATTAGTTGGATAGTAGGGTGTATTGCTTAGTGTGATCTAGATCCAAGAAGCAAAATATTCATTGGAGGCTATCAATCCACACTTTAAAATAATAAATTTTTAAAAATGAAAGGTAAATTGATTGCATAAGTAATATAAGATACTAAAATAAAATACAATAAGTGCTTGATAATAAATAAGTGATTTTAACTAATTATAATAATAAATGATTAGATATCGATGCTATATAAATCAAACATGGTTTAAAAGATTGAGTGATCCTTTGTGATAAGACAAAAACTCAGACAATGGAATTTGGTCAGGTTCTTATGGGTCAAATAAGTTTTCTATTGAAAATGATAGACATAGACCATTGGTAGTTGGGGTCAAACCATCAGTGGTTGGGTAGCTATCGGTGGTTAAAAAACCATCGATTGTTAATTTTAAACCATCAATGGTTAGGAAACCATTGGTGGTTACTATGGGATCTATCTTGGGAAAAATAAGTTTAGTTAGGAAGGTTGTAGAGAGGTTCTGGAAGGTGAACTTCGGTTAGATGCTGGTTATGAGATAGAGGGAAAGTGACATAAGGAATGACATATAGGTTAATTGTTAAATATTGATATGCAACAGATACTTAGCTTTTGGTTATTGATTTGAATAATGTTGAGGTTGGCTAATATATTTTTGTAGATCCCAGAGTAATTCCAATAGAGTGGTGATACTTTGGCTATTGATTGATAAGTTACAATAACACTTTTGATCTTTGTCTTAATTGCTAGAAGCTAGAAGAAAACCTACACCAAGAAGCTATTATCTCTTGCACAAGAAGTCTTTCATAAAAATTTATGATAATGATTTGTAATGATATTCTACCTCCTCTTCCTCTCTTAATATAGAGGGAAGGGAGTGGTGAAATAATAAGTTCAACAAGGTGTCTAATAAGCTATCTAATTTTAATCTCAACATGTGTTGATTATGTAAAATGGTGGGTCAAAGAGGTATTAATCAAAAAGTTAGATTTTAGTTGAAGTTAACCCTTGAGGTGTTTAAGGGAAAACTATAAATGGTTAAGGTTAACCATCGATGGTTAAGGGTTGACCATCGATAGTTGAGAGGGAAAAGTTAAAATGGTGGTTTTAACCATTGTGACTTATGTTTGGTGATTTAAAGGTTATGAAATGGTCCCAATGGGGTCCTAGGGTGATCTAAGGGTCAACACAACATCTAGAACCATAGTGTGTGGTTTTATAATGTCTATATTTTCCCCCCTTTTTGTTATGTAATTTGTATCTACAAGCTGCAAAACAAAAAATAGAGGGTGGGTTAAAGGCCAGATGCTCTGAGTATAAGAGGTGGTGTTCCCCCTCAAACCAAGAATCGATGAAGTAAAATAGTATCAAGTGAAAGTTTGATAAGTGGTTAAGTCGGTAAAGTTGGTGAGATTTTGGATAATTAAGTATAAACATGACCATAGAATGAAACTAAATGTGATATCACAAATCATGCATAGACTAGGATGCCATAGGTGAAGTAGTTTATAAAACATGGATGGTACTAGGATAAGTGACAAGTGGACCAAGTGATCACATTTAGACATGGTGGTTATGGTTTCACTTGTGAATACCAGTATTCTAGGTAAGGTTAATATATTTACAAGCATCTAAGGTAGGAAATTATCCCAAGAAGATATAAAAGGGGTTTAGGTATTGGGACTGTAAAGGGTTGTGATTTAAGGTATCTAAATGTTGGTGCACAAAAGTAGCACAAATTCAAGTTGTTTAACATGGAAAGGTAGTCATCATGGTCAAAATGACCAAGGTAAGGTCATCACAAAATTTGTTAAAGTTGAGTTAAATGACCAAATCTAGGTGGTGTGGTTGGTTGGTAGGTTAGTAGAGAAGGTGATCTTGAATAGGTGTGGTTAATGGAAATGTTGTTATGGTAAAGGGGGAGTAAAAAAGAGTAGTTTTTATGATAAAAATGTAGAGGGGTCAACCATCAATGGTCAAGGCTAATCATCAACAATTGATAGTGACTGTCGGTGGTTGGACGTCAACGCTTAGAGGACAAGGTTTAAAAATCAAAAGAGGATTGTATTTCCTCATTTATGAATTTTGACCCATGATGTTTCAATTTTTTTTGAGAGAATAAAATTGATGGTTTGGAGACTCGTATGAGCTAAGGGAGGTGGTGATTAGGTGATCCTATAGGCCAGAGCATTTTAAACCTAGTGAGGATACAAAGAGGTGGCGATAGAGCATGGGGGTGAATAATGGTGGTTATAGGAGTACCGCCATGATGGAGGTCATAGAATGAGGTAGGTTATGTAATTGAATTTCTATTTTTTTTCATGATTTTTTTATTTTTATAGCTTATCATGGGTGGGTAGGGGTAGGCAATTTGAATTTAAGGGGTTTTGAAGAATAGGTATGAAATTGGGTATGGGGTTAGTGGTGATTAGGTGAAAACTAGTCTAGGTGATAGTTAGTGTAATTATAGGTTAAAATTTGGAGATTAGGTTGATGTTTGAGGTAGTTTAGGGAAACCCTAAGGCTTGGTGTGTCATTTAAATTCACCACATAGTGATCATCAATAGTCATTATCATCCATCACCAGTCAATAGTCAACTATAGTTGATAAGAGACCATCAAAGTGGTAAATATATATACCATAGATGGTTTACCACTAAACAATCAGTGGTCAAGGGTAATAGGTGATGGTTTCACAAGGAACTATCATTGGTCACTACTCAACTATTAGTAGTCTTAGGATAAGTTAAAAATATGGTAAAAGGATGGGTGAAGGGTAAGGTAAAATTAGGTGGTTGAGGGTGAATTATGTGAGGGTATATATGGATGAGGTGAAGGTATACTAAGGAATGAATTTATTCATATAGGTGAGGGAACAACTATAGGTACAAGATCAAGTGTTGCAGCTCCTAGATGAGTTCCATCAAGTGATGATAGACCAAGAGTGGGATCACTTGACAATAGTAGGCTTGAGAGGCAACAAATATTATTAGTGCATGCCCAAAGATGTGGCTATGTTTGTGGCCCTCATCAAGAGATGGGACCTAACCACTAACACATTTTTATTACTGATTAGAGAGATGATTATCTTGTCAAAGGACATCCACTAGATCATGAGGTTATTGATACATGGGGAAATGATAGAGCACATCATCAATGATGAACAAGATGAGATCATGGACATGTTATACAAGGACTCAGTATATGAGAGGTGACATGATAGAGCCCTACATTATGCTCCCCTATATCATAGGGATATGGGATAGATATTTGTTGTCATGATGATGATGATGATGATGATGGTCATGACTTGTTATGCACTACAAGACTCTATCAATGGTATATATCTATCAGTGTTGATAAGAGTTTTTGTAGGCATGATGATGGATTAGATAGTATATGCTTAGGAACCTATCCTACTAGTATAGATCTATTAAGAGATTTAGGGTTATAGATCACATAAGAGGTATGGAATCAACATCAATCTCATGCTACACTGCTAGGTGTATGAGCATATTAGGGTGCTTAGACCAAGTGAGTTATCATGGCATGGATTTGTTAAGTGGACTATAGAGTCAAGTTTATACAATAGAGGCATGATTATGCTTTGATAGGATTGGGGGAGGAGTATGAGACCTATAGTAGTACCGAGATAGGTTAGATGGACTAGTTGAGGGTGATGTCATCTAGAGATTGTACATCATATTTATGGCCTAGGCAAGTCTTATGAGTTAGATATTGTCTTTGTAGAGATATAGGTGGATTGAGGGTAGATGAGACCCTGAGGTAGAATTAATTCCTTTTGATAGTGTGAGGAGGCAATTTGGGCTAGTATAGGATATTTTAGGTGCTTTGTTGTAATACCAAAGAGATGACATAAAATTTCCACTACCTAAGCCATAGTTGGAGGAGTTTAATTTTGATCAGGAGGAGTTTCTAATGAGACTAGAGATTGATGATGCATGGGTCACATAGGAGTACCTTTTGTGGTTCTAGGCACACTATGACATTGCAGTATTTGGAGGAGATGATGTATAGGATGGGCAATAGACTATAGATGTGGATATGGAGGAGGAGGTGGGGACCAAATAGAGATTGATACCCTAGACATGTAGGTACTTATTAGAGATAGGGTATCACTAGCCATAACACAAGGAGCCTTAGCAATAGTGACCTATGAGAGAGACACAACACAAAGCCAAATGGCCACTCTTATTGAAAAGAGAGATCAGGCTAAAAATCAACTAGTCATGGTTATATAGGAGAGATATGATCTTAGATAGGTAGGAATATGAGTACCAAAACATATATGACCATAAAGGACTATCTCTATGGAGAGATATGTAGTGACATTTGAGGACCTAAAGTATTATGAGGCCTTAGTTTTTACACATCTTCTAGATGAGCCTAGATGGGGTGAGTATAGAGCATGGATCATCAAAAGGGCCAATAATGTGACACCAAGTTAGTGGGATGAATTTGTAGGCGTGGAAAGAGGTCCTAAAGGTGGATAGGATCTAGGAAGTAGTGGTGCTCTAGGGTCTTATACTCATATGAGATCTTACATTAGATGTATTATATGATTTTGTTTTAGGCTATGAGCTAATGTAGTGAGATATATATATATATATATATATATATATATATATATATATATATATATATATATATATATATATATATATATATATATTTGTGTGTGTGTGTGTGTGTGATCATTTTGATTATGAGCTCATGATGTATAGATGTGATTATGGTTAATGTATTTTTCATATGGTTATGGATGTCATTATTATTATGATCATGATGCTGCTTATGATTAACATGTTATTGTTTATATTTACTCACCTAGCTAGGCATGTGATGTATGACATAAGTGGCTAACTTGTTGATCTATGATGTGATAAATGATGATGATGATGATGATGATGATGATGATATATGGTTTATTATTATTTGATGTGATTGGTTATGTATATGTTGTTTTATTAATATGATAATGATGTTATGATGCTTGTGACTATATGACTCATTATAAATGGGGATTTTTTTAGGTTAATTAGTTTATGTTTCCTTAATTTCTAGGCATGTGATGATCTAGTTATTTAGTTTATGTTAATTCTAATGTTTAATCTTTGATGGATGTTACATGGCTATGATGCTTGTGATTATTCTCATGGTTATTGATGACTATGTTCATGATGTGGATATATTTATAGGTATTGCTTATAGATGTGATCATTTAATTTATTTTCATGAGAAATATGTGTATAATGTTATGATGTTGATATGATTATGGTTATGGGTATTGATGATTATGCTCATGTTTGAAATTAATGACTCTTTGTTTCCTTATCTAGATTAGACATGTGGTGAATAACATATGTGAACGACACATTCATTTTTGATGTATGATTAAATGGTTAGAGATATGATAGATGGTTGATGACTAGTTGATGTATTTGGTTAGTAGGATGAAATGATGTGTGATGTATGATATTGGTTAAAAAAACACATAGAATAAGTTGGATAACAAAAATAAATGTGAGAAAAGACAAGAAATAGAGGAAAATAAAAAGACAAGCATCTAAATGAATGTATCAAAAAGTAGGTTTGAAGGAATAAGAAGAAGGCATGATGATTATTCATTGCCAAGGTCTAAAACAAACTAAAGTGAGATTAGTTTTGAATATAAGCCCTTATAATTCTTCACATTAGCACTTGTTATTTATTTAAAAAGTTGCTTGGTATCATAATGTGAAGTAAGATAAGAAATACATTATTTATATATGGTATAAAGGGGAGATGGACTAAAATAAAACCTTCTTATGAGACAAGTCCATGTCATATAAGGTGTATACTGATCGACGCAAGAAGTCTACTTATGAAAGCTGATTGTAACTTCAAAATTATCTTTTCTTCTTATGATTTTTATAATGGGTCTTTTTATATTTTGATATTGATTGGGAAGTTGGGGAAGCTAATCAATGCAAGAATCTTCCAAGAAATTACTATGCTTTGATAAATTCTTTACTCAACCATCCTTCAAGGGAGTGGTCTAATTTTGTGAGATTTGTTTAAGTCTTTTGATAGCTATCCTTCAAGGGAGTAGTCTATGAATGCTTAGAATGACCCATATAATATATGATTTTTTGATTTTGTTGTGTTTTTTTGGCTCATTTTTATTTTACTATTGACATGGATTTGATTATATAGGCTCAAAAAGTTCACCTTCATAAAGGCAAAACTAGAGCACAAGGAGGTTGATGATGGGTAAAAGAGGTTTAAGTGACAATGACCATGGGAATCCATCCTATAAAGGGATGGAAAGTACCATGAGAATCATACCTTGGGTAGATCCATGGTACACATATTCAATATTAGGTGAAGGTTGTAACAAATAACAACATGATTTAACCTTAATCAATTGTCCTTAAAATAAGGTGATGAATATGGGTGAAAATAAGGGCTGAGATTAAGTTAGACAAAAGGGAATTTGATCCTATTTAACAAAAGAAAGGATGCATATGGGAAGCATTGAGGGGTGCACGTTCTGGTTTCCCTTTAAGAGAGGAAAATTGATAAGTTATTAATCCATACTTGTGTGTTATGATATAAGGTCCAAGCTAATTGAAAGTAAAGTTTCCCAAGTTGCTTTTCTCCATATTGGTTACATGTTGATTTTCCTTTAAGACAATATCTTTGATACTAAATTCTCACACTTTGAGGTATTTTTTAAGCACACTTGATTCACTCTTGATAGACATGAAGATGGGTAAGCATGGTTAAATGAAATTTATCAAGTAGCTCAAGTTGGGTTAAGCGTTCTTGATGATAATAACTTTTAGAGATGAGATCTTGTAAGGATATGCAAAGAGAGGGAATTTGGACTTTGAGAGGTAAGATAGCCTATAATCAAAACACAAGAGAGAATGGGTTAGCACCTATAGAGGTTTGAATACTAGTACAATATACCCATAAGGTAGAGGGGATGTGTAAATACCATTCCCAACTAGATGCATTAACCATAGTAGTTAGCATGTTATTGAGGGTTTTGTTAGAAGTTGTGGCCTATCTATTTTCTTATGGATGATAAAGCGATGAGAAACTTAATTTGATACTAAATGTGTTATAAAGGCCTTGGATTTATTTATTCTTAAATGACTTATAATTATCAGTGATTATCTTATGTGAAACACTGAAATGATAGATAATGTGATGGTTGATAAAATAAACAATATTTTTGGCTTTGGTTGAGATGAGAGGAATAACCTCTACCAACTTGGTAAAATATTATGTTTCAGTGATGATAGAGTGATGTCTCTATGAAGAATGGGGGTTAATTTCACTAATAAGATGCAGATCCCATTGCTAGAAGGGCCATAAATCTTTAGATACTTGGAGACTATGGATATCATGATGTAAATTGGCATGTTTTTGACATTTAACACATTTCTTCACATAATCACAAGAATCCCATTTAAGGGTGGGCCAATAGTAATCAAGATGAAGGATAGGTTGCATGATAATGAGGCCACTAAAGTGTCCCCTACAAATCCCATCATGCATTTCCTTGATAGCATGAGAGGCCTTGTGACTACATAGGCAACAAAAAAATAGGTCCTTAGAGATATGCTTATAAAGTATTCCCCCTAATATGGTGTCATATAAGGTACCCTAAATGAATTTTCTTAGGCCATTCCTAGAAAGATTAGAAGTGATGATGGAAAGGTTGAGATAGTTAAAGACACTTATACCAAAGGTCATGTTGGGTCTCCTCCACATTAAAGATGGTTAGAGAAAGAGTTAGAAGGTGTAGATAGGATCTGAGAAGTGAGAAAAGCCATTAAATTAGCAAACTTGTTTGTAGATCATAGAGTGGCTTGGATGTGATAGTGTTTAAATGATGCTAAGAGTACATCAAATAGTTATTTGAACTATTGTAAGATATCATTCTTACATTGGTAAGAGCCATTGATTTGATTGAACACAAGTTGTGAGTCACCAAAGATGTTGATTATTTTGAATCCTAAGGCTAAAGCATGTTGTAGAGCTATCACTAGGGATTTGTACTCGACCATATTATTGGTACAATCAAATTCAAGTTTGAAGGATAAAGGAAGTGACTCAACTTCAAGGGGAATAAAGATGATACTGGATCCCCCACCATGTTGACATTTTGATCTATCTAAGAACATGGTCATTTGATAGGTGATGTCTTCTTTAGAAAGGGTGGTGATGGACTCATCAAGAAACTTAATTGAAGATGGTTGGTTATCTAATAAGGGTGATTCAACTAACTGGTCAGTGATAGATTTCCTTTTCATCAATTTTTAATATAATAATTCAAGGTTAAACTCAGCTAAGATCATGAGCCACTTAACCATATGCTAGTTTTGGTATGACTTAGAATGCATATAATTGAGTGGGTTGGTATTGGTTATGACATATGTATTATGGTTGAGAAGGTATTGGTGAAGTTTGGAGGCAACAAGGACCAGGGTGAGGTAAAAATTTTCAGTATGGGTATACCAAGTCTCATACTCTATAAGTGTATGACTTATGTAGTAGATAGATATATCTTTATGCTTCTCATCTTGATGGGCTAACATTACCCCTAAGGAGTGGTTAGTGGTAGAAATATAAAGGTAAAAAGGTTGATCCTCCTTGGGAGGAATAAGGATGGGTGGAGATATAAGGTACATTTTAAGTGAATCAAATGCCTTTTGATAGTCTTTGTTCTAATTAAAAGATACATCCTTTTTATACAGTGGTGGAATGGTTAGCATAAATTCAAGAGTTGAGCAATAAAGTGACAAATAGATTAGAGCTTCCCCTGTAAGCTATGGATTTGGTTGAGGTGGGTAGGAGGAATGTTAAGTATTGTTTTGATTTTGGTATGATCAACTTCAATTCCTTGAAGAGAGATGATAAAGCTAAGGAGATTTTCTAACAAGACCCCAAAAATACACATCTTGGGGTTAAGGTAGACATGATAATGGATGAGGCACTCAAAGATAGTCTTAAGAACAACCAAATGATCTTTATGACATTTGGATTTCCTAAAGAGGTCATCAACATAGTCTTTTATGATTTTGTGAATGAGTTCATAGATGATGTAAGTCATAGTGCACTAGTAGGTTACACCAACATTCTTCAGACTAAAAGGCATGACCCTATAGCAGAAAGCTCCCTAGGGGGTGATAAAGGTAGTTTTGTGTTGATATAAAAAAGCAATCAATATGTAATTATAACCTAATAACCCATCCATAAGAGATATAATCTCATGGTTGACTATAAGATCAATAAGATGGTCAATCTTGGCAAAGGAAAGCCATCCTTTAGGAAAGAGAGGTTAAGGTCATGAAAATTTACATGAATGTGAAGTCCCCCTATGACTTTAGTGATATGGATGGAATTTGAGAACCATTGGGGATAATAAATGGGTTGAATGAAGTTTACAGATAGGAGGAATTGAAGTTCTTCTTTTATAAGAAGGGCTATGTAAGGGTGCATCTAATTTTTTTCCTTAACTGACTTGGCATCGTAG
Source organism: Torreya grandis (assembly GCA_037957365.1). Taxonomy (NCBI): domain Eukaryota; kingdom Viridiplantae; phylum Streptophyta; class Pinopsida; order Cupressales; family Taxaceae; genus Torreya; species Torreya grandis. The sequence continues at coordinate 827,533 of JARHVA010005152.1, read as the reverse complement.
TTGGTAACTATATTATGGGTGGCAATGGAAGGGTTGATTCCTAACATGTCACTGTAAGAATAGGCAAATGCTATGATATGGTCTCACAAGAAGGATGGGAACATCATTTAATTAGCACATCATGTTGTATGATGTAAAATAATTTGGGTCAGTTTATATGCTAACCAATTGACCCTCATACTTGAATTGATGCACTGATGTAGGATGGATGATACATAATTCATGGAATGGATCCAAGGGTGTAAAATTAGGAAATTTTACTAGAACTCACCTTCCACCATGTATAAGAGATCAAGAATTATCCAATGTTCAAGATGAATGTGAAGGATGATAGTTCATAGAGTTGTTTCCATAGTGTCATTGAAGGAACAAAGCACCATTGTGGTTTTCAACATAATTTTCTTTGGTAACTTCAACTAGCCATATATATGGGAGGAGATAATGTTGATGATATTCCCTCTATCAATCATAACCCTTTTGATGTAGGTTTGGTTGATGTATGTGGTAATAAAGAGAGGAGGATCTAGATCTTGGGGATGAATGGAGGGTATTTATGAATCTTTAAATGTAACAAGGGTGGAAAGCTAGATGGATCTAATAAAGGTTGCTAGAGATTATGTGTCTTTTGGTTGGACCTATATAGACTACAAATCTTATAACATTTCCTAGTGGTGATGGGGTGAGGTATTTATTAGTTCATATAAACTCATCTTCACCAATGTTTGGTGAAGTTGCTTTTAAAATACTCTTTGGATTGAATCAAAAGGGTTAGATTGAGAGGTACCCAAGATGGATATCTTGGGTTTGGGAGAACGTGTGGATGTTTGGGTTTGGTTGAGTGGTTAGGTGGTAAAGGAAGGGTATGTCCATAGAATGGACACCTTTGCCTTCCACTTATCCTTTTGTTAGGATTTTGATCATGTGACTATATGGATGGTATAGATTTGGGGAAGAATTGGGTAAGAGGATTGTTTTGGTTCCTCCTCACTCTTGGATGAGAGTGTAGGAACAAGTAGGTTTGGGGTGGTGGTTTGTGGTTCCTGAAGTGGTTGTGTGATTATGGGTGGCTATTTTGAAAATAGGTCATCATCACCATATAGTTGATGAACTATGACTTGGAGAAATTTATAGTTCTCCATATCGTGTCCTAACATTCTATGGTATGATCAAATCAAATTATCATCAAACTAGGATGGCTTACGACTATGGGGGTCAAATGGTTTGATTTGAGGCAAAATCAAGTAAGAATCTTAAAATAAATTATTTAGGATGGTTGAATAAGACTTGGTCAAAGGTGTTGAGGGTGTTGGAGTTTTGGTTTTGATTATTGGAGTGAAAACATTCTTAGGAGTAGGCTTAGTAGCAAGAGTTCTGGCTAGTGGTGTATTCTTGGTGGTTGGTGGTTTAAAGGCTATATTTTTAGAAGTAGTAGGCTTGGTAGTGGTGATTTATAAATAGAAGGTTTAGAAGTGGGATGTTTGGTAGTGAAGGGTTTGGAGGTCAAATTCATGAAGAGAATATGTAGGGGCATAGCTAGAAGAGGAGGTAGGGTTTGGATTGTCTTTGAATGACATGTTTTCTTAACAAAAGGATGAGGTCCGCGGATGGGAGAATGATGTGGTCCCAAAATGGAAGGCAAATTTAAAATAAGTGGAAAGGTTTTGTCTTTTAGGATCTTTGGTAGCTCCTCTTTCTTAGTCATCTTGACTTGGGGTTTCTTTGGTGGGTTAGGTGGTGCTAAATCTAACTTCAAAGGGGGGTGAGTAAAGCTCTAAGTAGGTAGTATGCCTAGATTTTTGATAGGCTTGGCTAGAATAGGGGAAGCTACTTGGGATACTTTGGGTTGGTTCAACTATGGATTAAGGGGTAGAAATTTTTAATGGTTTGGTTGAGATGATGGTGGGATAAATAGTTTAAATATAATGTTGGGTTGACAATGATAGGGTTGAGGGCTCTTATTTGGTTGGGTAAGGAAGTCTAAGGTGGTGCCAATATTTGGCACAATTTACATTGGGTTGGGATAGGTACTCCAAGTTTTGAACCAATCTAGAGAAAATATTATAGATGGGTTTGATCCCTTTAGTATTAGTCTCAAAGGACAAACCCATGGGTGGAGAGAGAGGAGTGGTTACCTCATCCTTTTCCTCAATCAAATGCTCTAGGTCTGATAAGGTGAGTCTTCTATGGGAGAGGTAAGTCAGGTGACCTCTTCCTTAGGAATGCTTTACAAAGGAAGAGTGGATTATTGTATGAGGAAAGAGAAGGATATGGTTGTAATGGCTACCTCTTTTAGTAGGTCTTCCAAATGAGAGGTTGGTAGCTCTACTATCTCATCAAATGGAGAGAGGGGAATAATTATTTCCTTTGTTTTGGTTTCCAAAGGAATAGAAGGTGATTTCATGACCTCAATAAGTGGAGGGGAAGAAAAGGTGGTTTGGGTAATTGTTTCTTCAATAATGAGTTCACTAAGAACCACATTAATGGTATCAACCTTATTGTTTTGAGAGGATTCTATTGTATTACTTTCATTATTCATGGAAGGTGCATGGTTGGGAAATGGCTATCTAAAGATGTCAATTTATTGATTTGGGGGTGCATTGGGGTCATCTAACATAAGTTACCCCTTGTCAATCAGACTTTGGATAAAGTTTTTGAAAGTATTGCACCTACTAACATCATTCCCAATGACATGGTGGAAGGCACACAATTTTTTCTCCTTATACTACCCAAGCATAGGGTGAGAGGAATCAAATTGATGTAGAGGTTTGATCAATGGGAATTATATGATATTTTATTTTAACAATTTTTTCAAGACCAAAGAATATGACTCCCCTAACAAAGTAAATTTATTTTGGTTGTTACGGTTTTGGTTTATAGTGTTTTAATTGGAGGAAATGGAAAATTTGGGCTAGTTAACAACTAGTGGAGGAGTGGTTTTAAGGAAAAAAATATTCACAGTTCCCTTATTTTTGGTGTTAGAGTTGGTTTGAATATTAGGTTTGGAGGAGGGAGACTCATTTGATATGAAGGTGTAATTCTTTTTTCTCATTTTTAGCTTCCCATCATCAATGGATCTATTCTCTAACTTTTGTGCCATGGTGAAAGCTTCATCAAAGGTTTTGGAAGTTTGAACCCACAAAGTGGAGGAATTGTGTTTGACACAAGCTTGAAAGAAGAGTTCAATTAGCTCAGGTTGGGGAAAAGAGAAAGAAAGTTGATTTATCAAGCTTCTCCAAAGGGATACAAAGTTAGAAATGGACTTACTATCAAATTTCTAGATGAAGTAAAGATCTTTGATGGAAAATTTCTTAGAGATGTTTATAGAAAAGTGATATAAGAAAGTTTGAGCTAGTTGGGTAAAAGAAAAGAGGGAGTGCTTGGTGATAGCACTCTACCAATCTAGCGTCATAGTTAATAGAGACATGGGAAAGGTATGAAGAAGGAGAGCATCATCATAGGAAATCAAATAGAAAGAGTGTATAAATGATCTCAGATGTTGTTGAGGGTATTCCTTGCTCTAAAATTTTAAAAATTTAGGAAGCTCCCATTGAGGAGGATAAGGTTGAATGGGGATGGATGGGTGAATTGGTTCATTATAGATTTGGTTATAGGATAAGAGGTTATGGATGCCAAAAATATATGACTATAAAGTGGTCATTTTGTCCATTAACACCATAAAAAGATCTATTTATGGTTGTGCACCCTTGTAGTGGTAGGGTAGATTATATTGGGTTTGGGTATATGTGGTATAAGGATAACTAGTGGAAGGTTGGGAGGTTATCACATATTGATGTGTGGAGATGGGTGGTTAGGAGGATGCCATGTGTGGGTAGGTGTATATAGGAGGTTGGATAGAGGTTGAATCCATATACCCTTGTGGGTTTGGAATATAGCTTTAGTTGGGTGTAATAGGAACTTGTTGAAGAATTCACATGGGTTGGGTTGGAGGTACAGTCAAGTTGATAGGTTGAGGATGGGTAGTAACCTTGGTACTAATAGATGGAAGGGTAGAAGGTGTGGGAACCACCATGATATAGAATGGAGTGGAGGTAGGTAGGTTGGAAATGAGAAGAAAGGTGGTAGCACTAGTAGAGGGCACTCTCATGGTAAGCAGAATACTGGTGCCCAAAGGTTAGGTTGATCTTATATTAGAAGGGTTATTAGTTAGGGTGGAATGTATTTGCGTGATAGTTGGTTAGATGGGTTGGTTTTAAATGGTGGTATTGGTGGGATTATTGGTAGAAGAAGATGCTTAGGTGACTAAGGGTTAGGTGGAAATGGTGGTAATAGAGGTGATACCCATAAGCTGGGATGGAATACCATAGAGTGGGTTAATAGGCAGAGTTTTAATAGGGGTATGATGGGATATGGTGTTGAGGTAATGTTGGAGGGATATGGGGTTGTTATCTAAAAATGTGGTTAAATATGTATCACCTTGGGTAACTATTTGAGGGATATTAAGACTTCTAGAAGGATGGGGAGAACTCTTTGCATCAGAGACATACTCAATGGATGAAGGGGAAGAAGAAGATGGATGATTATGAGGTTGATCTTGATTTGCTTGGTTTCTTAGTTGTTTCCTAGTTAAAACCATGTAAATAGGGGAAAAGTAAGATACAAGCAATATCACAAATCAAAAGAGAAGAAACCAAAATAAAAAGATCTCAAGGAATGTGAATTAAAATCCTAGGATACTTTATTATCTCTTTTTTGGCTTATGCCACAATTTTAAAGATGTTATTAAGACCAACTTGGGCTTGTAGAGTGGGTAATATAAGAATATATCTAAGGATGGTTTTAGGTAGTTGAAATCTCTCAATAATTATACTAGAATTTGGTACATGGCTTAATATTGGGGCATACCCACTTACTTCACACACCACATTGATAAGGGTGTTGGGTGCTTATCCAAAATATACCAAGTTGATAGAGATTATACTCAGCCAACATATTGAGTTGGTTCTCCCCTTGGTGAATAAATCCAAATAAGATAACTGAGGAAAGTTGATTTCTAGGTGATGAAATCCTAGTTAGACCTTATGTCAATGTTTGTTTTGATATCTAATTGAAAGTATGGTTTGGTCTTGTATGTGCAGAGAGAAGTGAGACTATGATTGATGTACTTGATTTAATTTAAGCTATGTGATCTAATAAATACTAGAAAATAATGTATACAATTAATTTTAAGCCCAAAATAAAGTTTGATTTCATTCAAACGAGTATAAATCAAGAATAAAAAAACACCTATATGTAACTAGGTCCCACTGGCATGCCATAATGTTTCATTAACATTTTTCTTATTTCCTTTAGAAAAATAGTTGTAAAAATTGAAAGAAGGGTGAGGTTAGTAGAATCTGATATGTTGTGTGCATGTTGATCTAGACAATTGTAGATACCCCTTTTTATCTGGGGAATAATGACCTGTAGATAATAAAACACTAAATAAATGATTAATTAGTTGGATATTAGGGTGGATTGCTTAGCATGAGCTAGATCAAAGAAGAAAAATATTCCTTAGAGGTTGTTAATCGACACTTTCAAACAATCAAGTTTTGAAAAGGAAAGGTTAATTGCTTGCATAAGTAACAAAAGATACTAAAATCAAATACAAGAAGTGTTTGAGAAGAAATAAATGATTTTGACTAATTACAACAACAAATTATTAGATATCGATTCTAAATAAATCAAACATGGTTCATAAGGTTGAGTGATCCTATGTGATAAGACATAAACTTAGAAAGTAGAATTTGGTCAAGGTTTTATGGGTCAAATAGGGTCATTGTTAAACATGATAGACAAAGACTGTTGATGATTAGGTTTAAACTATCAGTGGTTGGGTAACCATCAGTGGTTATTAAACCATTGGTAGTTAAGATTAAATCATCATCAGTTAGGAAATTATTAGTGGTTACTATGGGATCTAGCTTGGGAAAAAAGTTTAGTTTGGAAGGTTGTGGAGAGGTTATGGAAGGTGAGCTTGGGTTGGATGTTAGTTGTGAGACAGAGGGAAAGTGACACAAGGAATGACACACAAGGCTAATTCCTGAATCTTGATAAGAAATAAATAATTAGATTTGGGTTGTTGATATAAAGAATGTTGGAGTTGGCTAAAATTTTGATGTAGATCTTGGAGCAATGTTGGTAGAGTGGTGATACTTTAGCTATTGATTGATGAGTTTTAGTAGCACTTTTGATCTCTATCCTAGTTGCTGGAAGCTAGAGGAATACCTGCACCAAGAAGTTATAATCTCTTACATAATAAGTTCTGCACAAGAAGTTCTAATAATGATTGCTGATGATAATTTACCTCCTCTTCCTCTCTTAATATAGAGGAGAGGGAATGGTGAAATAATAAGTTCAACAAGGTGTCTAACAAGTGATCTAATTTTAAGCTCAACATTCATTGATTATACAAAATGGTGGATTAAATAGTTATTAATAGAAAAGAAAGCTAGATTTTTAGTTAAAGTTAACCTTTGAGGTGGTTAAGGGCAAACCATTAGCAATTGAGGTTAACCATCAATGATTAAGGATCAAATGCTAGCGATTGAGAAGACAAAGTTAAAATGGTAGTTTTAGCCATTGTTTCTTATGTTTGGTAGTTGAAAGGTTATAAAATGGTCCCAAGGGGGTCTTAGGGTGATCTAATAGTTAATAAAACATCTAGAACCATAGTGTATAGTTTTATAATGTCTATAGTCAATTATATCAAAAATGTACCCTTTTACGATTTTTTTTTAATGATTTTTGACAATGATGAAAATATTTTATGACATATAAGTGAATTTATTGACTTTGAATCTTTGATAAAAATTGACATATTTTAAAACTAAATTTGAATATTATTTTGACACTTCAGATTTTTTGATGACATTAACCATTTAATACTTATGATAATACCAAACAAAACTATTTAACCTCTTTACAAAAAAAAAAAAAGACATTTAAAAAGATTAATATTGACCATATAGAAATGAATAGAAAGAAAACCTATTTCAAAAAAAACTTGAAGATTAACTTAAAAAATGCCTCGACATAAAAACTATGATTCTATCTAATCGAGTACATATGAAGACACTAAAATGATGAAAGAAAACTTGACACAATTTTTTTCATTAATTTTGACATAAACCTAAAAAAAATATTTATAAACACTACTACTAAAAAAAACTAAAGTACAATATGAAACTAAAAACCTATAATAAAAAAAGACTCTAATAACTAAAAAATCACATATACACATTTCTATAAAAAAATGACTCATAAGGCATAGTGCATATGCTAAAGCATGGATAAATTACATGCTAAAAAATGAAAAATTGCTTTCCATTGACAAATAAATTTTATGTGCATTAAATAAGTGACTTTCACATAGAGATTGCATTATAGAAATAGTTGATATAAATGTAATATACTAAGGAGTGCCAATTCTATGGTCCAGATACTCAATGATTCTCCACTGAGTAGTAGACATCAAGAATCGATGCCATTGAGTGTCTATGATTGGTAGAAAAAGGTTATGATTATATTTGTACACAAATTGATTAAAAATATCATATTTATTATTTTTGGTGTAATTTTTTTTTTTTTTTTGTAAATGCCTCCAAATATTTTTAAATACTCCACACAAAATATACATTGCATCAATCCTTTGGCATCACAAGACATTCATTTCTATTGGCATGAGGAGTGACATTGAAAGACTAAGAAAATGGGTGAATTATCTCCATTATGCTTCCACTACGTATACATAAATTTAATTCAAGCAATCTGTAAAGTAAATAGGACTCTCATTGTTCATAGGGTCAAGACCATAGATGGCTCTAATACCAGATATTATTTCTAGTTTATATTTTTCAAATATAAATATATAAAAAAACTCATAAAAGACACAATATTAAACCATTTCTATAATTTTCTCAAGATATTATTTATTCATATGAGATTACAATATATAAGAGAGACTAATCCTCAAAATAAAGAGTCAACTCTTATCCTTATCCCTCATATCTCTTGACTCTTCCCATGATTCTCTCATCCTAAGATATTTAAAATGAGTTGTTAATTCATGTAAAATAATCCCTCATTCTAATATTTTATTAATCATAATAACTAATGTTCATACTAAAATTTACTAACACAACAATGACACCTATGCAAGTAAAAAAAAGTAAATAAACATTGTGAAATAAAGTAAACACATAATATATACTATTGACTCTCCAAGTCACCCCTCCCTACAAGCGCCAAACATAGAAGGATTTCACAAAAGGTTGTGCACTTGTGAAGTATCAAGTTCTCTAAAAGGTGAATCTACATGTAAATGCTTCATGTCTGCACCCATACCCAATATTCAACATGGGTTTTCATATCAACTAAGTGTCAATTTTCACATATGAGGAGATTCTAATGCATGCCTCATACAAAGATATTTCATCACACCAATATAACACATATGTCAGAGTGCATAGGTATCCTAACTTCATGAAGTGAAAGAGAAAAGTGAGCAAGTAGTAATTACAAATCATGAAGTGTGTGCTCAATATCTTAAATGTTATTTCATACCCTTATTCAAAGTCTTCCTCATGCTCAAATGATGAAGTCCCATGCCAAGTTACAAAGTTTAACATCTATTCCCTTAAAAAATGCAAAATATGATCTATGCTACATACCCTCCTATTCATAGTTTAGTATAAGTTATAGATGAGTGCACATATTTGCAAAACCATCAAAATAGATTAAGCATAGAAGGAGTTGGATCCTTGTGCATTTTCATATAAGATTACCTTTGGTGCCCTTCACAAACTCACAACTTCACTACACAACCTTTAATACACACTCCCATTTATGTATAACTCAATGTAGATAATCTAATGTGTACTTGGTCCCCAAAATATAGGTTTTTATTTTAGTACTTGTCATGTGCAAGGTAACATATGAGAACCCAAAATGCCTTTATAGTCCCACATAAATGGGCTAGTCTAAGTGGATCGATAGGTGGAAGCCATAAATAAAGGATTGTGGTTGAGACCAATTGGACATAGAGGAGGGAAAATAATAATAGAATTAAATGCAAAGATGGATATTAGAGTGTTAGATCATGATAACACACCTTCCTTGGTTGCCTAAACACCCTTCATTCACAAATGCACATGTGGATCCATGAGTGACTTCCAACTACTTCCAAGATCAAATTATCAGGTCTAGGTTGAATAAGCATAAATCATAGAATTTATTATAAATATATTGATTATCTTAATCAAAATTAAGCTTTGGACAATGATTTTGAATTCAAGTTCCTACTTACCACCTCTAATGGCAAATTGATCACATAGGGCCTTGCCTAGAGCACAATATAAACCCTAATTTTTTTGTAAAAAGGTTGACATTTTTAGGCACTATAATTCTACCAAAGATATCCCTCAAATATACCTCTCCTAGTATAACAAATATCTACTTATTTAATTTTTTAATATTTCTTTAGACCTTGGGATTAATAGAAATATTAATTTATTCATGCTTTGTGTTCTGTGTGCATTCATGGTTGCTGGCCCTTATATGTGGATATTCATGCCTCTCATTGTCATCCTCCCTTCCCACTTTTTATCAAAAATAAAATCCTATATAGGTCTCATGATGTGTATACATAGGTCTATGTAGATATTATCTATGGACAATTTGTCATCCCTCCTAATGTTGTGTTCCTTTACCTCCATGAAAAAAACTTATGCAGTGCACTCAGTTTGAATTTTTTACATTGAGTCTATTAGTTTTATTTTGTCATTAAATGGATGACATGATTAACATATTATTAGTGCATCACCTTTTACATTCCAAAAACCCTCTTACCTTTTTCTTCCTTTTCCACTTGTCAAGTTTAGGTTTAACACTAGCTATAGATTTCATTATGCTATTTATAGGTTTGTACACTACTATTAATCTAGATATATCTAAAATAAAAAGAATATAAACTACTCCATAGGTTCATCCTAATTATTTCAAGTGTCTTACACCTTGGTCAATTATCCCATTATTTCACTAAACTAATTCTTCCAATTCAGTGAGTGCACGGTTTTAGTGATAATAGTTATTGGCACACTTGGTGGGACAAAGTTCAAAATGTAGGCTAAGAAATCAGTACTACTCAAAGTGATTCAAGTGTTTAAGACACTTTATATATCACCTAATGACTCCAATAATTCTTGGTCCATAAATATTATCCTTTCATTTATATGCTAAGATAGATGAGATCATCTTTAAAGGGTGTTGATTTTCATGTCATTGAGCTACCTATAGTTTATAGATGAAGAGGAGTTAGAATATATTTATCTCCAATTAGGGGGAGTAGTGATTCAAATCAAGATTCCCTAAGAGCTCAGTCTACCCCTCCTTTTGGTATATTTCCCTAAGATAGAAGAGGATTATTCCCTATTACATTCATGTCTATGCAAATAAACTAACCCTTTATTCCATTTAATGGAGGTAGCCCATTGATCCATAGCTAGTATGATAATATTCCTTTATCTATTCTTAAGAACATCCCCTACTTTACTAGAGAAAATTTTATTACCCTGGTAGAGTATATACAACATAATGAAAATATTTTCTACATCCACAATGTGATCAAAGAAAACATTACAGTGTGACGCCTTGCCTCTTCTTTGAAATGGAGGTTGTTCCAATGGCACTAAAGATTGAAATTAAATTCTATTTAAGTTGGGATGAATTATGCATGGCACTATATAGATAATTTGAATAAAAGAGTGACCACCTATTACTAATTGATAAAATCATAACCATAAAAAAAGATTAACATGAGGAGATGGTTGACATCAACTTCATATTTTAGAAGACTTGGGACTGAGTTTCACTCTTGGTAAGGCCAAATCCTCACATTGCATTCTTATATTTTTTGAGAGTGCTTAACAATGAAGTAAATTTAATGATCCAATTTATGGATGACACAATACTACCAGATGCATATGAGGTCATTTTGAACATAGAAAACTACTTGATTCAAGTAGGGAAAATTGTGCCCAAACCCATTATACCCCTTATATCTTGAGCCCCCATGTACAAGTTCACCTACCTTCCCCCCATTCTAATTGCTATCAACATGCTAATTCCATTAATTTATACATGCTTTAATGAAATACACAAGGTCAAGTTCTTATCAAATATCTTTATAAATGACTTGGTAACACTCAAAAGGTATCAATCATAGAATTCCAAGCCTTATCAACTCTTAAACTAGTAATATCGATCAAATAATCCTCCTTACCAACATATTTTATAGACTCAAAACTAGGTCACATATAATATACCACCCTATATACCAAATCCCAACACTAAGAGCACTTCTAAAGCTCTTGTACCTATGAAAAATAACATATCAAAAAGTATGAATGGTTTTATCCATGCAATCAACCACATGATCAAGTTGTGTGCATGAATGAAGTGATGAATGAGGCACTTATGATGTAAAATGTGCCACCACCTCAAGAGCCTCCATCTAATGTACATCAACCAAGGGATGAATTATAGGTGTGAACATAAGAGTAAGGTAGATACACTCTCCTAAATTGGTAGGAGGGTGACTTCAATTATGTAAATCTAAATGAAGTGTTGAGCACAAGAAGCACCCCAATTGTTTTTAACACAAGATTAAAAAATATAGCAATGGTGGAGAAACTTTCTTACTCAGTGCTTTCAACTTCTATGCCCTAAGTTAAGCACATAGATACCCAAGTCAAAACACTTACTTAACCTTTGGTACACACAAAACAAGTTTCATAGAAAGAGATCCAACCCCAGACTAGTGAGCAGATATGAGAAGACGCTAAAATTTAAAAGTAACAAATTAAAGGGGCTAAAATCCCTTTTAGCATAGTGAAAAAGATGAAGAATAATGGATTGAATTTTTCTATGTGGCATGCTCTTTCTATTCCTTCCCAAAGGAGTTTCCTATAGATGCCTTAATAATATTCCAACTACATAAGCCACCATAGACTATGCCTACTTCCCACACAAGTCTATGTTAACATAAGGAAGAAGTGCATATAAATAGTAACCTATACCCATTCTACATCTCTCTGAGTATTAGTAAGCATCTCATACATAATTGTATGATAGATTCAAGAGTGAAAAACTTAATCATGCCAAAAAAATCATAGACATGCTAGGCATAACACATTCTCCTACCTCAAAAGGGTTCATCCAATTGGATGGAACAATCATTAAAACTATGGGAATTTCCAAGGATATGAATCTCACTCTACATGCATGTCTAAGCCTTTCCATTGGGTAAGATCTCATAGTCACTAACTTACCCCCTTAATTTTCTATATACCTCTCTCGATATTTCACTATGAAGATAGGTGGTTATATATTCTCAAATTGGTTACACATGTTACTCAAATCCAAATATGGAACCAAGGTGACCATTAAGGTCGAGCCTATTTAGAAGAATCATATAAAACCATACACTCCTAGCCTGGTTGATGTAAAACACACTTTATTTTACCAAGAAAAGAATTAAATTCTTCATGAAACTACCACACCCCTAGAAGAGGTCTCAAATTACTTACTTCATCAATGGGAACACAAGAATTATGAGTGTGACCCATATAATAATGTAGAAGAAATAATATTAGGCACATACTACATTATCAAGGAGGACACTTTATTGGCTAACCTTGTAAAGGTGTAATAGGACCTTGAAGGCATATGTTAGTTATACTTCGATGGATCCTAAATAAAATATGGTGCAAGAGTCAGTATTGTAATAGTATTCCCTCAAAATGAGAAATATTTCCATGTGTTCAGATTGAAGTTTGGTTGTAGAAACAATGTTGAAAAATATGAGGCACTGATCCAAGGTATTCAATTGACACATAAGAAAAGAATCAAGGTGTTACAAATTTTTTGAGATAATGAGCTAGTGATAAACCAGGTTAGATCATGGAACATTTCCAAAACAAATATACTAAGAGCTTAAAAACATAGGGCATGAGATATGATAGAAGGGTTCAATGATTTCAATATTCATTCCATACTAAGTGTGTAGAATGATGACGCTAATAGGCTCACAACCATGGTTGTGAAATATCCTCTTATGCAGTATAAGGAATGAGTCCAAATAACTTTTGAAACTTGTAGTCAGACCAGTAGTCCAAAATAACACAATAAATAAGTAGGTGTTTAAGAGTGATAAATAAGTGGTCACCTTCTTACTAGATGAAGTTGAGTTCTATACTCACAATCAACATGACTCCAAAATCAATATGAGGAGTAGATCTTTCAACTAAACATAATAATCTACCTAAAGGGTTAGTCTCACTGGAAAGTATCTTCAACTCTGATGACAAGCTAAAGGGTAAGAGGAGAAACATATTGTTGAAAGAATAAATCTTCAAACTAGTGGCCATCTGTGATGACAAGCTCCTAAAAGCTAGTAAGGTATACTCCCCATTTAAAATTCAAGAATTCATTAAGATAAGCATAAGATCTAATGATATATTCACATAGAGATACCAAGACCTTAGAGGCTTTTGTCCAAGCTTAACCCAACATATGATTGAGATTGAAGCCAATACCAGGCCATTCAGGTAGAAGTAGAGATAAATTAACCCTAAACTTGAGAAATTAGTGAGGAAGGAGCTCTCAAATCTCATTTATCCCAACATAATATTTCAAATCAAACTTGCCCTATGGGTAGCCAATCTGGTCTTAGTGCACAATAATAATGGATAGATCCATTTGTGCATATATTTTAGGGACTTGAATAAATCCTCCCTCAAAAACCACTACCCCTTCCACCAATTGAGAAAATTATACAAATATTCATAGTCATAGAAAGGTTTTCGTTGTTGGATGGTTATGTAGGCTATAACCAGGTTTTTGTGTAGGATTGTGATCAATTTAAAATAGCATTCTCCATTAAGTGGGCTACCTTCACATACCAAAGGGTACCCTTTGGTTTGAAAAATATAGGAGATAACTTTTAGAAAGCCATAGATATGGTGATAAAGGTAATCCTCAACAATATCATCTTGGTTTACCTTGATGATATAACTATTTTTCAAAATTCATAATGGATCATTTGGGTCACCTAGATCAAGTATTTCAAAAATGCTGGGAGTTCAAGATCACCTAGACGTAAGTAAGTGCATATTCATAGTTCATGAAGGTAAACTTTTAGGACATATCATCTCTAAAGAGGGACTAGTAATTTATCTTGAATGAATTGAGGCCATTCTATCACTCCCTCTCCCTGATCACAAGAATAGTCTCCAAAGATTCTTATAAAAAATAAACTTCATTAGAAGGTTTGTGCCAAGTTTTAAAACTCTAGTCAAGCCCCTCATAGTAATTCTCAAGAATAACATTGCATTTAGTTGGAACCAAGAAGGCTAAAATAATTTCAAGGCCATTAAGTGTGCCATCATAGAGGATCCCACATTGATAAACCTAGATTTTGATAAGGATTTCATCCTTTATACATTTAGTGGAGATTAAGGTATCTCAGCCATCCTTATGTAGTATATAAATGACCAACTAGAGTAGCTTATCATTTTCTTTAGATGAGCACTAAAATATTATGAGATGCATTACAAATTTATAGAGAAGCACAACCTTTAATTAATAAGAGCACTCAAAATGTTTAGGTATATACTCTCCAACAACAAGATCTAGATCATGGTCTCACAAGGATTTCTTAGTCAATAAGGACATTAGTGAGAAGAGAGATAGCTGGGTTAAAAAGGTGATGAAATATGACATAGACATTCAAATCACCAAGCTAGCATGAGTTAAGGGACTTTATGAGTAACTAGTAGAGGATGTGAAGAATAAATAATGTGTAGTTATTTCACTACATAAGATCTAACCAGAAGACCAAGGTATGCCAACAAGATGGACTAAGAGAATGAGGATCTTCATTCATACTGATGCATATCCGTAAGGATTGAATAAATCCAAGTGAAGATACTTTAGATTACAAGCCATTCCTTATGTAATTTTAATGGTGTACTTTTTAAAAGAGTCATCAATGGAGTTCTATGGTGATGCATAAAATCAGATTAGGTGAGCAAGATCCTTGAAGATTTTCATGATGGATCATTAGGAGGCCATTACTCACCTAAAAACACTATGGTCAAAATCATTTGAGCTTTATATTATTGGCCAAATATATTCAAAGATACACAAAAATGGGTGTGAAATTGCAAAAGGTGCACCTTATTTTTAAGTAGACATAAATTCATAGCCCTAACCCTATGTATAATACAAGCTAATTGACCATTTTATCAGTGAGCCTTGGACTTCATTAACATGATAAATTTTCCATTAAGTCTTGGACATAAATGCATCGTCATTGAAACTAACTACTTAACAAGGTGGACAAAGGGAATAACTCTTAGGGAGGTTGATGAGGTTTACATACTATACTTTAATGAAAGCATTATTGCAAGATTTGGTATTCCAACCACTTTTATATTAGATAAGACATTGTATTTCTTTGGAGTCAAGATCAGTGAATGGATAGTTAGACATAACATCCATCTGAGCACATCTTCAAACTATTACGCTCAGGGTGATGGTTTAGTTGAATTGACTAACAAGAACTTGATTCATAACATTAAGCAAACCATGGAAGATAATCAACAATGTTAACATATCAAGCTCAGAACAAACTTATGGGAAGATAAAATCACATTGAAAAGGGTTTTGGGGAATTCACCTTTCATTTTAGTCTATGTAAAGGAGGCAATGTTGCCCGCATCTCTTGAATTACCTTTATTAGACTTAACCCATGAATTAGAACTGATCAAGAGTGATCTCATGATAGTAAGGTTAGCTGAGCTAATGGAGCTTGAAGAACTTAGGGCATATGCCATGCACACTATGGATATTCATTAGGCATGACCTAAGAAAAAATTTGACAGAATAACTATTGATAGAAGCTAGTGAAGGAGATTGTTTACTCAAGTGGAATACAAATAGAGTAAAGGATGGGAAGCATACCAAGTTCAATGCTATATGGAATGATCCACATATCATAGTCATTTAAAATTAAACTAATGCATACCATCTTACAATGTCAAGTGGAGAAGTGTTTCCCATCCCTATCAATGGGATTCATCTCAAGTACTATTTATGATGATCATGAAGACCCTTGTAAATAGTAGCTTACATGTTTTAATTTCCCTAAGTGAAACATGCACATATTGTTTATATTAGTTTCATTTCTTCTAAACACTTGTGTGTAGTTATGTTAGTTTATATTTATCTTTCCTCTAAGCATCATTCTGTGTAGTTGTTTGCTTTGTTTTTCCTTGTGGGAGGTATCTCAGTTCCTTCTACAGCTATATGGGATTTTCTCACCAATTATAGTTAGTATAAATATCAAGGGATTTTATATGACTTCATGCTCAATGAATTACTTCAAGGCTATTGGATTCCCACTTAGTGGGAAAGCCACTTGAAAAAGTATCCAAAATTGTTGACTTTCCAAGTTACTCCTCCTTGCAAGTGCTAAAATCAGAAAGACTTTACAAAAGGGTACACACTTGTGCAGTATCAATTTCTATAAAAAATGAGTGTGTACACAAATTCTTCCCATATATGCCCACACTCAATACTAAACATGGGTTCTTACATAGACTAAGTGTTGATTTTCAATTATGAGGATTTTCTAATGCATGCCTCATGCAAAGATCCTTCATTATACCAATACAACATGCAAGTCACAACACATGGGTTTCTCAACTTCAAGTAGTGAAAGAGAGAATTTGTGAGGAGAAATTCCAAATCATGAAGGGTGCACTCTAGATATTAAATATTATTTCATGACGTTATTTAAAGTCTTCATCAATCACAAATGATGAAGTCCTACACTAGGTTGTATATTTCAACATTTATACCTTTAAAAAATTTAGTGTGTGATCTAAGCTACACACCATCTCCTTTGTTATATACTAAACATTTTAGATGAAGGCACAAACTAGAAAGACCATTATAAAATATTAGGCATATAAATATTTCAATCCTTACGTATTTTTATAGAAGATCACCCTCGGTGCCCTTCATAAACTCATAGATTCACTACACATCCATCTCACTACACAAAATTTAGTGCATACTTCAATATATGCAAAAGTTAGTATGTATAGTCTAGTGCATACTTGGTCCTTAACATATAGGTTCATGTGTTATTCCTTATCATGGGAAAAGTAACATGGTAGAACCCAAAACACCCATAAAGTCCCACATCAATAGGCTAGTCCAAGTGGATTGATTGGTGGTAGCCATAAATAAAGGATGGTAGCTAATCCTAATTAGACATCGAGGAGGATGAATCTAAATACAATTAAATGAAAATATGGTTGTTTAAGTGTCATTTCATGATATAATGCCTCCTTTGGTTGCTTGAACACCCTTCATTCATAAATACACGTGTGGATCCATGAGTGACCTTCCAGCTACTTTTATGATCAAATATTTAGGCCCATGTTGAATAAACATGCCTCGTAGCAGTTATTACAAATATATTAATTCTCTTAATAAAAATAGATCTCTTGACACTGCTTCTGAATTTAATTTCCTACCTAACACCTCCAATGTCAAATTAATCATGCAGGGCTTTTCCCAACACTATATAAACCTACTTTTTATTGTAGAAAGGTTGACATATCTAGGAATCATAATGATACTAAAGTTTTTCCTCTAGGATCCCTCTCGTGGTATAACAAATCTATATTTATTTGAGTTTTTAATATTTCCATAGACTTTGAGATTAATAGGAACTAAATACTTTCTTCATGCTCTAGGTTTTATTTGAATTCATGGTTGTTGACCCTTATCTATGGTTGTTCATCCCTTTCATTACTATCCTCCTTTTACACCTATGCTCAAAACCAAAATCCTATTTAGGTCTTGTGTTGTGTATACATTGATCATCTCTCATGTTGTGTATAAGTAGCATTGTAACGAAACACCAAGATGTTTCTAAGAACATGTCTTAAGATGTTTTCACTTATTTATCAAATCCAAATTGGAAAAAAGGATGGTGATATAATGGAAAAGAGTGGATTGATAAGGATGTGTTTTGATGTGTTTGGAATAGTTAAGGATGGTTTAATATGGAAGGATGGTTTAAAATTTATAAGATCTAAATGAAACAGGTTTTCTCCTAAGTGTAGGGTACTTATAGATAATTTATTATTTTATGCATGATGATGGAAACTGATTTTCATCACAATAATTTCCAAATGCACCATAGAAATAGTTTTCACCTTTGGATGAATTAATTTCTCTCTATTTATCTTTTATCTTTTTTTTTTTTTTTTTTTTGGAATCTCAATTATGGAATTGTGTGAGATGCATAATGATAACATTTATTTATATTTAATATACATGTTATAGAGATGTATTAATTAAATTTTTTGATTTATATGTTGTCTTCTTCCAAATTTACTTGGATACCAACATATCCCCTACAATAAAGGGTTCTACAGAATAGGGTGAAGCAGATGTTCTGTTAGATGAGGACATGTGTCAAGTGAATAAAGGATTTGGAGAGATGGTGTGATTATTATGTGAAGGGGGATTGGGAACAACAATATCACATTCTACAAGACTAAAAGTAGTCACAAGTTGGATGATTGGGATATTTTTTGCTTCAATGTTGTGTTCAGAATACTAAGGAGAGTTGTCTTGTGGTTGTGTTGACATAAGAGGGAGACTAAGTTATTTATTCATTTGTTCCTTATAAATGTTTTTACCAAGGGAATATTTTTTATTGTGATTTGTATGTGTATTATATAATATCACCTCCAAGAGGTTTTCACTAAGGGACTTGTATTTTTATTTTTTAAAATTTTGATGTGGATTTGGGTTATAATTTTAATTTTGATTTTTTGATAGTGCCTCAAAGAGGTATTAACTATGGGACACAAATTTTAGATTTGAAATAGAGGATTTTATTTATAAAACATGGTGTTCCTCAAAATATTATGATGTTTGTTTATGCTCTTTTGGCTGGATGCTAGTTAGGAATTCTGCAATTATTTGATCTTCATGGAGGAAATTTGATGTTAGGTAAAATTATATGGTAGTATACAAAGAAGTTCCATTTGATCCTTAGAATATGATAAGATGTTGCATTATTGTAAAATTGGTGATGTGTTGGTTGGAAAAGGATTATTCCAAGATGGGATCTTGGTAAAAAATGGGCTATTAGTCAAAGATAGGCTATTGGTCAAAGATAGGCTCTTGGTCAAAT
This sequence comes from Torreya grandis, assembly GCA_037957365.1. NCBI lineage: Eukaryota > Viridiplantae > Streptophyta > Pinopsida > Cupressales > Taxaceae > Torreya > Torreya grandis. The sequence continues at coordinate 808,251 of JARHVA010005152.1, read as the reverse complement.
ATAGGTTGTTGTTAGAAAATAAGATCTTGGTTAAAGATAGGTTTTTAAATGAGTGGCTGTTAGATAATGGGATTATAAAATATTTCTATATGGTAAAAAGTAGCATCATATAAATGGAAGGTAGGCTATGGTGGTCAAATATGGGCTGATCGACTGTGGATTTATCGAGAATGGGTGTATCAAATAGTGGCTCATCAAAAATAGGCGAAAGGTTAAAATTTTGACTTAAAAGTGGAGTAATTTGATGGTGTTCATTAAACACATTATAGAATACCCCCAAGATATTGTTTTAAATTTGGATACACTTGGCACTACCTTAATATCCCCATGATCAATTAATTCTTGTATATAATGCTTGAGTCTCATAAAATGGTTGGTGGAATAACCTTCAATTTTGTAGAAGTCATAATATTTGTTATCTCTATACCACTCAAGTTTTGGAACACCATCATCAATTTTTTATTCATAGTGGAATATGATCATGTTTGAAGTAACTAAATTTCAAAATAAGACATCACATAGTTCTCCCAAAGGAGTGAATTGGGTTTTCAATTTTCTTATCCAAGTTGAACATTAGGCATGGTAATGTTGTTAATAGGTTGGGTGCTTTAGATTTGTTGTATTTTTTGGGGTGAAGTGATACTAGATAGTATGGATGATATAATTAGGTTCACTTTGCTAGTGTGATGAGTGATGTTGGAATCAATCCTATATCTAGTGGATGGGAGACTTGGTTGATTTTGGATAATGGGGTTATGCATGGTAGATTGATCTTAATGCGGAATGATTCTGGGTTCCTTACTAATGAGGTGGATAGATAGGTGTCTTTAAACTTTGATATTTATTTTTTCAACCTTTTAAGATGGTCTTACATGGTAAATACATAGAATTTTTGGGATGTTTCATGATAGGAACTCTCATCAAATAAACATTGTCATTGGTCTGAGCATGATGTTTTTAATTGCCAAAGTTAAAAGGGTCATCGGCAAAAGTCTCTTCTATAAACCTAGGATTTCTTAATAAGGAGAATTTTATTTTGATGGGAGACATTGGTTTGGAATGTTTGACTCAAAAATAAAAGTATTTCACTTGAAAAAAATAACTTGATAGTATAAATGCTTGACAACAAATTTTAAGTTTATTTGACATTGAATCTTCCTTATTTTAGCTTTTATTTTGATTTAGGACTTTTGGTTTTAAAGACTCAAACCTAGATTTAAAACATAGAAAATCTAAGTATGTAGTATTAACAAAGAGGTAAAACCAAACAAATACAATAAGCAAGCTCTATTTTAACTAAAACAAACATGCAATATAAAAAAAGGATAAAACCGTACAAAAGGATAAAACATGCAAGCTCTATTTTGGAGATTGCAATAATAAATAAAATCTCAATAATGCATCCAAATTATCTTAGAAAGATATAATAATATCAAATTTTATCCTAGTTGGATATCAGAGGCAAGATCTATAATTTTTTTGTAAATTTGTTCTTGATTAAAAAAGACTTTTTTTTTTTTCAAATTGTGATAACATTGTAAGTGATTGCTTGGAAATTTACTGAACATTTTGAAAATTTTAACTTCATTAATAATTGAAAAAATTATCATAGTTTTACTGAACAATATTATTATGAAAAACTATGACTTTTCTTTATTTAATTGTGAGAAAAATGTAAATGATAACTCAAAATGATTTCTAGGTTCTATGCATCTTATTTTCATCTTTTCAAAACATTTTGAAAACTTGAATTTCATACAAACTGAAAAATTTATCATAGTTTTACTGATAAGTACTATTCACAAAAATAATCCTTGTGGGGAGATTTTTTTAAAGAGATTTTTTTTATTGTTTTAAAAAAAAATCTTTGGATGATTTTTTGATTATTTTTTAATTAAAAACAATATTTTATATTTGGGAGACATAAGGATATATTATATTTGTTTATTTATTATCCACATACATTTTTTTCATCTTGTTTATTGAAAATCTAAGGGTTAGGCCTGATTTGGTAGGTGGTCAAACCCCCTCACAAGCAAACAAAATTTATCTTTCATTGATATCACCCTCTTGATTGAACTATATCATGGATGCATTATTAGCTAAGCTCAACATGGATGCATTATCAACTAAGTCCACCATCCCATTTTTCATGTGTTTGTATTTATTTAAGATTGTATGGTGAAGTACATTTTGATAGGTGGTTAGATTCCCTCATAAAAACACTTTATTTCATTCATGCTAATTTATCTATACATTTTTAAATATATTTTTATTAGAGTATGATGTCTTGTATTGTTTGAGTATGTTTTTTTATGCCACATGAGTTTTTGACCCACACTGATCCCTTTTTTTTGGAGAAACTCTCAAGATTTGTGATGACTTCTTCAATAGGTCAAAAATCTCCTTATTTGGAGCTATTTTGGTATATATAGTGTCTTCATTATTTTCATTTGGTATTTTTTTAAGGATATATTGTACTTACACTAAATTATAAAGTACCACAGGGGGTTTTATTTTACAACCTAGTCTACCTTCATATGTGTGTACCTTAATTTGTGTACCCTTTACTATTTTAGGTGTCGATCTCTCCCATCACCACCAGGGCCATCTTATTAAGAGATTTTATTTATATTTTAAAGATTCCTTATTTTTACATGGGTATTTTATTCAAACATTTTATTTTTCAGAACCCATATGAGGATTGTAGTGACACCAATGTGGCATCCTCACCATTATTTGTTCTTACTTTTCACCATTTTAGTTCACGACTTTATAAACTTTCATTTCCATCTTCTACGAGTTTAGCATTGAGGGAGGGTGTTTAGGAATTTTTTTCTCAAGTTCATCATTCTACCTAGTATTCTGAAGTGAAATGTTCATAGTTAGTGATCCTCATATTCAACACCATACTTACTTCAACTTGGTAGTCACAATGACTTGATATCCATATATTTCATCAAGATGGATTGGTGTCCATATAAAAACTTGTATTTATACTACATAATTTTTTGTGCATGGGTACCTCATTAGGCCTTATTATCAGGACCCATTTCCTTCTATCCTTTCTTTTTTTTTGGGTGGGTGGGAGAGGATGGGGGTTAGAGTTTTATTATCTTATGGGTTTTCTTCTTTTCTCTAATTTATGATATATTACTTCATGGATATGTTGTACATGAATACTTAATTAGGTTTTGTTTCCAAGACTCATTCTATGAATACACTACTCTATTTTTTGGACCTTATGTTTACTTTAGGTGTGTTAGAGTAGGTTATTTACCTTAGATCATGTTCACCTAGGTATCTAGCTATTATTACTCACCTATTTGTGGATATTTAATTTGATTTATTTTAGATATTATGAGATATTACATATATATCTATTAGATATTATGAAGATAATTTCTAATTGTTTCTATTTTTTAGAGATAGTTATTTCTGAGTCCTATGTTTGATCTCTAGCTTGATTTTTAGTTATGATTGATATCGATCTTGATATTTTAGTTATGATTGATCACTTAGCTTGATCTCTTAGTAATGATTGATCACTTAGCTTGATTTCTTAGTTATGATTGATATTCCTTGTCTATATATACAAGGCTCATTTATTTTATTTGATGAAACTTTGGAGATATAGAGTATTTCTTATTATATGATCTATTTATGTATAATCTACTAATATATTATTTGAGCAATGTATCAAAGGCTTTTACTATGGTAATGGTTGTATATTTACCCTTGGTTGAGTATTTTCTAAACTCTTTCACAAAAGAGACCATTCTAGATCAAGATTAACTAGATATGCACTCTAAAACAATTCAAATACAACTAAAACAACCTACTAAATGTAATTGTGATTAAAAATAGGAGGGAGAAGTCCCATCAGGTGTGCCAAAATGTGATAGCTAAAATTTAAAAAAAAAAAAAAAATTAAACTAGGAAATCAAATACATAAATCCTATTCTAAATCTAAACTAAAATTTATATTGAGCAACAACAATGAATGAAAACTAAAAAACATAAGTACTTATAAAACCATGTAGAATACATCACCTTTTCTATTATGTAAAACATGTGATTTACTCTTGATTCTTGAATGTGGGTGCTCAATTCCTATCTCCAAATGAAGAAGAATCGATAATCATATGGGTGGAAATATCTTGGATTATCAATGGATGCATATAATAATTTTGATATATATTTGATAGCTTGAAGATGGATGATAAAAATGGAGGATGATGCTTGCATTTATAGGCTTAAAGGTGAGAAAATAAATGGTTGAGAATAATCTATACTTTTTTAAATATGATAATAATTAATGGTTAGATTTGAGTCCTCATCTCAATAGATGATGATTAATTCCCATGTGTTTGATAGGAAGGGAGAGAGTTAGTTGGTATTTGAATGATTAACTGAGAAAGTTGAGTGAATCACCATTTTAGTTGAAATTTTCAATGGTGACTCAAAAATTAGCTGAGAAAGTTGAGGTAGTTGGATGACTCAACACTTGGTTGAGAGAAGTATGAAAGATGTCTAGATGAGGTGGAGATTATGGATTTCAATTAATTTTGAATAATTATGTGTGCATGATTAATTAATTAATACATACTAATCAATTATTCAAAAAATTTAAGGGAAATGATATTAGTGAAAAATTTAAATATGAGATGGTGGATGAGTTAGTGTGTTGAATTTAATAAAAGCTAATTATGACATTAAATTGGCATAATTTAGGTGTCTACACATCACTCATAGATGAGTAGCAACATAATATTTTTCATAAAATGAGAGTTTTTAAGAACATCTGAGCTATTTTAATTGTAAATAATTTATGTTTCTAAAGGAAAGTTATAAGTTCAAATCTTGTATGGAGTAATTATTTGTGTGTGTGTGTGTGTGTGTGTGTGTGTGTGGTTGTGTGCGCCTCAATAGGCAACATTCACATGGAATCATTTAATTACATAGAATGTCAACATCTCAACCCATATTTTGGAAATAAATATATAGTGTATTATAATAATGATTATGCATACATATAAATAAATGATCTCTTTTGGCTAAGCAACCGAAATTAAGGGGAATCAACATCGTCAAAGTCACCCAGGGCACAATTCTGGCCTTAACCACTTGAATTTTCATGTGGGGTACCTAGAGGGATTTGTACCCTTGTGGATGGATATAATAAAACATCATCCTCACCCATAAAACTACAACCATTTTGGTACGGAGTAGGGGTTTGGGTATGTATGCCTTGTATTTAAAGTACAAGAGGCATCCTAGTTAGTTGTGTCCTACATACTAGGAGTATGATGTGGTATCATATACAATAGTATACTTTGTCGAATATAAATAAGATGTTAGATTCCATGAAACTTAAAAAATGACTTTTTTACCTCTCTTTTTTAAGACTATAGTCATGGTAATAAATTAATAAAAATAATACAACCAAACAAACAAATAAAACCCCATGCATCATAAACCTCAAAAACTAATTTCCTTTCCATTCATTTTCAAAATCCTAATCATAGGGGTAAATAAAATTTTAAAGGAAATATGGTGTTTGATCATCAACCTGCATCATATTCAAGGGTAAAAGGATAATAATGGATACCAAATATTTATGATGGAGGTGTTTCATTAAGGGGAACATGAAAAATATTCATCATGGTATCTACAGATGCCAATCTTGTCAATGACATCCAAATTCTTTAGATTTTACTATTTGTTGGTAGGGATAACTAAATTACACAATGCATTAATCTATTTACCAATTGAAAACAATGTGGAAAGGTAGAATAACATGTTTTATTTACATTATAATGGTTTTATGCATTTTTAAGTCTTATTTTGTTTCCTTGCTTCACTAACTTAACTCCATGAATCACTATATCAACATGCCCCCTCCTACTACTACTATTGAGTCTTTTAAGGATACAAAACTTCAACAAGTTTTATAAAAACCCTATAAACTATGGTAAATTTATAATCACCACAACCTCCAATAGTTTTTTTTTGAGTCTACAAAGATAAAGATAAATAATTCATAAACATGGATTAACATAGTGAAACTCTCTTTGTTTGTGTAGGTTTTTATTCCATTTAATGGGTTTTACCTACACATGTTTAGTTAGCTTGATTAAGTGTATTTTTAGGTCATTATGAAAGATAATCCAACATTCATGAGGATTCAAGTACATGTTTATCTTTCACTTATATAATGTACCTTCCTGAGAATTTTATGGTTAATGATGCTAATGTTGATATTAAAATATTTTGATTGTTGAGTAATAAGATTCTTCTAGTTCATGTTTAATTTTGATACTACACATAATTAATTTCTTTGTGCATTCAATCCTATCTAGAATGATCCTTGATTTTATCCTACTCTGATTTGGTATCAGAGCTTTTCTAGTAGATGAATGTTATTTTTCATGTCGTAAAATTTTGAGATTCGACATGTATGTCATAGATCTACCATTCATTGACCTAGCTATTGAATATTTACTCTTTCCTAGATTTTGCTCTTCTACTAGGGCTTTTTGTTGATAAAGATTTAGAAACAAATAAGAGAAAGGTGTCTCATACTAGTCATATTTTATCTAGTTGGTTTTAGTATAAAATAACCTATGTAGTTTGATTTAGAAGGTGTCAAAACCCTAGAATTGACTATAAACATGACCCAATTTTGTGATAGTCTTTTTTTGCCTTTTTTTTGGATGGTTTAAGGGCTTTTTTGATGATTTCATGTAACTTTTTATAGTTGGTTTCTCCAAGGAAAAATCCATTTCTAGGTTTTTTTGGTGTTTTAAATATATTTAGTGCATCTTTGGTGGATTTTTAGAGGCATATCAAATTTTAAGTCTTTATTATTGGAATAAATTTTGTCCCTACTTGTACCTTACAAAATTATTAAATTTTACCATAGTCCCCATCTCTAACCATTGTAGAAGGGCATCCTACCGATGATTTCTCTAATTATATCCAATTAAGACTTTTGACTACAGTCACAAACCCAAATCCTAATAACTATAACTTTGGGTTGTATCTTCAATAGAAGTTTTTGGAATTAGAAATATCAACTACCATAGTAGTCCACCATCCCAAAATCAAGACTATTAGCCATTAGAGTAGTCAAAAACCTAGATTATTACAGACCCCCACTATAAGTTTGCCATATTTATTTGATTACAGAAACAGTCATCATCCTAGTATCAGAACATCTAGGTGCATGCACAGTCCTCAATCCCAATTATAATAATATACTATAACTCTAATAATAAACTCTATTAACTATGAGAAAGGTCCAAAACTATAGTGATGGCTATGGAGATGTCAACTTTAAGCCTATAAATTATGAAGCTATTCATTGGCAATTTTTAGTCAAATTTATGGTGACATTACTCCCACATTGATCAAATCAAGGAGGGCACACTCATCCTACCCCTTAGCCACCTAGTTTTCTAGGAATTTAAGCCCTTGGTCATAAAAAACCTAAAGGGGATTAAATTTTCATCACAAAAAGTTGTCCAAAGTTTTTTATCACTAAAAAAATTCCATCTAAACGTTTTACATATCAAAAAATTTCAATTCAAGTTTTTTCAAATTTATGAAAAGTGAAAGAGGTGGTCGCTAATAGGGTTTGAAGGATTTAAAGATAGATTTTTATAGCTCCACATTGATGAGCCTTTATGTGTATCTATCATAGTACCAATCATTATGGATCTAGGTAAGATACTAATTTTATTCACATTTATTACCAATTTTGATTAGAGCTTCACCCTCTGAATGATAGGGGGTACCCTATTTTAAATGATCATTTCCTCTCTCTTTGCATCCATGGATGCATATAAAGTTGGAGTGAGAAAGCACAACCATAGCCCTGAAGTAGATGAGGAAATTCATCTTGAAAGTATTTCATGAGGTAATGTTGATGATTCTGGTTCTTCATTACCATATGCTTAAATTTGACAAAGGATATCATTTATTTGAAAATTTTACATTTATTTCTTAATTTATTTTTTAGGCCCCCCTAAGAGCCTTTTGAATTAATGGGTCCACAACCATTAGAAAGGCCATGGTGTGAAACTAGAAGGAGTTTAAAATCTTATCAAGGGTTTTTTTTGTTTCACTTTTCAAACCCAAAGCACTATAAGGCCATTATTAACCTTGGGATTTGATTTATTTTCAAAACTCTAGTTGTATTTTCTCATTAGACTCAAGACATTCAAGTTTTAGAGTAGACAAAGCTGAAAATCCCCATTTGTGTTAAATTTATTGGCTTGCCTCTCCCCTTATGGGGTTTTATTGACTAGATCATTAAAACCATATGACACTTTATATGCCATGAGAAAACCAATTTATTTATGGCTCATTACAAAAATAGGGTTTGTATTTAAGTGGATTTATCTTGAGATTTGAAATATTCTATTGATATATAAATTGGCACTAATCAGTTTTTCCAGCATGTTTTGTATATCAATCTCCCAAATACTTGTTTTTGGTACCAATCCTCAGATCATATGATCTGGGAATGTCCTATGATAATGAATTCACCCTCTAATCCCTAATCAAATGGTGGATTTGAGGCCAAACCAAAAAATGTAAATAATTATGGTTAGACCACCATCACCAATAAAAAACAACTCTTCCAAAGGTGGTGGCAGACCATAACCTTCTTCTTATAAACCTATTAGGGATAATTGTTATAGATCAAATTTGCACCATAAAGGAGGTTTATTCCAACTTCCTTCAAGTTGATGTAGCATGGAAACACATCTCAAGTTGTGGGTGACCTATGGGAGAGATGCGTATCTAGATTTAAGTGTTAGTTCCCTTGCATCACACCTACAACTAACCCTTAGTCTAGTTGATTTAAAAGAAAAGGGATATAAGGAATTAATATTAACCTAATAGAGGTGATGCATCAAGATAAAATCCACAATAATACCATTAAATTTCAATATAAAATGGAATTTACAAAAATGATCTCAACACCAAAGGTTTCTCTAATAAAAGTGTTTCAACATGAAGGTAAGATGTAAAGCATTTCTCAAGGTAGGTGAATAGAAGGTCTAACTATAGACACTAGTACTCTTCCTTAAACTTAAAGTCATAAAAAATAACTAGCTACACTTCATGTGACATATTAGAGGTAATAATAATTTCACAAATCATGAGAGAGTGAGATAAACACAAGGAGAGATGAGTATCACTTTCCATTCAACCATGAACTACTTCACACACTTAGACAAGAAGTTGTAAACTCAAAACAAATTTGAAATATTTTATTCAAAGGCAAAATTAATACTCAAACTAGTAGGGCTTCACCATACCATATGTGGATTATTTAAAAAGCCAAAAGTGGCTGATTATATAGAGAATTTAGAATAGAGAGAGGAACATAGTATATGGGGACCTCTCCATCACCCCAAAACATCAATAGGTCCCATGCAAAACCTCATGAAAGTTATGAGTGTGAGAAGTTGACTCTTCGGTTTTAAGAAGGAAATTTAAGAGGGGTATGAGGGTTTTAAATGAGGGTTTAATTACACTATGAAACCATTTATAAATTGAATTTATTTTCTTGGACCTCTCATAGAAATTTGACCCTCTCAAACAAGCAAAAACTCTCATAAAGTAGACAGACCTAAGTATGGTATTGTTAATTGTGTATGTAAGGTTTTGAAATTTATTTTGACTAGTTTAATTGTCATTTTAACATGTTTAATTTTGTATTAAAATTACCCTATTACTTGTTTATCAAATTGAGATAGGATTCAATGCTCTTCTTTTACTTTTCTCCTTCCCTAGGCTTGAAACAAGCCCACTCTTGACTATATCCTATAGGTGTCTATTTTATGGTTATGAATATATTATTTATTTAAAGGTTTTTAATTTAAAATCCATGATCATCTTAATTATTATGTTATATTTTTTGTAATTTCATAACTCCTCAAACTACTCAAAACATTTCATACTTACCTAGCATAAATTGTCCTTGTACCTTCTCAAAGTGATTGTAGGTGTTCGTTAGGAGAAGGTTTGGGCATGAAGTCTTGAACTTGGTCTTACGAATCCATAATTGTGAATTTAAGGATTCAAACCATCTTTGAGAGTTTCTTCTCCATCCTTATAAGTTTTATTTTCTACTTCACGACACTTTTAAACCCTCTTGCCTTTTCAATTCCATACATGGTCTTGTGTGTGTCTTAGGTTTGTTAACGTAGTCCTTTGACCATATCTTGAATTTAAAGTGGTATAATTGATTCCAATGGATTATTTAATATATAATATACATTGATTTATATTTTCTTATTTCACTTTTATTTTTTTAGTTTATTTGAGTTCAAATTGAGGACCTACAAACCTAGGTCCTGTAGGTCTCTATTTGCCTACACAGGCTATGAGAACCAACTTCTTGAATTTTTAGAAATTTCAACACTTTTCCACTACTAAAATTGTACCACTTATTTATCACTATTTTATTTGATTAAAAATCCTATGACCAAGCATTAAATAATCTTTAACTTATCTCTATAGTCTGTACAAGCTTGTACATATAGCCATCTTAAGTCTTTGTATGAAAGTTTGTGCATAGTGGTTATGCCTCTTCACTATGGTTTTGGTGATATTAGTGAGGAAAATATCATGGTGAAATGAATTTATATGACTTTTTGTTTCCTCTCACATTTTACAAACATATTAAACATAAACCTATATTTATGAATGCTCACTCACAAGTCTGTAGACATGTGAATAACTAAAACACTTATGAATTTTATTTGAGTGTACAAATTTGGAAATATAATATCACTTAATTCAACCTCAAGTATTAAAATTGATTTCTCATTTAAATAAATTATTTATCATTACCATTAATATCCACATTTATAGTTAGACATTGAGAAGGTTGGTCATGAACACAAACCGTGATTTCAACGGGTGCAAATAAGATGTTTTTGGAGGGATTATTTGCAAGGAGGTGATTATAAAGATAGTAAAAATTAATTACGAGAGATTTAGGAGTATTTTAATGATAAATAGATTAATATAAAACTATGAAAGTGACCAATATCTTAGAAAACAAAACTTGTAGTAGGAGTGACTAAAACACCCTATACATTGAGACACATTTCCTCCTATTGAAGACACTTAATAGAGATAAGTTAGATGATAAAACCAACATGTAAAGGAGATATTTTAACTATTAAAAATGCCTCAAAATAATTATTCTCCATTGAATTATGAAGTGGTGAAATAAAATAAAAATTAGACCCTACTTGAATGGACAAGGCATAGTGACCTGATGTCACTCTTAGCGATTGTTTATAAAGGTGGGACCATGAATATAGAAAATAATTCCACTAATTTAAATTTACTAGGACCCCTAAAAATTTCCAAAGTTTCATATCATAACTCTCTCTCTCTCTCTCCTCACCATACCATCCACTTGAATTTTGCCTTTCTAAGATTGTAAAGGAAAAAATGGAGGAGAGAGAATGTATGAAGCATTTGTTTGACCTAAAACTTTATCCAAATATTTAAACTGATATGAATAATCCCAAGGGACACTCTAAAACTATTTTCAACTGAAAAGTGATCTTGCAAGGTCGTACAAGTGCCCAAAAATTCTTGTAAAGTGGTGTTTTGCTCATTTTAGGCATTAAACCTAAACGCTTGTTATTATCTAACTATTATTGACAATTATATGACATAAGGTATGTTTATTAACCTGATTTAAACATTTTACTCTTATAATGTACATACAATTCCATAAAATTGGTGAAAAGGTGGCCAAAATATCAATTTTGTACATAAGAACGAAATAAAAGGTTGATGCATGATATTATCATCTTAAAAACATATTAATGACATTTTATAATGAATATAACTATATAAAACCTTCAAAATTGTTTGAAAACATCAAGAACTCATAAATGACCCCTAGTACTAGAAAAGTACACATAAGACCAAACCTTGGACAAGGCTAGACAAGGATAAATATGACCATATAGAGAACATCTAGGACCATTTAATACCATTTAATACCAAATACAAGTTTTGACAATCCTTTTAAAGTTTCAACCTAGAGGGGTTGACCAATTTTGACTTGGGGTCAAAATTTGGTTAATAAATTAGCAAGTCATAGGGGTAGCATGCTTTCAATGCTAATGGATCAGTGGTATTATTCTCCAATTAGGTAATGGAGTCACCCTTATGCTAAAAAATAAAAATTCAATGCCTTATAAATACTTAAAACTCACACCAAACCACATAACAATAAAAATAACACTATGCCAAAGGCATTTAGGGAAAACCACACATAAAAGACTCAAAACAACACACCTAACCTACTATTTATAGACCTCAAAACATGTCTAAGGTGATGAAATAACTACGCTTTCTTTAGCCAAGATGAAAAACAATGTTCCTTGAGTCATAATTTCTTCATAATAACAAGTCACTTTATAATGTATGTTTATCAAATAAAATTTTCTTGTGAAGGTGATCAAAGGACTTACCACTCATGGGACCTATTATAGATGCAAGTGCATCACTTGAAACTCCTTTTAAGGGTCCATTTATATCATCTTGAGGTTTGCTTGATAGTGTATCATAATTTATATCTTTCATGCTCATTTTATGCTTCTTAATCTAATTATTGGGAGTCATGGAACCTTTGTCATCTTCACCTTCATCTAGATTATGATGTGCTTGATGTTTGGCCACCAAGAAGGCAATCCTCCAAGGCTATAGTTTATCACATAATTTTGATGTACTTGCATATCTTCTTATTTGACCTGATTGAATTCCTCCAAGGATATAGTATATTTTATAGTGACTTGATACTTGTGTTTATGCTTATTAGGTTCATCATTGAATCTATCACCAAGCTCATGTTTCTTTGAGGGGGAGTTGGATTAATTATTCCAACTCCTACATTATGACATGGTATTAATGCCATAGATCATCACCCTCTTTTTGATTACCACACTCATGAAATTCTTCATCTTATGTAGATATAATTACATCATCTTCTTCATTATCATGTTCTAACACACTTGGAAACTCATCATCATTATCCATATGCATGAAATAGTAACCCCATGAATGATATTGTACCAATATATATATATATTTAATATTATTTAATGGATCAAACCTATGTTAAATAGCTCCCCATTCATCAAGGTATAGGTCAGCTATGACATCAAGATGTGTTAGAGGTTATTGATCACTAGGCTAGTCTCCTTTATCATTAATGTTGAAGTTCATGTTTAAAGTATTAGGAACATATGGATCCACGTGAAAATTATCTAATGGTTTAAAATTAATAGAAATATTATCACCATACATGGACCTAAATTCCATTAAGGACCAATATGAAGTTAAATAACCTCCAATCCTAGTAGTGAAGTCCCTTGACAAACAAAGGACAAAGTGAGGTGGCACATATATAACCACCACATATTAGGAGATATAAAATGGAGGAAAATCATGAAGAGTGAGATGTAAACCTTTAATAATGCCAACCATCTTGGTAGTTGATCCATCCAACTGCAACACCCCTTTGGAGTGTGACTCATACTTCAACTTCAACTTATTTTCCACTTGTTTAGGCATGATTGATGTTTTTGATCCACTATTAATCAATCAATTATGCACAAATGATTTTAAAATGATGATGGAGAGGTATAATGGAGGAGGATTATATTTATTTTTAGGATCTATTGAGATTAGAGAGCCCATTTTGGAGAAGGTCTCTTTGACTAGGTATAGATAGTATTTCCCAAATTGGGATACTTAAATGAAACCTCTTCATTTTATCCATAATATTCATAGGAGAGCTACGAACCTTTTCATGTCCTTTAGGGGCCATAAAAATAAAATTATTTTGTGTGATTTGATGTGTAGAAGAAGGTATACAAGGAGACCTAACAGTATAAGTTTTATAATTTACATGAGACATGGGAGATTAATTTGGAATAATTTATCCTTGAGGTGATTGAGAGTTCACATTTGGTATGAGCATGAGAAATTGACTCTCAGGATTTAAGGAATATATTTGAGAAGGGTATGATGGTTTTGAATGAGGTTTTAATGAAACTATGAAAAAATTTCCAAATGGATTTCCTTTCCTTAGGCCTCTCACAAAACATTAACCCTCTAAAACAAGCAAAAACTCTCATAAAGTAGACAGACCTGAGTATGATATCGCTAATTATGTATGCAAGGTTTTGAACTTTGTTTTGAATAATTTAATTTGTCCTTTCATCACATTTAATTTTTTCATAAAATTACCATATTAATTTTTTTAAAACCTAAGATACGCTTCAATTATCTTCATGTTCTTTTCTCCTTTCCTAGGCTTAAAACTAGCTTGCTCTTGAATGTAGCCTATAGGTGTGTACTTTAGGGTCATGACTGTATTTTTTATTTCAATATTTTAAATTTCCAATCCATGATCATATAAATTATTATATTATATTTTTGATAATTTTTGAAATCATCAAACTACCCAAAACATTGCATACTTATCTAGCACACAATGTCCTTGTACCTTCTCAAAGTGGTTGTAGGTGTTCTTTAGGAGAATGTTTTGGCATGAAGTATTGAACTTGGTCTTCTCACTCCATCATTATGCATAAAAGGATAAAAACCATAATTTATATTTTATTATCCATCCTTATAAGGTTTATTTTGTACTTCATGACACTTTCAAACCCTCTTACCTTCTCAATTCCGTACACAATCTTATGTGTGTCTTAGGCTTATTAACTCAATCATTTGACCATATCTTGAATTGAAAGTGGTATATAAAATTCCAATGGTTTATGTCTTAAATAATCTAATTTAATTTTTGGTTTATGATTTCACTTTGATTTTTTAGTTGAGTTGAGCTCAAAATGAGGACTTAGGGGCCTAGGGCTTGTATGTCTCTATTTGCCTACACAGGCTATGGGAATTAACTTCTTAAAATTTTAGACATTTCAACACTTTACCATTTACAACTTTTTTCCACTTATTTTTCACTATTTAAATGGATTATAGATCCTATGAATAAGAATTAATTCATCTTTAACTTATCTCTATAGTCCGTACAAGCCTGTACATATAGTCATCTTAAGGCTTCGTATGAAAGTCTATGCATAGTGGTTCTATCTCTTCACCATGATTTTGGTGATATAAGTGAGAATAATATCATGGTTAAATTAATGTATATGATTTTTTGGTGACTCTCCCATTTTCCTTAAATCTTAAACATAAACCCAGATTTATGAATGCTCACTCATAGGTCTACAAACCTATGAGTGACTGAAACACTTATGAATTTTATTTGAGAGTAAAAATTTAGACCTATAATCTCACTTAATTTCACCTCAAATATTAAAATTTATCTCTAACGTATAAAAGTAATTTATCATTACAATTCAAACCCACATTTACATTCAGATCTGTAGAAGGTTACTCACAAACATAGGCCATGATTTTAAGGGGTGCAAACATGATTTTTTCGAAGGAATATTTTTAAGGAGGTGATTATCAATAGAGGAAGCATGAATTATGGGAGATTTAGTAGGATTTTAATGAGAAATGTATTATCAAAAACCTCTAAAAGTGACCAACATCTCAGACAACCAAAACTTGCAACAAGAGTGACTAAAACATCCTATACATTGAGACACTTTTCCTCCTATTAAAGACACTTAATGTACATGATTTAAATGATTAAACTAACATGGAAAGGATATAATTTAAATATTAAAACATTAATCAAAACCATTATTATCAATAAAACTCTAAAGTGGAGAAACATAATTAAAATCAAACCCTACTTGGTTGGATAAGGCATAGTGACATGCTATCACTCTTAGCAATTGTTCATAAAGGAGGTGACATGAATATGAAAAAAATGACACTAATTTAAATATTATTATTACCCATAAAAATTTTCAATTTTTAAGTTCCTAACTCTCTTTCTCTTGCTCATACCATCCACTTGAATTTTCCCTTTTTGAGTTTGTGAAGGTAGTGATAGAGGAGAGAGAATGTCTGAAGCATATGTTCAACCTAAAGCTTGATACAAAGCCTAAAAATGATTTAAATAATCCAAATAGACACTTTTAAATAATTTAATTGAAAATTGATCTTTTAAGGTCATATAAGTGCCCCAAAGTGCTTATAAAGTGGTATTTTACTCATTTAATGCATTAAACCTAAAATTTTATCAGTCTATGACCATTCCTGACCATTATCTAACATAACATACATTTATTAACCTTATTTAAATTTTTTAATCTTGGAATGGTACGTAAAACTCCATAAAATATGCCAAAAGGTGGAAAAAATGTTAATTGTATACATAAAAACCAAATAAAAGGTTAATGCATGATCTTATCATCTTAAAAACATATTAATGACATTTTATAATTACTATAACTATGTAAAAAAATTTAACATGTTTGATAACATCAAGACCTCAAAAATGACCCATAGTGGTAGATAAGTACACATAAGACTAAACCTTGGACAAGGCTAAATAAGGACAATTATGTGCACATGGAGAACATCTAGGACCATTTAAGACCATGACAAGACCAATTTCAAGTTTTAAAAATCTTGTGAAACTTTCAACCTATAGGGGTTAACCAATTTTGACTTGGGGTTAAATTTTGGTCAATAATAACCATGCCTCAATTTCTATTGGAAAACCTATTTTACCTAATAAAGATTCACTTTCACTTGGTTGTACTCTACAAGTAGATCTTATCTGGTTGAGATGCCACCCTCAGTGCCACCATCAAAATCCTCTCCTAGGGTGAGTGTTCTAGAGTAAGAATAGAGTTTGATCACTTTGAACCAAAATTTTTAATGTTCCAACATCCTTGCATCCCTTCTCAATCTCATGAGGAGGAGGAATATACGACACATAAGAGACAACCATTTAAAATGGCTTATTTCATGCCCGAAAAACTTATGTTTAATCAATTTTTTACACTAAAAGATGTCATAAAGGAGAATGACATGCACCTCTATAATGGCCAACGATTGTTTACTCTTGAAATACTTAAGGCCTCATTGATTTGTCATGTAAGTATGAAGTTAGGAACAAATGTCAACTTTTTAGCATCATGAAAATTCTTTATTTACAAGAGTTCAAAGTTTTTGGCTTCTTATTGCAAAATGCCACATGAATGATTTGGATTAGAGCCATATGTTAGGTTACTGGGCATGGTCAAACCATCACTCTTTTTTTCTCTAGAGCTATCTTAGGATATAATTTCTAAGGGCTCAGACCCCACTCACTAGGCGGTATGGACCCTTTTTGACTTTAATAACTACATCATTGGGTTGATTAACTTGTATGCCTCTAATGATGTTTTTCAATTGGTCACGTTGTGGAGGAGGATAGCTAACTTAATTTGTAATGAAAATTATATAATTCTATGGTGATTTAAAAATGGTGAAATTAGATTAGGATAAAGAGGGATGCCTTCTAATGTGGTGGTGCACTGGTGACCATGAAGCCTAGTTTTATATGTGTAATAAAATTAAGGTTTTCAATCCTAACCATCACCGATAAAAAAAATTAGTTTATATTATGTAGGGGCATCTTCATATGGTCTCTAATTTTGGCTTTCATAGTTAGTATTAGTCATATAGAGTATGTTTGCAGTGGTTAGAGTCTGCAGGTGGTCTTTAAATTCAAATTTGGGTCTATATAGTGTTTTACTACCAAACCATCAATTTTAATATTTGAATGTGTCAAGTGTGCTTAGGAGTATGTTGGTGTGATATAAATGAATATTAAGTTTGTAAGAGTTTATGTAAAGTCATGTGTGGGTCTTATATAGGTGTGTGGGTGAATTAAAAATGTATAAGTGTAATGTACTACTATGTCAAGGTAGTTGACATGTGAAAAGTAGTTATCAAAAGGTAGTTATAAGTTTTCTTTTAAAATTTGGTAATTTAATATGTTTTGGTAGGATTATTTGGAAGGGATAATGATAGGTTTTGGATTATAATGATAAATGAAAATGAAACCCCAAGAATATGTATGAACAGTGCATTGCTAGATGAAGGTTCTATTGGAAAACCTTGTTATCTCTATGTGTGTAAAATATAGAAAATGTAAAAAATGTATGTGAAGAGAACTCTAATAAATTCATGGTTTTTTTTCATTATGAGAGTATTTTTAATTTTATATTATTTTATTCTTGAAGTTCTTATATTCTATGGAATTGATTTCATATGCATGGAAGAGAAACTCAAAGATAATCTGTATACCTCTGGGATTTAAATTCTATAAGCAAAGAGATTAGATTTTCATACCTTTATGAAACATGTATTATGTTTGAAATGAGGTTGAGTTTTATTTATTATTAGTGAATAATTTATTTTCAAATAAAATAAGAAAGGAATTCCCTAAGATTACAAATAGGAGATTGTATACCCTATTTTCCCTAGGTGTGAGAATTAACATAAAACTCAAATGAATCAATGAAAGGAAGATATACCAATGATAGGCTATGATGATTCTTGGGAAAATTTTTATATATTTTTATTTTATCTTGAAGATGTCATATCTATTTAATTTTATTTTTTTCTTACCATGTGGCATAAAACATAATGCAGCCTATAGCAGTGAATAGACTTGCATAGTCAGTAAAACATCTTTGTAGAAGCGTACACTAGAGGTGTCAATAAGCCAAACCATCATTTATAAAATGTTTTTAAACATTTAAAAAACCTGAAACACCATTCATAGTGAGTTGAATAACATTTTAATGTAATAAAAAGAGTTTTAACCCTTCTCAAGCACTTGTAGACTGAGGATACCTTATGTTATGGTTTTGAGGCTAAAATGTGTATATTATGAGACTCAACCATCAAAATTTACCAAACTTGGTGGTTAGTGATATTTTAATTTGTATTAATATATTTTGGAGGTTGATTTTTTTATTGTATCTCTACATGTGGATTAAAAGGTCTAAGTGTTAGATAGGGTAGTGAGAGACCTAAAAGACCTTAACAGAGAGCCAAAAGGCTTAGAGGAGTAGTTTAAAGGCTGAGTTAAGGTGAAATAATTTATGGATAGACAAAATGTGATACAAGGTGCTGCAAAAGGATTATATATTTCCAAGATAACAAGGTGCATGTCCATACAATTTAAATAAGTCCAAAAAAGGCTAGTAGGAAAAGCCTGTCATAGTGAGAGAAGGGTGAATGACGAGGAGATTATCTTGAGAGGTTTTATAATTTTAAAGAGATGAAAAATAAGACTAATATGGGTAAGAAAAAGATTCAACTAATCATTAAATAGGATAAATAATCATTAAAGGAGTTATGATCCTTTGAGTAAGAATAACCCATAAGAAAGGGAGAAGGGAATGAAATAAAGGAAAGGTATTGGGGTTGTTGAAGTGGTCCTACATAAATATTGAGTTGTCAATGGCATATTTACATGTTGGTTATGTCAATAATGATAGTGTCCTTAAGGAGATAAGAGAACAAAATAGAAAATAAGATAGAATAGATACCTTTAAACACAACATGAAGGATTCATTGTAGATGAGAGTTAGGTTGTGGCAGAGGTGAAGGAATTATGATTGTGTTTATCTCTATAATAGATAAATTTTAAGAATACCTCATAATAATTTTGTATCAGAGAGATAAGATCATTGGGAAGCATGTGAAGAAGTTATGCATGAAGAACAAGTATAAATTTAATTTTTGTTTTCAATTTATGAATTTGATTAGATCATTGAAAAAACAATGAAGGTTGTTTAGAAGGATACTATGGAAAGTTATAGGTATGTGAAAGAGAGGTAAAAATAGTTGAGGAAAAGAAATAAAAGAGGTGTGGAAAATCCCTTAAGCCAAGAAGGCTTGAAGAGAGATAAAGAGAGCTAGTGAGAGCTCCAAGAAGAAAGCTCAAGAAGAGGGCTTGAAGATAATGAGAGAGACCAAGTAAATGGTCAAGAGGATAAGTAGTTAGGGTTGTTAAGAAGAATACATTGGTCAAGAGAGATATTTGTATAGAGAGTGAAAGAAGATTAAGGGCTTGAGATAAGAAGATGACCACAAGGAAGTGATGAAAGAGGAAGATGATATGAGAGAGACTACTAAGTTGAAGGCATATTTGATAGGTTTAAAGAAAGCTTTGGAAGTACTAAGGCCAAAGTTTTTAGCTGAGATTAGAACTAGAGTAAGATTTCCTCTCAAGGGCATACTAATGAAGAGGAAAAGACAAGAAGACATTGGTAAATTGAAGAGATAGCTGAAGGTGTTGAGTAAGCAACCTAGGAAGAAGGAGAAGGAGGCAATCAAGCCTCATGGATTTAAAAATAATTATGCTTTGATATGTGTTAATATAGGTTTGAGAGTTGAGAAAGGGAATGAAATAGTTTGGAAAATGCATGGCCTCAAACAATAAGGAGAAGAAGCATATGATCAAGTGGTGTTCAAGAGGCATCAAGAAGGAGAGGCTCAAGATAGAGTCATTATGACAGAATAAGAACAAGAAAATCAGCCATCTAAGAAATAAGGTAACATGAAACAAGAAGTGATCCTCACTAAAGATGATGTAAATGAAGACAAAGGAACAATGGAACAATAGAATGAGCAAAGGTATGATGATTATGCTAGTTTGTATGAAGTCTTGAAAAGATAATATGATTTTTATCCTCATAAAATATATAGAGAAATGGTTAAGGAAGTGACCAAGGAGAATATAAACTTATGGCATGAAATAATGGTGTATAAAATAAGAGCATTAATGAATACAATAAGAATTCATGCACATGAAGACACTCTACAAGAAGAAGTTACAATTTTTGAGGTTGAAGAACATGTTGTAAATGAATAAGAAACCATACATGGAGAAGGAGAAGATGGTTTTGTGGCTAATGCAAAGAGGAAGAATGAAGTGTATTGATAACATGAAGGTTATTGGAGGAAATAACAACAAGAAAGAAAAGAAGAGAGTTGGATAATTCCTCAAGGGAATGCAAAATAACATGATATTACTAATGAATTATTGTTAGTTGTAGGTATAGCATGGAGGAAGAAATCAAGAGGAAAGAGAAGTTACAAGTATGGTTCAAGAGATCATGTACATATGCATGAGAGATTTTTTGTAGCAATAGAGAAGAGGAAAGGTGGTTTAAATTCTTCAAATAGGCCTTGGGATCCAAGAGGCCATGAAAAGAAGATCAAATGTTAGCAAGAGATCAACTGAAGCACATCAAGAAAGAATTGGTTATAACTTTTAAGGAAAGTTTTTTTCCCCTTGGTAGTATAATGTAAGGGAATCTTCACATGGCATCCAATTTTGATTTTCATAGTTAGTATAAGTCATAATATAGAGTATGTTTTTTAGTGGTTATAGTCCTTAGGTGGTCTTTAAATTAAAATTTGGGTCTATATAGTGTTTTCTCACCAAAAAATCAAATTTAATATTTGAATGGTCAGGTGTGCTTAGGAGTATCTTGGTGTGATGGCAAGGAGTGTTAATTTTGTAATAGTTTATGTAAATTTAAGTGTGGTTATTAGATAGGTGTGTGGGTGAAATAACAATGTACAAGTGCAATGCACTACCATGTCAAGGTAGTTGACATGAGAAGTAGTTATCAAAAGGTAGTTATAGGTTTTATTTAAAAATGTTGTAAATATCTATGTTTTGGTATGATTATTTGGAAGGGAGAATGAGAGTGGTTGGATTTTAATTAGAGATGGAAATTAAACCCTAATAATATGTATGTAATAACATAGAAAGTGTAAAAAGTGTATGTGAAGAGAACTCTAATAAATTCATGTTTTTTTTGTCATTTTCAGAGTATTGGTAAGTTAATATTATTTTATTATTACATTTATTATGTTATATGGAATTTATTTCAAATGTATGGAAGAGAAACTCAAAGACAACTTGTATACCTCTATGATTTGTATTCTGCAAGTAAAGAGATTAGATTTTTAGACCTTTATGAAACATGTATTTTGTGTGAAATGAGGTTGAGTTTTATTTATGATCAGTGAATAATTCATTTTAAAATAAACTAAGAAATGAATTTCCTAAGCTTGCAAATAGGAGATTGGATACCCTGTTTTCCCTATGTGTGAACATTAGCATAAAAATCAACTAAATCAATGAAAAGAATATCTACTAATGATAGGTTTTGATGATTCTTGGAATATTGGTGAGATAATTTTATTTTATTTTTAAGATGTCATATCTATTAATGTCATTTTTTTCTTACTATGTAGCATAAAACATAATGAAGGTCTGTAGTAGTCAATAAACTTACATAATCAATCAAACATCTTTATAGAAGAGTATAATAGAGGTATCAATAAGATACACCACCATTTGGAAAAGGTTTATAAACATTTAACATACTTTAACCACCATTCATAGTGATTTAAAGGCCCCTTTAAATTCAAGAAAAAGAGTTTTAACCCTTCTTAGGTGCCTACAAACTAAGGATACCTTGTTTTAGGGGTTTGAGGCTAAATTATGTATATTATGAGACTCAACCATAAAAAAATTCCCAAAATTTGTGGTTAATGATATTTTAATGTGTAATAATAGATTTTGGATGTTGGTGTTTTATTGTACCTCTATGTAGGGATTAGAAGGTTTGAGTGTTAAATAGGGCACTGGGAGACCTGAAAGACCTTAAAGAGAGCCAAAAGGCCTACAGGAGTGATTTAAAGTCTAAGTTAAGGTGAAAAACTTTGGGGGTAGATAAATGTGATAGAGTGTAATGTAAAATTCCAAGATAACAAGGTCCCTATCTGTACAATGTAAATTAGTCCAAAAAAAGGCTAGTAGGAAAAGTTTGTCATGGTGAGAGAAGGGTGAATGATGAGAAGATTGTATTGAGAGGTTTTATAAGTTGAAGTAAAGGAACAATAAGACTATTATGAGTAATAATAAGATTCCAATAACCATAAAATAGGATAGAGAATCATTAAAGGAGTTATGATCCCTTGAACAAGAATAACCCATAAGAAAGGGAGAAGGAAATGCAATACAGGAAAGGTATTGGGATTATTGAAGTGGTCCTAAACAAAGATTGAGTTATCAATTACATAGTTACATGTAGGTTGTGTCAAAAATATAGTGGCCTCAAGGAGATGATATAATAAAATAACAAAGAAGTTAGAATATAGACCTTGAAAGACAACATGAAGGATTCATTGTAGATGAGAGTTAGGTTGTGGTAGAGGTGAAGGAATTGTGACTATATTTGTATCTATAATAGACAAATGTTAATAAGTCCTTTGCATCACTTCCCCTAGTTCACCTAGTCCAAATTTTGATAGGGATAAGATAGGGTGCTTCAGTGGCTTGACCAAGCCTTGTAAATTATCAAGATCTTTTCTTTTTTTCCCTGTTTATGATAGGCTAGTATCGATCATCCTTGATATTTTTTATTAAATCATTTGCCTAATTGATCTAATATTGAGTGGAAAACACTTCAAGTTAAGCTTTCCTCTACTCAATTTTATCTTGATACTTCTCACCTCAAGCATGAAATAAAAGTGGGGCACATTGTTAGAATATGGAACCTAGATCCCCAAATAGAGGGGGATACTAGTTGGATTCAGTGGTGATTAGATGATCTTACTAAAACTTCCACATTTATTTGGATTTGTGGAAAATAAGTATACTCTTTTATATGGCATCTTTACAATGCTATAAACCATGAATATATCTAGGTTTCATAGCGACTAGAGCAATCACCTTTCAATGTTCACTTCCAAACTCAAGTGACATATTAGATATATAATCTACAAATTGAGGAGGCTCACAAGGCTAGATGATCTCAACTATGAGCTCATATGCACTGGTTGAAAATAAGATATAAAGTCTATAAAGACTTTTTTTCCCTTCTCCGGTCTATGATACCTATTGATATAATTAAAGCTATAAAGGAAGGAAATAATCAACTTACCAAACTTCCTGACATTCTTCAATATTTTTTTCATCATTACTATGTTGTTTTCTTAGTGTAAGCTTCTTTTCATAATGAGAGGTGGCTCTCCATCAATGCATCTAGGTGGTGCTATACAAAGTTTCCACTTCACAAAGAGTTGCCTATGATAGTCACTTATCTCTTAACAACCGCCATGAGGCTGTTAAGAATATAGAAATTGGCAAAGCTCTAGGAATTGATGGTTTCCCATGTGAGTTATACCAAACCCTTTGGGATATTATTGGTTCTGATCTTTACTGAGTCTATTATGAAGCTATTTTAACCAAATCTTTAAGATCCCCCCTTATAAATCAACTTTAAGTTTATTCCCATGGCTAGCGATCCTAAAATTATCACCAATTATAGGCATATTACTTTGATCAATGTATCCTACAAGATTATTTCTAAGGATTTATCCCTTAGAGCCAAACACATTCTCCATTTAATTGTTAGGAGTGAAGAAATTCATTTTATTTAGAATATATTCATTCTAGATAATGTCATTTCTATGTGGGAAGGTATGGAATGGGATTGAATTTCTAATAAAAGGGATTTATTTGTCAAGACTGATTATGAGAAAGTCTATGATCATTTTGAGTGGTATTTTATTTTGGCCATGTTGCAGGTCCTTGGTTTTAACCCCAATTTTGTTTACACTATTAACATGTTCCTTTAGAATGTTGTGGCTTGTATTAAAATCAATGACATGTAATATTATTGGTTTGAACTTCATTTTTATTTATAATAAGGATGACCTTTATCTCCTTATTTATATGTGTTATCAGTGGGAGGATTTAACTACCTCCTAACTAATTACACTATTAGGGGTTTGGTGAAAGACATCTCCCTCCCTTAGACTAATAGAAAGCTTATAAATTGACACTTCATAGATGAATAGTTTCTCACTCTTGAAGAGGAAGAAGAGTCCATTAGGAATGCCATGGAATGTTTCCATATTTGTTTTTTGACTTTAGGATCATACATTCAATGGAG
The DNA here is from genome assembly GCA_037957365.1 of Torreya grandis. NCBI lineage: Eukaryota > Viridiplantae > Streptophyta > Pinopsida > Cupressales > Taxaceae > Torreya > Torreya grandis. Next base: position 783,277 of record JARHVA010005152.1, on the reverse strand, counting down.
GAAGACTTAGTGTTACCATTGTTCTCTAGGACCCAAACCTCCTTGGATGGAGGGATATCAATGGGAGTGGCTTCTTCTAGGGGTGTGGTTTAAGTTTATTGACATCGATTTTTATTTTTATGGCTCTCCCTCTAAGCTATGGTCTTATGTGGTGTAAAGAGTTAAAAAAAAATATCTTTGGATCACAAATCCTTTATCTCTTGCTAGCAAAATTAAAATTTTCATTAAAGTTTTGGTAGTGACTCATGTGTATTATTATTCTTTTTGGGTCCCTTCTAATTCCACTTATAACAAATTAGAAAAACTTACAAGATATTTTCTATGGGCTAACTCTGAGGGTCATAAGGTTTTCCACATAGTTTCTTGGAACATATGTTAGCGATACAAGGAAGCTAAGGGATTGGGTCTCCTAGATATTAAAATTCAAGACCTTTCTTTTGGTATGAAATAGATTATTAGAGGTATTTTTGGGGATAAATCTTGGAAGATTATTCTATGGAATTATATTTATTAGGGGATTGCATATGGTAGAAAGGCTTGGCAAGGTCTAGGACTTCACTCTCTTCTTACAACCTCGGTTCTTGTTAAAATTAAGGGTACATTTTTAATTCAAATCCCATGGAAATCATGAGAGAAGTTTAAGCCTCATCTTAATTGGGTAGGCAATGGTTTCAAGAATGGCCTCTCCATTAACTCCCAGTCTCTCTAGTAGTCACCTTGATTAAATTTTTATGTTCCCTTTGCCTTAGTCACTTGGGTTAAAGGGTTAAGGATTTTTAGAAAATGTGTGAAGTTTATTAGTGATCTATTTTGCATGGATAATTAGGCCTGGCTCACTTGGAAACAAATTTAGAATAAATTTCATTTAAATAACTTAGATGCAAAGGATATAACATAAATTTAAGGTTCCATACAAGAAGAGTATTTACATAAAATAGGGGTCAACTCCCTTGTTTATTAGTGGAAGGATTGGCACTGGCCTATATCCACCCCCTTCACCTGGTATTCTCCTTGGTTGAGTTATAATTTACTATCCACTAAACATATTCTAGATGAAATGATCAACCTTAGATGGAATCTCCACTCTAGACATGGGGTTTGGGCCAGATACTTTAACACTGTGTGGTATGCTATTATTGAGCCCAAAAATCTCATTTATTATGGCATCTCCTCTATCAAGTTTTATTTGTGGGTGATCAACTTAAGCTTATGGGAGTATCCAACCCCATTTTCCAATTTTGTTAGAAACCAAATACTTTTAAGTGCCTTTTTGGTTTTATTGTCATGAAAAATCTATGTGGCTCTGGATTCACTCCCTTTTTAGTCCTTTTAACCTAAATTATTCAGATGTAAAATGGATCTCTTGGGGGACTCAGCTCTATTTCCTACAAAATATAACAAATTTTGGTAAATATAACAAGCTGGTATTTTATTTCAAATATGAAAAGTTAAAAATTATGCTTAATTTAATGATGAAGAGCTAGAATGTAGTTTTTATGTTGCTAACAAAATTATTATTCTATCTAATGTTACTTTTTAGATTCAAAGTCAAATAAATAAAGTATACCTAGAACTTAACCACCTATATAATTTACTTCACCACTAAGTAAATTCCCCATGTGTAGTTATTTATGCACCTCTTGATCCCCCAAGACATCCTATACATCCTCAAGGATAAGGGCATAGACCATGTTGATAATGTTCTATAACTAGACTTGCTCACCACCTCTCTGGTCTTCTCCTTATCATGGTGGTTCAAGTGGATCTTATAGATATGGAGGTGATGGCAAGAGCTAGGCATATCCTCCTTGATCTCATGATGTTGACATTAGGGGATAGGGTCCTCCCCTATAAGGAAAAATTATATGATTGGTTCTAGAAATATCTCTTGAAAGAAATTAATATGAGACATTAGAAGCTAAAAAAAACACTGGTTGGGGGCCCTTACTTTTGGATGAGGACCCTCCTACCTTAGGAGGATGGGGTGGTAAGTGTAGACACCTAAATTTCAATTAGTGTAAAAATGTACCTTAATCATTCTTCCTTAGTTTATTAATCATTCTTCTTAATTTAATAACTAACATTTCTTCCCAAAATTCATTAATTGATTAAGTCAAGTATTTTGACAAAATTAATTATGGACCCTTTAATATTTATTTTAAATTATTTAATTCCCTATTTATAAATTTAAACCTCTCCCTCCTTTCTCTCCCTCATCCCAACCAAATCCATGAAAATCTTTACCTCTTATGACTCCTCCCTTGAGTTGTCAATCCATTTTGACAAAGTCTTATTGAGTCAGCTAACCAACCCCTCTTTTTCCTCCACCAAGTTGAAATGGTATCCATACTTATGGATGAGGACTCATACTCAACTATTGATGATTTTTAACATTGAAAAATTACAAATCATCCTCCACCATTGGATCATTTTCTAGGCTTCTATAAATAGTCTTGCAAATCTCCATTTTTAACCATCATTTTTTGAAATCACAAGAATCCATTTTGCAATCATAGAATACCTTTTTTGAATGAGAATAATTTGAAATCATCAATAATCCATTTTAGGATAACTATATTTGGTCTGATATTCACACATATACATTTTTTAATTAGGTTATGTAAGTAGCACTTAGAGACACAAGGTCTTTAGGATCAACTCAACCACTACCTTCACTATCATCTTTTTTGAGGAAATTGTTGTCACTTGAATGAAAATAATGAGGAGATGGGAAAAATTATCCTCACTAAAGTGACATAAGAGAACCACCCTAGGGCTGTGGGTATCCCTATTTGGGGGTAGATCTCTACATTAGGGGCTAGCTCCCCTGATGCATCATTAAAGCTCATATTCCTACTAGCAACAACTTAGGGGGATGAAAAGGGTTAGGATAAATAAAAGTAAACCTATAATGCTAGAGGTGATTCAAAAAAATATTTTTTCTACTCATGACTTTAACATACACTTAAAACTAAAGATAAATATCAAAAACACTCCATTCAACATCAATCTCCCCTCTCATATCAATGTTTCAACATGGGGTCTTAGAAATGACATATGATAGGAGGAACTAAAAAATAGGAATTATGAGACACAATATTTATTAAACTAGTCACTTACACATGAATTATCTTTAGACACTTCTTGTTGATTTGCAAGAAGGAAATCACAATACACTAGGTACCAATGGAATCAACATGTGAAGGTAAAGGAAATTACATTTGCAGAAGACTAACACCAAGCATGTAAACTTAATTAAATATTTGAATGAGGTAAAAAAATTATATTTATTTATTCAAGGTAAATTTTTTTTAGGGATTCACCAGTAGAGAGATCCATACATTAGCTAAAAGGCTATAATTTATAGAAGAAATGGGAAGGTAGGGAGAAGGGAAGTGCAAGAGTTCACTTGGACATGTGTCCATATGAGATAAATAGGTAAAATTTCATGTTTAATATATTTGGATTGATATATGCCATGACATAAGGTATACTTGTCCAAAATAAGTCATAAAGATAGTGAAAAGTGGCACAAAACTACTATTTTGGCATAAGAAACTGCCCACCTGAGTTACCTTCCAAAACGAACCCTATACCTACTATGGTCAGGTATGATGGTTTTACGAGAAATATAGGTTGTATAAAATCACCCACATGCATTGGATTGGAGCTTGACCATCCCTATTCTTTTGGACATGGAAAGTCATCACTGATAGTTCTAAAAGGCTCTTTTCCATGCACCTTTTCCACTTGGCATTAAAAACTCCTCAATTTTTATAAATGATCCATGAAAAAGAGGGAATTAAAAATTTAAAAGGCTCCCATAACATAATTTTAAATAATTTTTTAAAAAAGGTCTCCCTAATTGTTTATCACCACTTTCTTAGGTGTTCACTAGTCTGGCTCATTAGACTGACTGAAAGTGAGAGTCTAGTTGAGACACTTAGAGTTTGAATCATGATATTAAATTAATTTTTAGAGTTATTTAAATTTTATAACTTCATTTTAAAGTTTATTTCATCCTATAAATCCTCTTTTAACTTGCACACCACTCAAAATGGCCAAAATAAGCCTAGTTTTCTCTTATTCCATAAAATTTTGTAAAAATAAAAAACATATGTGATATCCTCTAAGATTAATATAAAAATTATAGGTGTTTTAATGGTCGTACCCTTACATTTATATTCTAAAACCTCCATATATCTCCAATCAAGTCCTTGTGAGGGTTATACAAGGGTTTTAAGTGACCTAGACTCCTAAAATTTGTTCATAAAGATAAAACATTTAAACCTTTGAAAAATTACACTAATATCTCCTTAATGACCCTCCATAACATTTCAAATTTTTTCAAGGTTCCATGAAAACTTTTGTGAGAGATATGAGTGTCCAAAGTTGACCTTTGAGTGGCTTTCATGCTTCTCATGAGGGTCTGAGTATGTATGGAGTTGGATGTGGCTTCCTATGTAGTTTATTAGTTTATCAAAACATTATTCACCTCTTATTTTTACCTACCAACATTTTCAAATACTTTTGAGAGGAACCCAAAATGGAAGTTACCCCTATTTTGGAATAAGGACTATGACATGTCAATAGGCCTGTTAGCACTTTGTGAGCCAAAAGATGACAATATTCACTATAAATTCATTAAAATATCATAAAAACATTATATTTTCCCTTTTAGGCATCACATAAAACATTATAGTACCTAGATAATCTAGAACTTGAAGTGACATATCATTAGGGGTTGGGTTTTCATGCGTTCCTATTAGGTCTGCCTACAAACTTCCTTATCTAAACAATATACTTGGAATTAAAACCTCCTAAGATGATTTTTCATGTTCTCCCAAATGTTACCAAACTTTAAAAATATCACTAATGGATTAGAATGACCTTTGTTTCACTATCTAACTCATTTCCCAAAAACTACCAACTTCTTGCATGAGAGGACTAACCTACCTCTAAGACAAAACATAGGGTATTAGACCTGATTTAATGGTAAAATTGAAAGTTTTAGGAAATAAAAATTGTTTTATTACCACTTTTACTAAAGTATTTCATCATATTCCAAGTCTAGGTGGTCCAACCAACTCAACCTTGCCAAAAAAGGGGTCAAACAACCCTTTTTTACATTTTTTTTGTGTAAACCTCCATGTAGCTGGTCCTTACATGAAATTATTATTCCTAAATTAAAATTAAACATGTTTTTCATCCTTATTATAATCTCATGAAACTTTTTAATTCCTTATAAATCCTATTTACTATTGAGAATCACCACTTACTCCTTGGAATAAGGTCCTTTTAGTCCAACTGTACGGACTATGACAACTTTGCTTAGGTGAAAAGGTGTTTTGATAGATATTTTCATGTTATTATGAGTTTAATTACCTTAAATTTATGTTACTTTAGCATCCAAAATTCATGAAATCCTTTATGCCTCTCTAGGAGGTCAAAACTTGACACCTTGCCATCACCAACTAGTGCCCTGTCAGGACTGAGATAATAGACAAGGGTTTTCTTCATGATTTAGTGAAATAAGATGAAATTATATCTTAATTGTGAAATTTTTAAAGTTATCACATAACCATATTTTTATTCCAAGCTCAACCTATGCATCTTCATATACCTTTCATCCTCAAAGTTAGCCATTTTCAATGTTAGGACTGAGACATACCTACAGGCCTGTGGGTTCCTATGTAGGTTTTTGACCTCAAATGTATGAAATAATTTTTGTTTTCCTTACTATAATAATTAAATTTCCATAATATATTTTTTTTCATACATGAATTAGGCCTCAAAATACCACCTTGCTCTTGACTGTTACTAATTCTAGCTATGACTGTAGATGTTTATTTTACCTTGGTTGTAGGTATTCAAGGTGAGATTTTTTGACCTAAAAAAGTGTTTATAAGGACTTTAATTGATTTTATGGTATAATTTCACATAATTTCATCTATTACATGCTTCATGATCTTCAAAAACCTTCCTTACTACTGAATGAGACCAACTTCCAAATAGGCTGGTTGTGTATGCATGTTTAGGCCTATAGGTTTCATGGAGAATTTGCGTCATGTTTAAGAGTGTATGGAGATTTATTAGATTATAATTAACTATAAATTATTAATATTAGGACTTAAATTACTCCATAGGAACTTTTAATACCATCTTTTGTGCCACCCATTGAAACATGGCCCTCACTACCCTGCGTACACTGTGTACGGATAGGGGATGGCCAAGAAAGGTCATTTCATGCAATCACTTATTTTCTCATGATAAATAAGCCTAAAGTTTATTTTTGGAGTTATTTTTGTTTTTCCCTCTTTTAATTATAATCTTAGGACTTCCTCTTATGGTGTAAACATCAAACCTTCCTTGGAAATCCTGTAGATGTCACTGTTTAGTTTCAGTGTTTTTTTGCCATTTTGGAAGGTCTCAAAAAATACATGATCCTTGCAAATTGAAACTAAATATTGGAATGAAGTTTGTCCATGGATGGGAATACAAGGTTTTAATATTATGATTCCTCAAAATAAAACATAGATTCATCTTAAGAAAACCCAAAAGACCCTTGGGAGCTCTGTTTGGGGTGTTTAAGAACTTAGTCCCTAAAGTCAAATTAGTGTTATTAGAACTATCCATCACTCTTCATAGGCTCACCACCAGTTATAGAACATAAAAATCACTTCCAGTACTTTATTTAAACCTTTCTTATCCTATAAATTTGACTGTCATGCATGAATGCCTCTATGAAGAAGGATTATAACTTGTAGGTGACAATATTAAATTAAATGTATGGGCAAAGGCATGGAAGGATGAAATTATGCAAGGTGAGAAGGTCTCCAAAGTAAAAAATCATGGTATATTATCACAAAACTTAAAACCATTTTCTCTTCTCTTGTTCCCACATGGTAAACCTATAGAAAGTAGCTAGAGGGTAAGTTTTGCAAGCAAGTCTACAACTCTGATCTTTAGGCCAAGAAACAAGCCTAAAAAAGGCTTTATCTACAAATGAACTATTAAAAACAAGTATAAAAATGAAAATATCCTTAAGGATCATTTATAATCACCTAAAACACTCAAACACATAAATCTAAAGCAAGATAAGTTGAAAAAGATTAAAAAAGAGATCTGTTCTTAATTAACTAGGCATAAAAAGCTACTTGAAGTGTTAACAATTGTTCATAAAGGAGGAGGCACCAAAACACAAAATCCTATTATTAAAATGAATTAAACTCAAATAAATATCCACCCCAAGAGCATTTGTTCCAAATCAAACTGTACGACCCATAGTGAGAATTTAAACTTGACCTTCATTTGTATGCCAAGAGAAAGATGAAGAAAATTGAGTTGCAAATGCATAATTTTGCATTCTCCTTGAATTTCAAACATTGAAATGGATTTGGGTAGGTGAAGAGTCACCCCACCAACGTTTTTAGTTAAATATCTTATCATGGGGGCCGTACAAGTGCCCAAAAACCCATAAAAATAAAGAGAATCTCACATTTTCTGATTATAACTAACCTCTGGATGATATATAACTAATTCTGGCTTGAATCTGACCTCTCCCACATTGAAACTGACTTGGTGACAAATATGTCTTTTTAGAAGTTCGTACAAGTGCATTATTGAGCTAAAAAGTGTCTAAAGGACCCCTTTTGCACATGAAACTTAGGAAATGAATAATTTATGACTTGTAAACACATTAAAACATTATAAAAACCATGCTAAGACAAATTTACATAAAATTGACCTTTTTACCAAGTTTGATTAGGGTTTGACTAGGTTGACCATGGTTGACTAGGCCAATTCAAGAGGAAAGAACTTCAACCAAGACTAGGTTATGGCTAAGTAAGATATCTATGACAAAATGAGACCCCATAAGATGCATTTAAACCTTCTTAAAAAGTTTAAAATGATATGGGTTGACCTCATTTGACTAGAAGTCAAATTTGGTCAACAATTTGACAATTCTTAGGGGTAACATGCTTACCTATGTTAAGGACTAGTAGCCTTATCGGTCCATTGGGCTTATGGAGTCAGAATGTGCTTGGAAAACATTATGAGTATACCTTGAAGAGACCAATAAGACAATAATTCTACCTCAAACATAAAAGGAAATAGAAACATAACATAGACTAAATTAAACACATGCACTATTAGAACTTAGGGAAACAAACATAAAAAAAAGGAAACAAATATGTACATTCACCTTGCTCATGATTATACCTCCCTTCCTAGATCAAAAGGGAAATATCTTAGGTCTCCTTCCTCACTAGATGAGTGAGGATACCGGGCATGTTTCTTTTTGGATGGGACACTAGATGACTCTTGATTCCTCTTTGTACTTTGATTTTGTATATCATTCAATAGAGTCATCTCCCATGCATTTTCAAAGTATTCAAGGTCCTCTTGAACCTCAAAACATGCCTCAAACTACTACCCCTTCATCTTAACATGAAAAATCTAAAAATCCATGTATGGAGTAGCTTGTTGTAGGTTCATCTCTCCTTGAAGTATATATTCATTCTCTTCCATTCCTATAATCTCTTTAAACTTTTCAAGGAGAATTGTATTAGAACCATATGAAGGTGTTTATTGATTGCATTCTTCATGAAGATTTTTGGAGGTGGCTGCATAGGTGGATGTAGAGACAAGCTCCAAGTTATTTTCAAAAGGACTACAATCATCATAGATTTCTCTATTATGATCTAGGCTTTTTCCATGATGTTTCTCTTCACCATGTATTTTCTTTCTCTCATCTTGAGCTTGATTTTCTAAGATCTTGGTGTTTTTCTCTTCCTCATACTCTTGGAACATTTGCATGTAAATCATCCACATGTCCTCTTTTTGAATCACATCCTCTTACTTATCATGAGTGGTTAGTTCCAAGGAATTTTTAGGTTCTTTGAGATCTTCAAACTCATTACATATGCTCTCAAATATTTTCCATATGTTATCATATTCTATCTATCTTAGACCATGAAAAGGAGAGATAAAAAAGGCCAGTTCTTCTTCTTCATTAGAGTCCAAGAGAACTTGTTCTAAGGAATATTTTCTAACATAAGGAGAATCTTTTTTCATGTCCTAATAACCTAACTTCCCCTCTCCATCACTCAACCCTTCTTCATCCTCAATAAAATATAATATTTCAACTTCATCTTCCCTCTTAGTGACATTAACCTTAGTCACTTCAAAAATGGGGAGCTTAGCCAAAGGGGATTCCCAAGTAGAAAAATAATTCTCCATATTAGGAAGGTAAACTTGATTAGTTGGAGGGGGTGGAAGGATGGATTTAATTATCTCTTGAGGAGGTGTGGGAGGTTGATGAATGGCTCCAAATTTCTTTTCCCTAACAACTTCTCCATATGACTTGTTCTTTTCCTCATGAGATGCCATCACATCTCTCCATTTAGGGAAGGTTGGTTTAAGGATAGCTTCATGGGATTGAGGTGATGATGAAGGGGTGAAAGATGTCTTGTAAAATTGTAGTTTCCTTAGGGTTGGCACTTTGATTTCAAGTTGGAGAAATGGGTTTAGATAGTTTACCTTACTTTGCTATGATGGACTGCCTCAAGGCCTGATTGGCCAATTCAAATCTCCTTTCAACTTGAGCTTAAAATTTAAATCTCTCCCTCTCAAAATCCTCTCCCAACAAATGAACCTGCTCAACCATGATGTTATCATCCCTTGGGCTACTTTCTTGGATGGATCTCCAAGAAGGGAAACTTGGGGAAATACATGAGGGGTTTGGGGTATTAGGAAACACGATTGGACTAGAATTTTGAAAAGGCAAGAATGGCACACTTGAAGGTGAATTTGGGGAATTTTGAGGTTGACAAGATGGGATTTGTTCATAAACTCTCAATTTCTCCTCTATATTAAAGATCAAACCACACACATCAAGCATTTCATATGTAAGATTGGTCTAACTATCCCCTCTATGGGTATCCAGTACTTTTTGATTTGTTCCAAGGCATTCCTCATGTTCTCAATACAAACACTAGGTATGATTTCACCATAACCATGTCTAGTGTCAAGGTCTAGCATTTATTCTTGGTAACCAAGGAGAGTTATTTTGAAACTAGTAATGGAATGGCTTGGATGAGAGCTATGTGGGTTGGATGGATTAAAAACTTGATAGGTCTAGACATTGGCAACATATACATGATGAGGATCAGGATAAGGCTAAACAATAACTTGCTCATAATAAAGAGGAAAAGGCAAAGCTGGACATAACTCCTTAACTTGTGTTAAAACAAGCTCAAAATCACAAATATCCATAAATCACTTCATAAGAGCATAGAACAAGAAAAAAAAATCAATTGGTCTACCTAGGCTACTCAACCAATAGATATGTATGTGGAGTCACCATTCATGTTTATTAGAATTGCCTGCAAAGGCTGATGTCTTGAGGAAAACACCAAAACTCCTCAAAGAATAGACTCAGTAGTCCCACCAAGCATGCCAAAAACTATTATCACTTTAATGCACCCATTTAGGAGATGGGACAAACTTATCCTCACTAAAGTAACATAATGGAACCACCTCAGGGTTATGGGTATCCCTATTTGGGGGTGGATCTCTATATTATGGGCTAGTTCCCCTTGATGCATCATTAAAGTTCATATTGCTACTACTAACAACTTAGGGGGATGAAAAGGGTTAGGATAACTGAAAGTAAACCTATTCTACTAGATGTTATGCACCAAAATATTTTATCTACTTATGACTTTAACATACACTTTAAACTAAGGACAAATAACACATATACTCCATTCAACATCAATCTCCCCTCTCACATAAGTGTTTCAACATGGGGTTTTGAAAATGACATAGGATAAGAAGAACTAAAAAATAGACAATATAAGACACTCTATTGAGTACCCTACTCACTTACACCTGCATTCTCTTCAAACACTTCTTGTTGACCTACAAGAAGGAAATCACAATACATTAGGTACCAATGGAATCAACATGTGAAGGTAAAGGAAATTAAACTTGCATAAGACTAATACCAAGTATGTACACTTAATGAAATATTTTAATGAGGTAAAACACTTGTATTTATTGATTCAAGGTAAAATTTTGGTATGGATTTACTATACACAAGTAGAGAGATCCATACAATAGCTAAAACTAAAATTTATAGAAGAAATGGGATGGTAGGGAGAAGGGAAGTCCAAGAGTCACTTCGACATGTGTCCATATGAGATAATTAGTTATAAATAAATTTTGGAGAGAGATGTGGGTTGAGCTATGCCATGTCATAGTGTATACTTGTCTAAAATAAGTCATAGAGATAGTGAAAAGTGGCACAAAACTACCATATTGGCATAAGAAACTACCCACTTGAGTTGCCTTATAAAAGTACCCTTATCCATACATATTGTCAGGTCTGATGGTTTGTATAAGCAAGAGGAGTTACAAATAATACCCCACATTCATTGGATTAGTTCCTGACTATCCCTATTCTTGTGGACACGTAAAATCATCATTGAGAGTTCGAAAAGGCTCTTTTCCATGCACCTTCTCCACTTGGCATTCAAAAATCCTCAATTTTCATAACTAATCCATGCACAAGATGGAATGACACTTGTTAAAGGCTCTAATACCATCAGTTTCAATAAAAAACTTTAAAAGGTCTCCCTAATTGTTTTAAAGCACTTTCCTAAGTGTTCACAAGTCTGGGTCACTATACTGACTGAAAGTGAGAGTCTAGTTGAGACACTTAGATTTTTATTCATGAGATTAAATTAATTTTTGGAGTTATCTCAAGTGTATATATTCATTCTAAAGTTTATCTCATCATCTAACCCCTCTTGTAGCTTGCACACCACTCAAAATGGCCAAAACAAGCCTGATTTTCCCCTATTATATATAATTCCATATAAACAAAACACATGTGTGAGATCATATGAGAGTTATATGAAACTTCCATGTGGTTTCATGGTCATCCCCTTGAATTTATATTTTTAAAATGCTCTATCTCTCCAATTAGGTCCTTGTGAGGGTTTTACAAGGGTATTGAGTGACCTGGACTCCTAACCTTTGTTCATAAAGTTTATAAATTGAAACCATTTTAAAATACCACTAATATATCCTTAAGGACCCTCCCTAAAATTTCCAATTGGCTTAGGGTTCCATGAAAATATTTGTGAGAGATATGAGTGTCCAAAGTTGGCTTTTGAGTGGATTTTATGCTTCTCGTGAGGGTTTGAGTATGCATGGAGTTGGATGTGGATTATTATGGAGTTTATAAATTTAAAAAAATATTATTCACATTTAATTTTTACCTACCAACATTTTAAAATCCTTTGGAGAGTTCAACAAGACCCCAACATGGAAGTTACCCCTATTTTGGAACAAGGACTATGTCATGTCAACAAGCCTGTTAGCACATTCTGAGCCAAAATATGACAATATTCACTATAAATTTATTAAAATATCATTAAAAAATTATATTTCCCCCTGTATTCATCACAAAAAACATTATATTACTTGGACAAACTATAACTTGAAGTGACATATCATTAGGGGTTGGGTTTTCATGCTTTGCTACTAGGTCTACCTCCAAACCTCCTTGTCTAGACCATATCCTTGGAACTAAAACCTCCTAATATGATTATTAATTTTATACCTTATGTTATCAAAATTTTAAAACCTCACCAATTTATTATAATAACTTCTGGTTCACTATCTAACTTCTTTCCCAAAAATTGCCAAATTCCTGCATGAGAGGACTGACCTACCTCTGAGACAAAATAGAGGGTATTATGCCTAATTTAATGATAAAATTGAAAGTTTTTAGATCTAAAAAATGTCATGGTGACAAATTTTACTAAATAATTTCATCATATTCCAAGTTTAGGTGGTCCAACCAACTCAAGCTTACGAAAAAAGGGGTCAAACAACCCTGTTTTTGCATGTTTTTTGTGTAAACCTTCATGTAGTTGATCCTTCCATGACATTACCATGAATAAATGAAACTTAAACATGTTTATAATCCTTATTAAAATATCATGAGAATTTTTAAGTCCTTATAAATCCTATTTACTATTTAGAATCACCACTTACTCCTTGGAACAGGGTCCTTTTAGTCTAACTTTATGGACTTAGACAACTTTGCTTAGGTTAAAAGGTGTTTGGGTATATATTTTCATGTTATTAAGATTTTAATTAAATTTAATTTGTGTTACTTTAATATAAAAAATTAATTAAATACTTCATACCTCTATAGGACCTCAAAACTTGACACCTTGCCATCACTAACTAGTGCCCTGTCAAGACCGAGACAGTAGACAAGGGTTTTATTCATGCTTTAGTGAAACAAGAAAAAATTATATCATACTTGTGAACTTTTTAAAGTGATAAAATAACCATATTTTTAGGCCAATATTAGTCTATACACGTTTATATACCTTTCATCCTCAAAGTTAGGCATTTTCAATGTTAGGATTGAGACATACCTACAGGCCTATGGGTTGCTATGTAGGTTTTTGACCTCAAATGTATGCAATAATTTTTTTTTTAAAAATTCATAAAATCATTAAATTCAAATCAATTAATTTTTTACATGCATTATTTAGGCCTCAAAATACCATCTTGATCTTGACTTTTACCAATTTCTAGCTATGACTGTAGATGCTTATTTTACCTTGGTTGTGGGTATTCAAGGTGAGAGTTTTTGACCTCAAAAAGTGTGTATAAGGCCTTTAATTTATTTTATCATATTATGTCACATAATTTAACCCAATACATGCTTCATGAGCTTAAAAAACCTTCCTTACTACTAAATGAGACCAACTTCCAAATAGGTTGGTTGTTTATGCGTGTTCAGGCCTATAGGTTTCATGGAGCATTTACATCATGATTATGAGTGTATGGAGATTTATTAGATTGTATTTAAATATTTATTATTAATATTATGACTTAAATTATTCCCTATGAACTTTCAATATCATCTTTTGTGCCACCCATTAAAACGTTGCCCTCATTACCCTATGTACCCTATGTATGGATAGGGGATGGCCAAGAAAGGTCCTTTCATGAAATCACTTCTTTCTCATGATTAAGAAGCCTAAATATGATTTTTGGAGTGATTTTAATTATTCCATTTTGAAATAATAATCTTAGTACTTCCTCCTATTGTGTAAACATCAAACCTTCCTTAGAAATCCTGTAGATGTCATTGTTTAGTTTTAGTGGTTTTTTGCCATTTTGAAAGGTCTCAAAGCACACATGATCCTTTCCCATTGAAGGTCAAAATTGGCATGAATTTTTTCAATGGATGGGAATAAAGGGTTGGAATGGGAGGAATCCTCAAAATAAAACATAGCTTCATCTTATGAAAACCTAAAAGACCCTTGGGAGCTTTTTTTGGGGTGTTTAGGGACTCAGTCCCTAAAGTCAAATTATTGTTCTTAGAGATATCCATCCTTCTTCATAGGATCACCACTAGGTATAAAATATCAAAATCACTTCCAGTACTTTATATAAACCTTTATTGTCTTGTAAATTTAGCTATCACACATGAATACCTCCATGGAGAAGGATTATAACCTATAGGTGATTGTATTGAATTATATGGATGGGCAGAGGCATGGAAGGATGAATTTATACAAAGTTGAGAAGGTATTAAAACTACCAAATCATGGTATATGATCATAATAATTAAAAACATTTTGTATTCCCTTGTTCCCATATGGGAAACCTATAGAAAGTAGTTGGAGGTGAAGTTCTACAAGCAAGTCTATAACTCTGATCTTTAGGCCAAGAAACAAGCCTAGAAAAGGCTCTATCAACAAATGGACTATTAAAAATAAGTATAAACATGAAAATATCCTTTAGGATCATGTAGGATCACCTAAAACACTCAAACACATCAATCCAAATCAAGAGAAGTTGAAATATATTAAAAAAGAGACCCTTTCTTTATTGAATAGGCATAAAAATATGCCTGAAGTGTTAATGATAATTAATAAAGGAGGGGGAACCAAAACATAAAATACTATTAAATTGAATTATACTCAAAGAACTATCCACTCCCAATAGCATTTATTCCAACTCAAATTGTATGACCCATAGTGAGCATTTGAACTTGACCTTCATTTGCATGCCAAGAGAAAGATGGAAAAAAATGAGTTACGGATGCATCCTTTTACATTATCCTTGAATTTAAAACATGGAAATGGATTTGGGGAGGTGAAGAGATACCCCACCTATGTTTTTAGTTGAATATCTGATCATGGGGGGCATATAAGTTCCCAAAATCCCCTAAAAACATGGAAAAACTCACATTTTTAATTGTAACTAACCTCTAGATGCTATCTGACTGATTTTGGCCTAAATATAACATCTTCCACATTGAAACTAATCTTAGTGACAAATTTTTCATTTTATAAGTCTGTACATGTCCATTAATGAGCTAGAACATGGCCAAAGGATCCCTTTTTACACATGTAATTTAGGAAATGAATAGTTTACGACTTGTAAACACATTGAAACATTCTAAAAACCATTATAGGACAAATTTACACAAAATGGACCTTTTAACCAAGTTTGACCAGGGTTTGACTAGGTTGACCATGGTTGACTAGGCCAATTCAAGAGGAAAGAACTTCAACCAAGACTAGGACATGGCTAAGCAAGATATCTAGGATAAAATGAGACCCCATATGATGCACGTAAATATTTTTAAAATGTTTAAAATGATAGGGGCTGACCTCATTTGACTTTAATTCAAATTTGGTTAACAAAAATCTTGCATCAAAAGGGAATCAAAGTCATCCCTTTTGCATCAAAACACTGACCATTTCACCTCTGCATTAGAGGAGTGAGTACCATATTTTAATATAGCAAATTAGATCTGAATCACAATGGAAAGATTCTTGTGTCTAAATTGTGAAGGTTTTTTATTATTGTTTCTTGAATTTATTTCTCTAACTCTAGTAGAATTTAGCTTAGAATAGACTTGTTCTTTGTCTTTGCACTTTTTAATTCATACATTTTTGGCATGTTCAGTGGGACCTACCCACATTTTTTTAATATTCTTATTTTATTTATGTACTTAGACAATATTTATTTCTTGGTTTTTGTTATTTTTTGTCTATCTCTTGCATTTAATTTGTGTGTTTTTCAAGTTGGTATAGACTACAAGTTTCTATCTAGGATTTTGTGTTCAACTATATATTTTTCTTGTGTAATAGTGATTTTGGAGCACATTTCAATGATTTTGTTAGAATGAACAACATTTTTTTCACTTTTTCTATGTTTTTCTATGTTTTTTAGGTTAATAATAATTTTATACCTGAACATTGATTTCATACAAGCATAATGATATCATTCTAGCCTGTAGTGATTTCATCATAACTCAAAGCCAAATTGTCATTTGGTACAATGATTTCATGTTTTCTCATAGCAATTTTGTCATTTGGTGTAATAATTTCATCTTTACATGTATCATTTTTGTACAATAGTGATTTTTTTGTTCTGTACAATGATTTTATTGAGCATAACAACAATATTATTTCTGTAATCCTTTTCTATTTTCTATCTTTTTCTTGTGTGATCATTTTACAATTTTGCTTTTTTGACTTAACTATGTAACAACGATTTCATCGCAAAGGATATTTTTGTGGTTTTTTGTTTCTTTTTATAGGTTATCTTATTCCTCAGCTCAAGAAAAACAAACTAACACCCTATTTGTAGAATGTTGGCCAAAGAAAATTACAAAAAAATAAAAAATCAAACCAACTTTATTTCATTTGTTTTCACTAACATCTTTCATTTTCAATCTTTAGCATTCTTAGTAAATAAATCACACTTTATTTTTTATGGAGTAAATTTGTTTGTTGTTCTTGTCTTCTTGTTTAATTGAAAAGATTGTGTATGCTCTTTCCTTGGCATCACATTGGTGATGATACCTAGAAATCAAAAGCAATATTGTAACTTATCTGTTACCCTAGTTGATCTTACATATGCTCTTTCCTTGGCATCATGCTGGTGATGATAATTGGAAATCAAAAACAAGTATTAACTCTTTATTTTTATTTTATTAAGGGCTCTATTGACCATAGATTTTACCACCATATAATGGGCCAAACCCCATTTTTTGGGGGTATATAAATTGAGACCTAGCTATTTCAATTGCATAAGCGGTTGTGTGTTTTAAGCACACCATGATGTGAGGGGGTTTCATGTTCTAATACTCAAGGTTTTAGTAATTGACTCCAGATCTAATATTGATAATTATCAACACATTGAGACCCTTACAAATATTTTGGGTACTTTGAGAAAAGAGATAATAGTGTGCATCTACATATCAATCTCTTCCATGATTTTATTCCCCCTATATAAGCTCATATATACCTTAATCCTAAGATTGCCTCTTTTCCATTCAACTTTGGTGCATCAATTAGTAGTTAGCATCGAGAAGTCACTTTACACACACCATCAAAATTAGAATCAGTCGACTATGGGCATGGTAGGATCCTTCATAGTTATATCCTTGAAATATTGGGCCAGAACTGAGAGCATGGACAAGCAAGTGACAATAAAAATCCCAAAAGTTGTTCACAACCCTTTGTTCTAGTTTTCACCCTTTTTGTTCAATTTATTATTTTTTTAGAATAAAAATTATTTGTTGTTCCTTATGATTACCACATGCTATATAATCCTTGTTTGAAAATAATTTTTTTGAGTTTAAATTTTATCCTAAAAATCACAACTTTATCTTTAAAAAGCTTAAAAGCATTTAGTTAGCAGTTAAAATTTTAGTCACTTTACTTTACTAGAGTCAAATTTCAAGTCTTTTTCATTATAAATTCAAGTATTTCCTTAGGATTATTTCCCATTTCAAGAAGTATGGCATCTTGGAATAATCCCTTGACCAATTTCATCTCAAATCACAATCTTAATAGTCCATATTATAACCCAGTGTTCTATACAACCAAATTTGAATCACATGTATATTTGAATCAATATCAAACCAATCACCAAGTCAATCAAAATCTAAGTTTTAATATGTATTAATCCTCATCCATCCATCAATAAAATCCAAACTTGAATAATCATTCAAGTTTTACAAATCAACCTTTCTATAGTAATCAAAATCAATCCTTTGATTTTGCATCTAGTTCACTACAAAACACAAAACTAAATTTCTTCACCAATACATCTAGTTCTAACCTTAGTACCAATGTAAATCAAACTTTTGATTCACCTTCATCATCACTTTCAAATCTATATTCGAACCAAAGTCCATTCATAAACCAAATTCCCATTCAATCCAATCCAAATACCTTCCATCCAAATCAAGTGTTCAACTCCTACACCCTTAAAAACCAACCATTCAAAATTCATCAAAATCAATCATTTGATTTTGCCTCCAACCCATTCTCAAGATTGAACCAAACTACTTTAGATTCAAATTTTTTCACAAACCGAATAGATTTAAGTCCATCAACCATCACAAATCCATCCTCCCAAGATCAAGCTACCTCTATAGCTAGGGAATCCCAAAACATTCCATATCAACATCACCTTACCACTAGTGAGCCTATTTTACAAAAGCAACCAACTTTCCCCTCTACTAGTTATATCCTTAATTCTAACATATCCTATCAAACTAGCAAAAAGAATCCAATTCTATCACATCTACCATCTAGTGTCACTTCATCCTCAGAGTTACAATAGTTACAAAACTTCCAACTTGTCAAAAGTATCATCATGCCTATTAATAATAAATTCACTCCTTTAGGGGAACCTTATGATGTATTCTATTAAAAATTGGCTGTTTCAAACCTAGTCACATTTCCAAACACCAAATACTTTGAGCCAAATGTACCAAAACCTAAGTGGTATAGACCTAATGAATATTGTGATTATCACAAAATTGAAGGCCATTATCTAAACCATTGTATGAGACTAAAGCATTATATCCAAGATCTGATTGATAAAGGGTACATTAAGGTAGAGTCAAGTGTATCAACATCTAAAAATCATAACTTGGGTATATGCCAAGATGCATTTACTGAGCCTAATCAAGCTACACCACTTCCAAGTCAAGGTCATAATCTCCCATCTATTTCTCAAGATCCCATTTTTGACACATCCATTTTTAGCCATTCCATAACCAATCAAACTACCTTTGAAAACTATGGTTTACCATTCATTTTTGATGAAGATCCCATCTTTATTTAATAGCTTATTTTCAACCAAAAACCTATCTTTGATCAAGATCCCATTTTTGACAAAGATCCCATTTTTTACCAAGATCTCATCTTTGACAAAACCTCCTTCAACCAACATAGCCCATTACCCATTGTCCAAACACCTTGTTGGTTGAATGTTTTGTCAATTAGCATACTGGTAAACAAAATATGTCTGATCAGCTAAAGTAGGAAGATTGGTCATCCAAATGTGTAGGTTTACCACATCAAAAGGGGACTAATCTCTCCTCTCATCAATGGGAGGTTCCCTATGGATATATATATATATATATATATATATATATATATATATATATATATATATATAAAATAATACTCAAGGGTAGGACAAACCATCCATCTCTCTTTTTTCAGAGATGATGCATGCAGATCAAAGGAAAAACTCAAGGGAAATGATAGAAAGCACTCCTCTTTTTTCAGAAGTACTACTAAAAAAACCACAAAAATACTCTTGCTAGTAAATACAAAGTGTAACCAAGGACATAGTAACCAACAAATTGAGATGCAGCACAAAGTCTCCACCTGAATTGCTCAAAAGTAAGATACGAAGGATAATGAGGGCACAAAGTCATCCCAAGGTCCTTTACACAGAAATAAAAAGAAAACACACTAAAGGCAATTATGGGGGAACAAAGTCTCTCCACAGTTGACTCTTCAGAACACCTTCTTGACTACTTTCACTAATTCTGCTTGTTGAATTAAAGGAATAGAAAATATATCAAGGAAAAAGACATAAGAACAGTTTCCCCAACAACAAAGATATTACAGCACAAAGTCTAAAAAGTCACTTGCTTTCTTATTCCAATAACAAAATATGATAAAAAATTTAAGCTCAAAGTCTCAATAATGCCTTTCAATTTGGGCAGAGTTTCATTTCTAATTGTCAAAAAGAGATATATTTATAATAAAAGAGAGACCTTTATATAGCCACTTCAAGAAGGACTCGGGAACAGTAACACATCATGTTGCATTGAAATTTGTTAAGGAGATAGGCTGGAATTTAGGGGCATCTACCCATTTTCTTTTCTCAATGTATGGAAACAAGTCAAGCTATTGAAAGTTTACATCTTTCAATGTCCACCTGGTGATCTAATCCTTCTTCATCATTCTTCCTTTTCTAGTTAATTGAATCGGGTCCTTGATTCAATTTGATTCTCTACTCCTTAGTTGTTTCCTGTTGGTCTTAGCCTTAAAGCCTATGAATGCATTTGGGTTTGTAGATTACAAGGATCAATGACTATTTTATGAGCTTTGAAATTGACATTCATGCACCCGTCACTACATTTTCAACAGCTAGTTCATTGTCTTGAATTTGACATCTTCGAGTGCGTCACCCCTTGGTCATTCTTTGGCTTTCCTATTTTGTATCCTCTCAAAGGGAAGGTGACCCTTCGACTTTGAGGAAATTTCCTTTAAGTTGGTAGTTGAGAGTCCCTCGCAAGGGCACCTGCCCTTCAGGGTCCTTCAACAACCTTTTATCTTCGATAGTCTCTCGCGGCTTTCATGCAGACTGTTTCTGCGAACATTTTCCTCGAGCTTTTCCCTGAGCATTTTCCCTAAGCTTTCTCCATGGGCATTTTCCTCGGGCTTTCTCCTGTAGACAATTCCCACAGACAAAAAGTCCATAGACATTTCTCGCAGACAAAAAGTCCATGGATATTTCCTGCAGACAAAAAGTACACAGAATTATTTTGATCAATTTGCCTTTAAAAAATCCTTTAGGTTTTTTCTACTTGTGGATTCTTTCTTGAATTCCTTCATAATTTTTTTTGAAGGAATTCCTTTAGACAAAAAGTCTGAAAGAATTGTTTCTTTCCTTAGTCTTTTTTGACTGCCTTAAATAAAAATCTAAAAGAATTACCTTTACAGGTTCCTCAAAAATGACCCTTCTAAAGGGTGCTTTTGTCGACCAAGTGCCCTCTGCAAGGGCACTTGTCCTTTGGGAAGCTTATTTGAAATTTGAATTTGAACTACTCCTTTGAACCAAGTTGATGATTCCTTTGATTAAACCAATTGAGTGAACTGTTTGATTGAACCAAAACATTAAACCACTTGGTTGAACCAAACGTTAAACCAAGCCGATGGTTCAAGCCGATGAACCAATTGAATGAACCGAAGCATTGAACTAACCATTAAACCAAGTTTTGGTTCAATGGTTCAAATGAAGCCTTTAAACCAACTGACAAACCATTTGATTGAACCAAGGTGATGAACTAAGCAGATGAACCAAAGCATTAAACTAAGTGGATAAACCAACTGAGTGAACCAAAGCATTAAACCACTTGATTAAACTCACCTTTGAACCATTTATTTGAACCCACCTTTGAACCTGTTAAACCTTGAACCCATTAAGCCTTTGAACCAAAGTGGTTTAATGGTTCAATGGTTCAAGCCTCTTTTGCTTAGATGCTTGCCAATGGACATTTTTGATTGAACCAAGGTGCTGAACCAATCCTAAAAATGGCTAAGTGTTGGAAAGTGATTCTTTTGATTGAACCCACCTGTAGAAGTCTTTGAACCTGGCCTGTAGAGTCCATAGATTCAAGCCTACAGAGTCTGTAGATTCTTGAGAAGTTTGAAAAATGAGGAATTTGAATGCCGAGGACAAATTTCAGAAATGGAAGTGACAATTTTGGTCTGTAGGACCAAAATAGTTCAAATTTTGTTCCAAAAATGAGTGATATTTTTGGGGGACAACAACTAGCTCCAGTTGGGGAACTTCTATCAATTGCAAAAAGAATTGAAGGGAGTAGAATCCAGAATATCTAGTGTCTTCATGTGTACCATTGGGCTATGGAGTCATGCTACCCAAAAATGGAAGGCATCAAAAATGAAAACAAACAAAACAAAATAGAATTAAAAACTATACAAATATACATATGTATAGATGAAATGATCTGATACTTCAAGAATTGAAGTATTTTAGATGCT
Source organism: Torreya grandis (assembly GCA_037957365.1). NCBI lineage: Eukaryota > Viridiplantae > Streptophyta > Pinopsida > Cupressales > Taxaceae > Torreya > Torreya grandis. The sequence continues at coordinate 761,120 of JARHVA010005152.1, read as the reverse complement.
GCTTCTTGAGAGACAGTGAAAATAGTTTGCCATCTTGGTAAACCAGCAAGAAGACATTTTGTCCCCAAAAATGGTGGCAGGCAAATGGAGCTCTCCACTAGGAAACCAATTTTTTGCATCTTCCTATTGACTGTTTCTTCTTCTTGCCCCATGGCAGGATGTGCTCTTCAATTTGAAAGCCATAACTCCTTGCTTTCTTGGTGAAGGGTTCCTTTGCCTGATTTTGATTTGTAACAGCATGGTCCATTACCATAATTGGTTATTCCTCTAGTTAAGTGTATCATATGATTGGATTGTCCATATCAAACTCTTGACAAATTATCAGCTTAGCATCTCCTTTGATGTGAAGGAGTTTGATTTCTTCATCTTGAGCAATCTTTAATCTGAGAAATAAAGATTTGCATCCAACTATGTTATTGGTATTGCTGACTTGCAAATTGCATGAAGGAAGAATATCTCCTTGAGGAGATATCAACACAGTCCCAACTCCATCATTGGTGGAAAAATTGTTGCCATTGGATTTCAAGATCGAAGCATCATCAGAAGCTGATCTCCTATCAGATTTCTCTTCACTAGAGATGGAATATCCTTCCTTACTTGTACTGTGCCCTACCAATTCTCCTAAAGTCTTGTTTGGATCAATTCTTGGATTGTCAATTATAGGAATTTCATCTGTAGAAACATGAACATCCTCTGTGGTAAAGAAATAATTACCCCTGCCTGAAGACTCAAACAGAATTTGTGCTGTAGGGGTTGATGTTTGGGTGACCACATATTTTTCCTCCTTTTCAGGGAGCAACCTCTTCATTATGCCTTAGACAAGGATCCTTGCCTTAGATAGATCCATGCTTAATTCTCCTCCTACGTCCTTGAAAAAATTTCATCCAAGAAAAATGCCATAGGATGCTGGGACATCAGCCACCAAGACAGTCATCTTGATTTTCTTGTCTAGAAAGGCTGCAAATGAAAATTGGGCATCTTTGATTTGCCCCAGCAATGGTACTTGCTTGTTCTACATAGAGAAAGATCTCCCAAATGTCTTGGTCAGTGTGAGACCAAGAGACTCAACTACTTTAATAGGCATGACATTGTCAGATGCACCTGAGTCTATAATACAATTAATTAGCTTGTAGCCATTAATTAATAGGGAAACATAGAAAGGTTCTATTTTTCTAGGAGCAACTGGTGGAGTAATGACAAGATTATTTAGAATAGTCGTGTTCTTTAGAGAATTAGGAGTTACTTTTTTAGCTTTTTGTCCTGCAGGGATGATTTGGTTCTTGACACATTGGATCAATTTATCTAATTGATTAGGATTGGACTACAAATATTCAAACTCAGACATTTGTATTTTTGTCTTTTTGACATGATCGATTATGTCAAATGGCTGAATTGAGCTAGGCATAGAGGAAGGTATTTCAACTTTTTGGGTTTTAGGAGGGATTGGAGGAGAGCTAGTTTGTGAAATTAAAATAGAAGGTGAAGGTGAAATTGATGTATTTGCCTTTTGGGTGATTATCAGATCCTTTGACTAAAAAGGTAGAGTGGTTCCACGCTTAGCAATCATGACTGTTGGCTGAGGTTGCTCTTCTATCTTCCCTTTATCAGCTTGTTGGACTAATTAGTTCTTGGACCTGGTAAACACTGCATATGATCCATCAAAAGCTTTTCCTTTGCTTTCAAGTTCATCCTGGTAGTTCAAGAAACCAATGTGGGAGTTGCCAGCTGATTCTTCTTAATTTTCTATAAGGATATAAACGTCATTTTCTTGATTCAATTCAGGCTAGAAAGAGAACTCTGATTCTGCTTCAAGATATCCCATTGCTGAATTAGTTGGAGGAGCTTCTAGGGCAAGTTTCCCTTGTGGGGGAGGAAGGCAATTATGTTTCCCTTGATTCCTAGCAGCATTATCCTGATATGACTAATTTGGGAATGTCCTTCTATATGAAGGAGTAGAAGACATTCCTTGAGCCATTTGCTTTTTGAGAGCAAGCAACTCATTTACCAATTTCTACACCATTGGATCTATGGTGCTTGTAGATGAATATTCAAAAGATGATGAATCTCTATTTCTATTTGGATCTCTTCATATCTTCCCTGCTAAGATGAGATCATCTTCTACCTTAGTGGCCAAATGTTGAGTTGCAACAAGATCTATTTGACCAGCATGTCTCAAGAGAAAACTTACTTCATGTAATTGAGAATTAATGAAGAAGAATTTGAGATTCTCAGCTATAGGTTGAGCAATTACAGGAATTATGTTCCTCAGTTTGTCAAATTTGGCTATGAAGTCTCTCATTGGTTCATAAGGCTCTTTCTTCATCTATGTATGTTGAGCCAGAAGTGCATGTGCATCTTTTGTAGGTTTGAATCTAGCTTCAAACTTATTTTTGAGAGTATTCCAATTAATCACTGACTGAGCCTATAGATGATAAAACCAATATGCAGTAGGACCTTGTAATGTTTCTACAAATAGCCTGATTGTTACATCTTTAAATTCTACTCCAATTACTCCACATGCTATGTTGAAGGCTGCAATGTGTTCATCAGGATGAACTTTCCCATCACCATAGAATTTGGGGAAGTTCTTCCTTGAACTACATGGAAGCTCATGTAGAGGTGGAGTAAGATTGAGAGGACCAAAAGCATTACCCCAGGGGCCTTGAACTGCCATTAGAGGATTATGAAAAAGAGGGATAACAAATCTTAGAGGGGTAATTATTAGTAAAGCTTTATCAATAGTAAAAGTAGATACTTTGTCTGGTAATGGAGGTCTGACTTTAGTAGGAGGAAAGCTCTTAGTTCATTGGAGATGAGATGGTGAAGTAAATAGATCAAAATCACTTTGCTATACCAACTCGAATACAGTGTCAATGATACCTTTAGCCCTTTGGCTTCGTGTATACCTTGAATCTACCAGATTGTGAAATAAAAATAGAAAAGAATTAACTTTGCTTCAGTTAAAGCTTGAGGTTTTAAACTATGCATTGTTTCTTGATTAGTGTGGAGGTGAATGGTAAGACTATAAATGGATAATGGGTTATATCCCTAGTGGAGTCGCTAAAAACTATTGGTTGAATATTTTATCGATCAACATACTGATAAATAATATACGTCTAATTAGCCAAAGTAGGAAGATTGGTCATCCAAATGTGTAGGTTTACCACATCAAAAGGGGACTAATCTCTCCTCTCATCAAGGGGAGGTTCTCTATGGATATGTTATATATATAAATAGAAAATAATACTCAAGGGTAGGACAAATCATCCATCTCTCTTTTTTTAGAGATGATGCATGCAAATCAAAGGAAAAACTCAAGGGAAATGATAGAAAGCACTCCTCTTCTTTTAGAAGTACTACTCAACAAACCACAAGAATACTCCTAGTAGTAAATGCAAAGTGTAACCAAGGATGTAGTAACTAGGAAATTGAGATGCAGCACAAAGTCTCCACCTGAATTGCTTAAGAGTAAGATATGAAGGACAATGAGGGAAAAAAGTCATCCCAAGGTCCTTTACATAGAAATGAAAAGAAAACACACTAAAGGCAATTATGGGGGCACAAAGTCTCTCCATAGTTGACTCTTCAGGGCACCTTCTTGACTACTTTCACTAATTTTTCTTGTTGAATTAAAGAAACAAAAAATATATCAAGGAAAAAGACATAAGAACAGTTTCCCCAAAAACAAAGATATTATAACACAAATTCTAAAAAGTCACTTGCTTTCTTATTCCAATAACAAAATATGATCAACAATCTGAGCTCAAAGTCTCAGTAATGCCTTTCATTTTGGGCAGAGTTTCATTTTTGATTGTCAAAAAGAGATATATTTACAATAAAAGAGAGTCCCTTATATGGCCACTTCAAGAAGGACTCGAGAACAGTAACACATCATGTTGCATTGAAATTTGTTAAGGAGACAGGCTAGAATTTAGGGGCATCTACCCATTTGCTTTTCTCAATGTAGGAAAACAAGTCAGGCTATTGAAAGTTTGCATCTTTCAATGTCCACCTGGAAATCTAATCCTTCTTCATCATTCCTCCTTTTTTGGTTAATTATACTCCTTAGTCACTTCTTGCTGGTCTTGCCCTTAAATCCTGTGAATGGATTCAGGTCTGTAGATTATAAGGATCAATGGCTATTTTATGAGCTTTGAAATTGATGTTTAAACACCCGTCACTAAGTTTTCAATGGCTAGTTCACTGTCTTGAATTTGACATCTTCAAGCGCATCACCCCTTGGTCATTCTTTGGCTTTCTTATTTTGCATCCTCCCAAAGGGAAGGTGACCCTTCAGCTTTGAGGAAATGTCCTTTAAGTTGGCAGCTAAGAGTCCCCCGTAAGGGCACCTACCCTTCAGGGTCCTTCGGTGGCCTTTTATCTTTGGTAGTCTCTCATGGCTTTCCTATAGACTGTTTCCATGGACATTTTCCCTGGGCTTTTCCCCGACCATTTTCCCTGAGCTTTCTCCATGGGCATTTTCCCTGAGCTTTCTCCTACAGATAATTCTTGCGGATAAAAAGTCTGCAGACATTTCCCATGCACAAAAAGTTCATAGATAGTTCTTGTAGATTAAAATTCCACAGAATTGTTCCAATCACTTTGCCTTTGAAAAATCCTTCAGGTTTTTTCTACATGCAGCTTCTTTCCTGAATTCCTTTGGACTTTTTGTCTGAAGGAATTCCTTCGGACAAAAAGTCTGAAAGAATTGTTTCTTTCCTTAGTCTTTTTTGACTACCTTAAACAAATATCCAAAAGAATTACCTTTGCAGGTTCCTTGAAAATGACCCTTTCGAAGGGTGCTTTTGTCCACCAAGTGCCCTCTACAAGGGCACTTATCCTTCGAGAGGATTCTTTGAACTTTTGCATTTGAACCACTCCTTTGAACCAAGTCGATGATCCCTTTGATTGAACTAACTGAGTGAACCATTTGATTGAACCAAATCATTGAACTACTTGGTTGAACCAAACGTTGAACCAAGCTGATGGTTCAAGATGATGAACCAATTGAATGAACTGAAGTATTGAATTAACCATTGAACCAAGTTTTGGTTCAACGATTCAAATGAAGACTTTGAACTAATTGATGAACCATTTGATTGAACCAAAGTGATGAACTGAGCAGATGAACCAAAGGATTAAACTAAGTGGGTGAACCAACTGAGTGAACCAAAGCATTGAACCGCTTGATTGAACCTACCTTTGAACTTGTTGAACCTTGAACCCGTTAAACCTTTAAACCAAAGTGGTTCAATGGTTTAATGGTTCAATGGTTCAAGCCTCTTTTGCTTAGATGCTTGCTGATGGACATTTTTTATTGAACCAAGGTGCTGAACCAATCCTGAAAATGACTAAGTGTTGGAAAGTGATTCTTTTGATTGAACCCACCTATAGAAGCCTTTGAACCTGGCCTACAAATTCCATAGATTCAAGCTTGTAGAGTCTATAGATTCCTGAGAAGTTTGAAAAATGAGGAATTTGAATGCCCAGGACAAATTTTGGAAAGGGAAGAGACAATTTTGGTCTATAGGACCAAAATAGTTCAAATGTTGTCCCAAAAATGAGTGATATTTTTGGGGGACAACACACCTAAATCCTTTTCACCTATTAAATCTCCCATCACCCCAAAACATGCACCCTAAGTGATAAAGGTAATTATAAGAAATAAAATCCATGAGCAAGGAATTATCGAACCTATCCATTTCAAATTGAATGTTAGATCACATAGCATCAGCTACAAACCATTTAAAATTCAATGTAATGATGTTAGTGGTAATTTTTTGGTTTTTGAGGTAACCTCATCCATAATTGAAATAGGATCTATTCATAGTCTCTATAAGGATTTTTATACCATCATTCCTTTCATAAACATCACCATTCTTTCCTTACATATTTCAAGCCAATATCCTAGATATTTTTATTGGGACCAATTATCTTACTTACAGTTAAATTCCTTCCATGATAATAACATAATTATAGGCTTCCTAGCTCATTTACTACCAGAAGAGTATCAAGAAATATCTACATACTTTGAGGAGAAACAAGTGTACCTCAATCAAAATAAATCAATCCAAATATAAAATCCACATCCCATAATGAAAACCTCTTTGAAGCACTATCAGATGATCAAAATATAAATTGTAGTCAAAATCCCAATCAAAATATAGAAAATAAAAAATATGACTCCCTTAGTGAAAACCTCTTTGAGGCACTATTGGACATTCCAAATCTGAATCATAATAAAAAAATTAGGAAAAATCCTTTGGTGAAAACCTTTCTAAGGAACCAATGGCTGAGAATATTAATATGTCCTCTTTATTAGCACATTTACAAGATGGATCCCCATCACAAGTTGAAGATATCATCGAAGGAACATTAAATTCTCTAGTCATCCAACTTGAAGTTAATCCTAGTCTTATTGAATGTGAGATTGTTGGTCCCATTCACCCTTTACATCATGACCCATATACTCATCCCCACTATAATTCCATCCCTTCACATCCTTCATGCACTCAACACACATCTTTCATCCAATATACTTTCCACTTCACCCTATTTGGCAACATCCTCTATCATAGGGGCTATGACTATATCCTGGTAAATCTAGAAGAAGCCAACTTATAAATAAATGAAGTTACTAAATACATCTCAAGAGTGCATACCTAAAATATCAATAGTGGTAAGCATCATGCATATCAAACCCTTTTGTAATTGAGATGACAAAATAAAATAAAATAAATAGAAATAGAAAGAAAAATTAATTTGTCCAAAGGTGAAAACCATTTATATGCCACCTTCAACAAGTTCCATGATGAAAACCAATTTTTGACATCATGCATAAAATAATAAATTGTTTATAAATACCCTACACTTGGGGGCAAGCTCATCCATTCCAATCCTATGCATTCTAAATCATCCCACCATCCTTAATCCTCCAAATTCTTTAATCCCATCCTATTACCCTAAACCCATCCATGGTTACTTATCCCAAGTTATCCTAAATCATACTTACCCATCCTACATCTATCTAATCCATCCTAAGCTCATCCTCAACCATCATATACTATTCTTAACTACCCATAACATATCAAAACTCATCCAAACTTTGCCATCATAAAACCATATTGATTCCCATTTTGACCTTGATAGGGAAGTGGAAATGTCTTGAGACATGTTATTACAAACATATTAGTGTATCATTGCAATGCTATTTTTATGACTAGACACTTGGTTCTTATGTCATGTGTTCCCCAGAGTTATCATCTTAATTCCATTCCATTCCTATTTATCTATACTCCATATATAGTGTATTCCTTCTATCCCCTACCACTTACTCTTTAGTGCTATAATATGGTTTTTCCTTTGTTGGTATTCTTTGTATATACACTTGTAAACTCCCAAAAAAACATTAGAAATTCCCAAAAAAAACCAAAAAAACCAATTTGAAGCTCTAAAAAAAAATCCAAAAACATTATAAAAACCAACAAACTACAAAATTCAAAATCTAAAAAAACAAAATCCAAGCAAATATAAAAAATTCACTTGCTTTTAGTTACATACACTAGTCATACCTTATGTGGATTACTCATTGAACATTTTAACATTGTAAAAAATTACCTAGGTCAAAGGGTTCTACTCTAGCTAAGTACATCCAAAAATTCATTTTCTTACTTGTTTTAATCATTTGATCACTTGTATGTATAGTCATTTACTTTATTTTACATCATGTATATTTACTTCTACAACATTTGTTTACTTACATCACTTTCATTATTACAAACATCTCTTTTATCTTATCTTTATTATTATTTCTTGTGTCTAGATCACTATGCACTTTACTAATAGTGTTATTATGATATTTCATATCATGATGCACTAACTTTTTTCCTTGTGAATCTATTAGTCCTTACACATATTACATGATAGTAATCATGGTTTTTCTATGCCATTGGTGCATATTGTCATACATAATATCAAAAATTAGGTTGCTCAACTCTTACTCAATTGGAATTATAATCAAAATTCTAATGCAAAGAACAAAATAAACACAAGACAGCTAAAACCAACTCAAATTATCAAGTTGATCCATTTGTGTGTCATATATCTCTTTCATTCGTCCTTATCTCATCCATGTTGTTGAATCATTTGATCCCCCATGTGATAGCTTCATTTATTTGTTAATGTTTTCATATTAATCATCGACCATCATTTCCTAATCTTTCCATTCAATCTCCCACACATGTTAATTGGGACTGAAAAAATCATATGTTTAATCCTTTATCCATCATCCACTCATAATGTGAAATCATTAACTTCAATCTAGCATCCATGGGTCAATATTACATTACATCATCACTTCTCTTCCTATATTGGGAGAACTACATGCGGTCTGATATCTACACATATACATTATCTAAGTGGGTTATGTAGGTAATTCTTAGAGACATGGGGTCTCTAGGGTCAGCATCACCTTCAATTTCCCATCATCCATTTCATCCACATTTTCTATTGTCATTTAATTAAAGTGCTATATCTCATTATTCATGCTTACAAATATCAATTTTGTAAATCTTTATCACAAATTAGACAATCTATATTTCTCATTTTCTAGCCTATGGCTTACCATCATTAGGATATATTATTCCCACATCTACTCATGACCCCTGAGTCTGAGCACAATCTAAGCATATAGTCTCTAAAGTGGGATATGTACTTTTTCCAATATCTTCTTTGGAATATAACCACTAGGAGTAAATAGTTTTACATGTACCCTCTACAATTTTGCAAATATTAGTATTGAGATAAGTATCTCTATTCTTAATTATATTTTTCTCATTTCCATTCCTCTATAATACTAATTCTTCATCCATTTTCAAATTTCTAGAACCATTAAATTAGATTATTTTCAAAATCTTGAAATCTTTTATTGATGTGACATCCACCAATCATTTGCAAACTCAACAACTTTTTTATATTTATGGATCCATAGTTTATTATTTTTGGGATATATCATTCCCATACCTGCTACTTCATCCCTTGAGCCATTAGCAAAAACAAATAAGCATGCAATCTCTTACTAATTTAAATTGTTGATTTTCAAATCAAAGCTTTGGTTTTATTAACTAGGGGCAATGTTACCAACACATTGCAAATTTGACATCAATCATGAAACAACTTGATTTTTTATTTGTCCATTTACCTATTTCCTCTTTTCATCAATTTTGAGTGTTTGTCTATTTCTCACACAAACCCTTAAGGGGGCATCATCATACTCATTTTCATTTATTTGGGGAAATTTTTTGCTTGTCTATCCTCAATACTCTACTTCTCCTATTCTTCAAAATAGTATTACTTTGCAACACAATTTCAAATAGGGGAAAATGTAGACACCTAAAGTTCATTTAGTGTCAAAATTCACCTTAATAATTCTTCCTAAGTTTATTAATCATTCTTCTTAATTTAATAATTAACATTTCTTCCTAGAATCAATTAATTGATTAAGTTAATTATTTTGATAAAGTCAATTATTCACCTTTTATTCTTTATTTTTAATTATTTAATTCCCTATTTACCAATTCAAACCTTTCCCACCTTTCTCTCCCTCATCCCAACTAAATCCATGAATATATCCACCTCTTATGACTCCTCCCTTGATCTATCAATCCATTTTGACAAAGTCTTCTTGAGTCAGCTAACTAACCCCTCTTTTTCCTCCACCAAGTTGAAATGGTCTCCATCCTCATGGATGAGGACTCATCCTCAACTGTTGAGCATTTTGAACATTGAAAAAGTCCAAATGATCCTCCACCATTGGATCATTTTCTAGGATTCTATAAATAGTCTTGCAAATCTCCATTTTTAATCATCCTTTTTGAAATCACAATAATCCCTTTTAAAATCATAGAATCCATTTTTTGAATTAGAATCCTTTTCCATCATCAACCATCCCTTTTGGAAGAACTACATCTGGTCTAATATTCAGAACTAGACATTGTCTAAGTGGGTTATGCAGGTAGTGCTTAGAGACATGGGATCTCTAGGGTCAGCTCGACCCCCATATTCACTATCATTCATTTTGAGGAAATCTTACATCAAAATTAAATCAAAGTCATCTCTTTTGCATCCAAATGTGTCCCATTTCACCTTTGCATTAGAGGAGTGAGAACCACATTTTCATAGAATAAATCAAATCTGAATCACAATGGATGATTTTTATGTCTAAATTATGAAGGTTTTTTATTATTGTTTCTTGTATTTTTTGCTCTAAATCTGGTAGAATTTAGCTTCGAATATACTTTTTCTTTATCTTTGCACTTTTTAATTCAAATAGTAAGCCTCATGACCTACCATCTCCACTACCTCCCATGATGTCATTATTTGTTGTGGCTACTCAAATGTTCTCTTTATTATTATCTATTTCTTTCTCCGTCTACTTTGTTTTCAAACTATTGATGTGATTTCTATTTTCATGGTTGTGGTCCTTTTTGACCACTTTTTAGACTTTTCTCGAGGTGTCTTTACCCTTGGTGTGACTATGCTCGTGGGGTGTGACTTTTCCACTTGATATTTTTTTATGATTAGTGTTGTAACATATCTTATTTGATTAATATATAGATACTCTCTTCAATAAAAAACTAATTTGGGAAAGTGAAGACCATTATTTTTCTTATGAGCAATAAACATTCAAACTTCCATAACTTTCAGTCGACAACTCTTTTTTAGTTATTTTTTTAAAGTGCAAGTGTTTTTGAGTTTTACACATTGGCGATATTTTGATCTTTGTAAACTTGAAATTTTATATATTCAATAGGGTTTCATATAATTTTATTTATTTCACACTAAATTCAAAAAATACTTTCTAGTACAATGGATTAGTTTCAAGTTCTACTTCTTATTCCATTCAACTATCACAACTAGAAAGTTAAAATACAAATCCTCTTGAGGAGTAAAGGCTTACACTAGATCACTATGGGTACATAAATAGAACCTACATATAAATAAAAGAATGTGAAGTGGTACAATAAAATTGATGAAACCTACAGTCTACTATGCCTTTCTATGTCTCTTGACTTACTCTTTCATATTGAATCTTTTACTACTCCAAATCAAGTGTGGACCACATTGGAAGAAGTCTTTAGAAAATAAGACATAATGAGAATTCATGAGTTAGAGAATTAGATCATAATTCTGATCCCAAGTGATTTTAATATGATGTAAGACTTCACAATGTTCAAATCACTCAAGTTGTAGTTGAAACTATGTGGCATTGACAAAATGTATGATCAATTGATTCTTTAATTCCTTGCCAAATTAGGTTCTAACTATTCTATCTTTGTTTCTACCTTCTATGCCACCAAATGTGCCCTTGAAGCTACATGAACAATTTTATCCTTGGATTAATTTGATATTGAATTTACTCAATAAAAAGTAAGCTTATTCAAATGGGTACATTGAATCCCTCCAAATCACATGCCTTAATTATGAGTCATGACAAATAAAAGGCTTCTAATAGAAAGGAGAAGAAATAGATAAAGTAACTAGAGTAAATAAATGGTTAAAATATGATGTTAATTTAAAAGAATCAAAAGACTCCTTCTTTTCATATGGGAAACCCAAGAAAGAGTGACTCACTTGTGCCTAGTGCAAGAAATTTGGGCATGATGAATCCAAATGCATGGAGAAGCAGATTGACCAACTAAAAAAAGTAATCTAGAAGCATAATATCAATGTCCATAATTCTTCCAATTAGAGTCCATAATCATGTGAGTCTTCTAAGGCAAAATACAATAAAAAGTGTAAAGATAAGGGAAAAACACTGGTTGAAGTTGTGTCCCAACCTTCCACATGAGTAATTGACTCTAGTGTATCACACCACATGGCTTCACTAAAGGACATGTTTGTTAGAGAATTTAATGAATACATGGTGCTTTATTCACCCTATCTTACCTTGAGATTTAATAAATAATAATAATTTACTATTAATTTACGTGAGGTGAAAACCTCATGAAAATAAATAATTAAAGTATATTTGTTCAATAATTATCAATGTAATTAAATGTTTACTGGAGAAAATATGGGACCATTGGTTACAATGATCACCTCCATTCAAATTTCATTATAAATAGGATTTTATCCCTATTGTGAATTATGGTGAATTATTATCTCATTCAATCTTACTCAAGTGTTTTGAAAATGCTTTGTGAAGGTTATGGAGAGGAAGTGAGAAGGAAAAGTTTATATTGTATTGGATATAGTTTTTAAAATATTGAATATCACTTGTGGGGTTTTTTAATCTCCTAGAGGTTTTCCCATCTAATTATTTGTGTTATGTGTTATTTATCTTTGTGTCAATATATTTGTATATGCTTTACTTATCAATAAATCCTATATCTATTTTATACATCATGTATTACTTCAGATAATTTATCATGGTTTCAGTACTTAGGGAGATGTAGTTTATTGGCAAGCACGTTGTTTAAAATTCAAAGGACATTTTAGAATATTTTACAGCATGGCATTACCATATTATGGCCTTGGAAAAATATTAATTAATAATTATTTTTAATATCTCATTGATTCTTGTATACTGGGTCTCATTACCATACAAGCTTTATCCTAGCATTCAAATCATTCTTCAAACAATGAAAAAGTAACCAATATTCATTTTTTTAAAGTTTTTGACTAGATTGGCATCCTTTTATGGATATGTATGGATTATAGGATTGAAATTCTATTTTCTTGAGTTAGAGATTATTTTTGAAGGTGTTTTATGCATTTGCATATCAATTCAGGAAGATTCCCAAGGTTTCAATTGGTTTGGTGGCCTGTACATGCCCAAGTAAATTTTTAAAACTTCCTTGGGATTTAATTATTTCCCATATATGGATTCTAGTGCATATAAAAATTAAAAATAGTCTTTATTATTTTTTGATTTGATTTGAGGTGTTTAATCACTAATTTTCATCATCTTAAGCCTACCAAAACCTTTGCCAGACTCTTAGAGGTATTTTGATTGGTATTTTATTTTTTATAACCTCATTTGGAAATCCTTGTACAACCCATGTATAGCTTGAATAATTTAAAAAAGAAAAAAAAAAAAAAAAATCATATTTGATCTTCCTTTGCATGTTTCTCTTCTTTTAGTGGTTTAATCTTCATTTTTAGCATGTTAATCCTCCTGTTGAGCCTTTAGGAGGTTCAAATTTTTTTTTTGAATATTTTATCTACTTAAGGCACCATTGTATGGATTTTATATCAATATAAATATGATTTTTTTTTTTTTTTTTTTTTTAAGAAGCAAAATCTAATTTTGAAGCTTTTAGATGCTTCATTGCAAGGATTGAGGAAGATTTACAAAATTTTAGGTTATTTGGTAGCCTAATCAATTTACTATGAGCTTATCTCCATCACCTGGAGTGCCATAACCCAAATACAAGTATGTGGTTTTATTATATAGTTTTAAATATTAATTAAAAAATAATTTATTTTTTAATTCAAATTTTCCCATGCAAGCCACACATGGGTCCCACTTTATAAATAACAATTTACCAAAAAGTTATTGCTAGTAATATTTATTTATGATTTTTTTACATGCATAGAAATATTTATTTATACAATTTTTATTATTAAAATATCATAAAAAATAAGATTTAAATATATATTTGTGCATGTAAAATTTTAAGAAAGCTTGTAGAAAAGTTGGTGGTTGTAATTTTGTTATAAGCTTGCAGGTGGGGTGGTCTAGTGCTTAAAACCTTTTAAGAAAATTTATTTTGATCAAATTTCACTTTGTCAAATTAATTTTTTTAATTTAACTATTTTTCAATTCCATTTTTTGGTTTTCACGTTAATTTTTCTCATGTTCAAAACCCTAGTTGACCTATCGACCTTGTTTCGACATTCAATATTGTGAATATTTTGTCAAACATAGTTGTGTAACTAGTTGATCCTTAGGTTTTAGAATATTAATAACACATCTATGTGGTCCATTTTTTGTTTTTAAACCTATTAATATTTATTTTATAACATTTTTAATAATAGTATCAAGATGATCATTCTAAATGTGACTCTTCTGACACCTAGTTTTTTACAATTCTAAACCAAATTTTTATATTATTTGGCATGTGAATTGTGTAATTAAGTATATTTTAACTTTATATTTACTTTATTTTACAAAAATAGTATAAATCTCCTTAAAAAACTTATTTTATTAAAATTGTTCTTACATTAGTGTATTTTAACAACCCTTGTGATACCTTATTTTGTCGTAATCTTTCACAATTTTTTGCTTCATCTAGAATTAAATTCAAAAATTATTGTGTGTTTAAAAATTTAAATTTGTTGTAATATAAAATTAAGTTAAAATTAACACTAAAAGTTTTAATTTTTAAGCCTTTTTTTATTGTCTTGTTTAAAGGGAAGCTATGGCTTTGCCTCAATTTTTCTTAGATAAATCTGAAATGATTAATGCAAATAACTATAATATATGGAAAATTAATGTTAGAGATGAATTTATGGCTTAGAAGTTTGAAATATTGTTGGTGGGACTAAAAAATCCCTTTTATATGACATGTGACCCCTGATCTTACCAATGCATTTCAATAGAAATCGTATGAAGCTATATCTATTATGTTGAAGAGTGTTAAGGATGAATTTATTGTCCACATTGATAATTACGAGTATCTTATAGATGCTTCAAAAATCATTTAATACATACATGAGGGTACTAATCTCTTTAATATTATTAAGTTAATTCTTAAATTGCTAACTACACCTATGAAAGGTGATGAAAAAGTTGTGAATTTTTTTGATAAAGTTAAAAAAATTAAAGCTTAGTTAGATGAGTGTAATTATAATTTTATTCATGATAAATTAATTTATTTTATAAATTAATTAAATATTCATGAAAATTTTAGAAATTTTATTTCAATTTTGAATTTTAAGTATTAAACTGTGCAAGATTTCCCTGACCTTACCACCTTGTCTGTTATCTTAAATCAAGAAGAGTAAGTTATAACCAATTTTGATTCTAAAGAGAATGCCTCTTAGGCACTTCTCACCTTAAGTAATGTTTCTGATAAAAATAAAAACCATAAATCTAACCCTGATTCTACTAAAGGCAAATATGGGAATAAGAAATCTGGTAATAAGAATTATAAACCTAAGTTTAATAGAAATTGTAGTTTGTGTGATAAATTTGGTCATAGAAGAGAAATATATTATAAAAATAAGGATATAAATAACAATCAAACTTTTAAAAATAATGAAGGAAATAAATTTAATCAAAATAAGCAAAAGAATCTATTAAGGTATTATGTAAACATTATTATTGTATAACATAATTATTGTTTGGTTAACAATAATACATTTATATTTAGTTGGGTTTATTAGTTTAAGTTATATAGGGATATTTATGAAGATTATGGTGGAGATTTGATCTCCCCAAATATAAAAAATATGTTTCCTATATAATTGTAATCCTCCTGTATGGTTTTCATATGAAGAAAAAATAATACTGTTTGAATTATTTTCTTTGTTGGTATTCAGCTCTATACAACTCTAATTTTATCAATATTTGGTATTAGAGTGGGCATATGGTATTTTTTAGATTTGTGAGGGGCATCTACAATTTCTAGTTTTCCTAGTTGATGCCTTATTATTATTTTGTGTAGTATATTAATAGTGATTTGACTTTGTAGATTTACAAATTAAATTTAATTAGAGAAGAGAGTGTATGAGAAAGAGATATACGCTACCTTGGTGAATTTAAAATATTTAAAGTAGATTTAAAAAAAAAAATTATTTTAGTTCTCTACACTAGTAAACACATTTACAGACATACATGTGCTTTGTATGGATCCAAACATACTCAAAGATTGGCATCTCAACTGGTCTCATCATCTACATAGAAGCTTATAATAATATTTACAAGATCAACTACTCAGCTTGGTTTTAGCAGATCTGTTCAAAACACTGTTCTTTTTTTCCATATGACATTCTATGCATAATCATAACCATTTTTTGAGAACTCAATGAAGCACAATATCTTCAAGGAATATTTCAATGTTTTGAAAAAGTGTCTCAACTAAAGGCATGTAACCATGATATTCTACTCTGATGATATTTAAGATCCAAGAAATCCATTCTAAATCAACGTGTTCTTATGTTGTATATAGCAGTAGATCTATTTTTCTATCTAAACCATGTACATGTCATTTATTTTGAATAGTGAATAATGCATGTGGATAAAATATAATGGCTTATGATGTGCATAAGTTTGGACCTTTAATGATGATGCACTATCAAACAAGATCTGATGTTGAATGACGCCATCTCCAACTTTTAAACTTGGATGATTTCTTGGATGCCTCTCTATCATGTATCTCACATCAGACACCTCACACATGATAGACTAATACTTGTGCAGTAATTATTTTAGGTACTTAGATTTCTTTATTACTATAGTTATTTTATGTCCTTTATATTCTATTTAATAAAGCTAAGTTATTTTTTAATATCATATTTTTAGTTTATCCTAGTTTTTAGTTATCTTACTTTATAAAGTCTATGATAGCTTAATAATAGATTAATACTATATAGATGTAGTGGTTTTTGGTATGGTATTTGTCAAATTCAAGTTTTTAGTAGTAGTTGGTTTTATAGTTATAGTAAACACAAGTCCAAGCTTACCTGGGTCCATTATCAATTGTCAAAAATAAAATAAAAAATGTCAAAAGACAAAAAATGAGTCATTTGCCAAAAATATAAATAGTTGAGACATTTTTTTAAAAGAGTAAAAAAAATTTAAAAATAAAAAAAATTACTTCACAGATGCATTTTCACTTATAGGTGATGCCTAGATTGTGGGAAGGGTTTCTCCTCAACTAAGTGTCACAAATTCATCTACTGAGCAATCAACATCATTCATTATAGGAAGGAGGAAACAAAGGTTAGAGATTTTAGAGCCTCTTATTAGTCACCAATGATGAGGACCAGAAGTTTTGGTGACATTTCATGTGGTGCATTATTTTCAACATGATGTGATTTTTCATTTTTTTAGTGTGATGTGTTTTGTGCCAAATCAGATAATAACAAGGACAGTTCTCTAGTGGTAGTGAAAATCATCTATGCTATTTTTTTTTGGGTGGCAACAAATATTAACAAAGGCTGCATCAGATGACAATGAGGATTTGTTCCTCATGATTTTTTTTTGAGTTGTGTGTATTTTCATTCTCCTACTTGTTTAAAAACACCTCTGATATTTGGAGAAAAGGGAGAGTGTAGATATAATATAATGTAGAAAATTTTTGTATAAGAAGGCAACTAATTGCATAAATCCTCTAACTATAGAGATCCTTTGACTACCTTACTTATTTATGGAGATGATCAGACAGTGATACATTCATTATGGTCACATGGAGTAAATGCAAAATGTGTTTTTTTGCATAGTACTGGTCACGTATATCAAGATCCAAATAGCAATATTTAGATATTAGTATGTGTACCTACGAATATGTGTAGGCATATGATTCTATTTGGTCTAGTTCTTGATGATGCATATTCTTCCCATGCTCACATTAAGGGGGTGTAGCTATGATTAATAAAGTACACAAGGGGGTGAATGTTGAGGTATTGTGTAAACATTATTAATTTATAACATAATTATTTTTTGTTAAACAATAATATGTTAATAACTTGTGGTTACATTTATTAGTTAATAGAATATATCATTAATAACAATATATTCATATTTAGTTGGGTTTGTTAGTTTAAGTTATATAGGGAGATTTATGAATATGGTGGTAGAGATTTGATCTCCCCAAATATAGAAAATAGTTTTCTTATGTAATTAACATCCTCCTATATGGTTTTCATATGAATAAGAAATAATATTTTTTGAATTATTTTCTCTATTAGTGTCTTGTTCTCTGTAACTCTGATTTTGCCGATAGAATCAAAACCCTAATCAGGATAACAATCAAGATTCAAATGTTCTTTCTTTGTATGCTAATTTATTTTATTCAAATGCAAAAGAGTGGATTTTAGATAGTGGTTAATCACACCATATGATTTACTTATCTAATATTATGTTTTATTCTAGATATACATCTAAAATAATTTACTTAGGAGATAATTCATTTTTATAAGCAACTAAATAGGGAAAACTAATGTTTTCAAATGTTACTATAAATGATGTTTTTTATGTACCTAAGCATAAAAAGAATTTGATATATTGTTCTCAACTTACAAATGATAATTTCATTATAACATTACTTAAAGATAACTGATCCATTATAATTCAATCTTGTTCCTTGATTGTTGAAGGTGTTCAAAAGAATAGTTTATATATCTTTTATCCTTCTTCTACATGTTTTCTTTCATCACATAGTAAGAATAAATCTCAATTATGGCATGAAAGATTAGGAACTGTTAATTTTAGAAGTTTACATGATATGTATTCAAATAGTCTTGATATTGGACTTCCTTTTATCCTCTCTCATCATGAAACTTGTGAGTGTTTCTTACGTGGTAAGCTACATACTAACCCCTTTCACAAGAATCATGATGCAAATTCCTCACATCTTTTAGAATTAATTCATAGTGATGTTGTAATACCTATTGATGTTGTATATCTTAATGGTTATCTATATTATGTTAAGTTTATTAATGATTACACTAAAATTATCTGGTCATATTTCATTAAAAAGTAACTTGATGTGTTGTTTAAATTCAAGGAATTCAATGCTAGTGTTGAAAATGCATATGATGTTCTATTAAGAGATTAAGAACTAATAATGGTATTAAATGTTAAGCATGAAATATACTGAGAGGGGGGGGGTGAATCAATATATTATATATCTTATAAAACTTTCCCTTTATCAAATTTCACTTAATCAAACATTCAAGATATGTAATAAACTTCAAACAATAAACATCACAAAAGATAGAGAGAGACACTAAATATAACATGGAAACCCAATGTGTAAAAAACCATGGAGAACAATCTCAAGTATATTCGTGAGAAACAACCGACAAGAGCACCATAACCCTTTGCCGAGTACCAACCTCAGCTACAATTTGTGAGCACCAACCCATAGGAGCTTCAAACCCCTTTGCCAAGCACCAACCCAGCTACTATTCTTGAGCACCAAAACACAGGAGCACCAACCCCTTTGCCGAGTACCAACCCAACAACAATTCATGAGCACCAACCCATAGGAGCACCAACCTAGCAACAATTTGTGAGCACCAACCCACAGGAGCACCAACCCATTTGTGTATACCACACACCTATCTCTCAATGTTGCTATCTCAACAAATGATAGTTCAATACAACATCTCTTTCCTCTCTCTCACCTTTGCTCTTCTAAGCTAGATATAACAAATACAAATCATATTCATCTCTCACAATTGCTCTTCTAAGCTAGATATTACAATATCAAATCAGCTTCTATCACTCAACTATATTAAAAATGGCTTCTCAAGCCTTTATTTATAGCTTTCCAAATGACCTTTGGCCTTCCCCCTTTGTGACCCTTCAATCCTCATGGAAAATGGCACCAATCTTGGATGACCCTTCATATTCAAGCCTTTGAAAAGTCATGTGGTGACCCTTCATGATCAAAAATGTCCTTCCCACTTTTGTCCTTATCTTTGGTGACTCTTCATATTCCTCAAAGTGTCCCTTCATGACAAATTGTGCCCTTACTCTTTTGTCTTCACTTGGTGACTCTTGGTATTCCCCAAGATGACTCTTCATGGAAAAATGCATCCCATCCTTCTTTTATCTTTACCCCATGGCTCTTCGACTTCTCCATGGGCCCTTATTTTGTCTCATATGCAACCAAAAATATATTCATTAATATTAAATAAATATTAACTCATATTGGCCAAGATAAACAACATTAAATGCAATGGGGCCTATATCAACAATAATAATAGACCTTTGACATCAATGACAATATTTCCAACAGTGAATATATTAGTACATATTTTGATTATTTTAAAATTATATATGATTTTAAAATGGAATTGATAACTCCCTATTCCCCTTAACAAAATGGTATTTATGAAAGGAAAAACCTCACCATTATTAAGATGACCATAATAATGTTGCATTCTACAAATGTTCCTCCTAGGTCTTATGGACCAAAGACATGAATACTAATGTACATATTTTGAATAATAATATCTACTTAATCTTTGTATTTTGATTCATAAAAAATACATGTACTCTCATAGCATTTCATTTGATTTGATAATTTTTTTACTGTATAAATAATAACTATATTGATAGTGTCTCATTTACATTGTATTTGTTAGTAAAATGATTTAATTGGACTATTGAACAATGTTTATTACAATTGTATTGTAATAGATATATTTTTATTAGATGAGAAAGTAAAGACAATATTTATTATTTTCAATTCATATGAGTTAGCATAAGAAATACATTATGTGCATAACATAATATTTAATTTGAAAAAATGATCATGTTTATTTATTGTATTTGGTATAAATATCATGCTTAGTGAGTTTGGATCTTTTGTGTTTCAATTGATTAGATAATCTAATTTGATTATTTTATCATTTGATTGTTTATTATAACATCCTTATATGCTTTTTTTGATAATAAGACATGTTATCAAATTTAAAGTGTAAATGGAGTTTGTATTATTGGCTCTTCATCATTTACTTTACTAATCATTATATTCATACATCTCTAATTTTATTTGTTTTGGTCTCATATATGTTTGATTGGATGATGGAATTTCTTGCTAAAATTATATATATTTGATGTATGAGAGGTTATAACTCAATCTTTTGTTGAAACATATTAAACTTGAAAAGTTTTTGAATAAAATTCAAATGATAAAATGAGTTATTACTAATAGGATATCTAATGTTTGGATACACTTAGTATCATTTTATTAGTAAATTATTGTATGTGCATCATATGATAATTGGAAACACTCATCTTGTAAATATTGGAGATGTCCAATAATGAATTGCATACAATAATTTATTTATTTTCACTAAGTTTGTAATCAAAGTAGTGAATTTATTTGCCTAAAATATGACATGATTGTTTTAAAATGTGTTTTACCATAGAAAAACATATGTCATATTTTTATGTATGTTGTTATTGTGATGCTAACCATATAATGCTATTATGAATATACTTTTAGATATGTGTTTAAGTTTTGTGTATGTGCACAACATCAAAAATTTAAACATACTGAATTTTATGTGCATTTCATCTGAGAGAAAGTCCTCAATGGTGTCAGGAATCTAGAACAACAAACATGCTCTGATCCCACTTGTCAGGATGCAAAACTGGAAGCATACAATTGATTACCAAACTTCAAGCAACTTAAATATGCAGAAATAAACCAGATTCATCAAGTAACTAGAATTCAGAATAACACAGCATATGAGAGACAATACACAACTTGTATTAACACTTTATACAAAAAAGAATATAATAAAGAAGATGCCACTTCTTCTCCACCACCTTACAGAGGTTTCCCACACCTCAAGTGAACAGAAAATCTTCTCCCCAAAGCTCTCCCTCTCACAGGTCCCAACACCCAACTCAAATACAGAGTTGGTGTTCACCTCCCATGCTCCACGCACACCACAAGTGCTCCACGCACTCCACAAGTACTCAAGGTACTTCAAGTAGATCTCCCATGAATCTGCAACAACCTGCAATTCAACAGACCATACTTATGGAAGGAACTTCCTTGCCTTCCTCTCTTGCTCTATCTGAGTACACACCTGTACTCCAAGTAGATCCTACCTAATACTGCTCCCTGTTGTGTTGCTGTCTATATGACCTTGCACACCTGCAAATCAAACAACGGTTCTGCTCACCTGTGAACCTCGACCTTGCACACACATACACCTGCAGATCAATGATCTTACTTACCATGTAGATCTCCTATATAGGCCATGCAACTGTGACCAAGATCCTACACTCCTGAAGAACCCAGCTGGCTCTCCAATCCAGCACCAACACACCTGGTACTGAGGCACTAGGAGGAATGCACCATTGCTCTACCTCACACACAGAAGGAGCTTATAATTATGCTCTCTTACTCCCTAGCACACTTTTCCAATACAACCATGAGTCTATTATATAGATCTCATCCAAACAAGAATTAGACATCTAATTACAATAATTAGATCTGCAGCTCTCAGTCTAAAATTAGATCTCTTCATGCAAACACTTGGTTCGTTAGCTAACTGCCCGTAAATAGCTCACAGTCGAACCACACAGGCGACCGACGTCAGTCCCTATCTGCCTGGAGGTGACCGACGTCAGCCGATATATGACCGACGTCGGTTGCTTCTCTTTGCTATCCTGCCGACGTCGGCTGATCAGACCGACCCCAACTTCTCTGCAACTCAGCAAACTTCAACAACCTCCTCTCCTGTTTGCATCAGTGAAGCTTTTAGCTCCACAATCTTAACAATCTCCCACTTGGAGATAAACAGTTGCACTATACCTGTACCTATACCCCGTCTAATCTATTTCCTAGTTTGTATCCCTCTTCAAGCTCCCACCTGAAGACAACCCACCACACATCCCGTGGTGTACCTCCTGTCATCTGAGTAACCTGCCACATCCGAACCTACAACACCATGTAGTGAAGTCCTGACCCTGCATAGCAACACCTGCTGCCGGTCCCTCTCAGAAACCTGAGAACCCACTTCCCTAAATTGGCTCCTAACTCTGACAGCTCCCACTGCATGGGAATACTCAGGTCTATACCAGACCTCATGTGATTTCAGACACTGTACCTGTCCAGCCCTTAGTGTGCTCCAGTTCTGCATCTCGAACCTCGTCAACACCTGATTCACATCAGCTCCCACTCGAGACAAAATCAACCTGTGATCTCCATGCCTCCCATGTCAAAGAATTCCGCTGCTCCAAACTCCTCCTGACATGCCACTAAACTAATCTTACCCTTAGCTCAGCAAAACCCTGTATGTACTAACCTTGCTAGCAAATATACCATCCACATACAGCAATAGAATGATGTCGCAACTCATCATCCCCTTGGTAAGACAAACCACAGTAGATACCCTGACATTGACTGAAGCCATGTTTCGTCCTCCACCTGTCAAAACCTGTACCACTGTCCTGCAGCTCCACAAGACCATATGCCCTGGTCTTCCGTCTCACGTATCCATTCTCTCTATTCTTCTACTAAGGCATCCATTCGTCTCTGTGCTTCCATCCAGCTGGCAAACCTACCAAAACTCCCGTCTGGTTCTGCATCATAACCCTGCCTAGCTCACACTTGTTTCCTAGATCCTTCTTGCTCTATAATCAGCAACAAGTATGAAGAAGAGGAACACGAATTTGAGGGCCTACTTACGCCTTCAATCCTCCATATGGGTGTTTGAGACTCCTTGACAGCATGCTGTCCACCCAAAATTTGTTACAGTGACCGACCTCGGTCACTCCACAGTCTGCATCCGACCGACGTCGGTTCCATGCATCTGTACCTGACTACCAACCTGCCAGCGCTGGTGTCCCTGCTGTCGACGTCGATCCTCCTGACTGACATCAGTCTTACATACTGCCGACGTCAGTCCCATGACCGACGCCGGCCTTACCCTACCTGACACTGCCAGCTTCGGTCTGCACATGACTGACATCGGCACCTGTTTGTTCGACGCCGGTTCCTCCTGATCGACGCCGGTACCTGTGTTCGCCTGTGAGTGATGACTTTTTACCCGCGAGCTCCTTTGGATCAATCTCCATGTCCAAACTACCCTGCTCAGATGTATCCAGCCTCATCCACTAAACTCTGTCTGCCATCTCCTCCAAGAACACCAAGGCTTTCCAGTTCTTAAGCCTGTCAAATATATCTGTCTTCCACTTAAGAACATGCATCTCCTTCCTACTCGTGTGACCAAGCCTACGAAGCCACGTCTCTGCAATAGAAGAAGAATCAGTAATATAAACAAGTAGATAAAGTATACCTGTTTTCTTACCACCAGCTAATTCAAGTGCTACCGCTGTGAGAGTTCTTGTGCATCTCTCATCACCCAATTTTTCTGAAGAAATTAGCCATATCTCCAGACCTGGGACCTGCATGACCTTCATCAACACCTGTGTGTTGGCCGCCTGCAATTTCAGCTTCACTTCTCCTTTGCCAATTCTTTGGCAAGGCTTACCAGATCCTCTACCTGGGGCTGCATGGAAAGAGGCAACTGAATCTTTTATCCAAGATTCAACTTTATCCAAGAAACCTGCAAACACATCCTGTGCAACAACACCTGCTACATCTGTATCTTCAGTTTCTTCATGCTGATCTGTTACCAACCAGCAATGTTCTTTTACTTGCTCTTTCTTTCCATCAGACCGTGAGTAACCGTCTATGCTTTTCAACTCCTCCATTCTTAGCTTACTTTGATCTGCCATTGCTCTACTCCCACTCGATCAAAAACCCCTGAGAGTGCCCTGTAACCAAACACAACCTGCTTCCTGCAACCTTAGCTCTGATGCCACTTGTCAGGAATCTAGAACAACAAACATGCTCTGATCCCACTTGTCAGGATGCGAAACCGGAAGCATACAATTGATTACCAAACTTCAAGCAACTTAAATATGTGGAAATAAACTAGATTCATCAAGTAACTAGAATTTAGAATAACACAGCATATGAGAGACAATACACAACTTGTATTAACACTTTATGTAGAAAAGAATACAATAAAGAAGATGCCACTTCTTCTCCACCACCTTACAGAGGTTTCCCACACCTCAAGTGAACAGTAAATCTTCTCCCCAAAGCTCTCCCTCTCACAGGTCCCAACACCCAACTCAAATACAGAGTTGGTGTTCACCTCCCATGCTCCATGCACACCACAAGTGCTCCACGCACTCCACAAGTACTCAAGGTACTTCAAGTAGATCTCCCATGAATCTGCAACAACCTGTAATTCAACAGACCATACTTATGGAAGGAACTTCCTTGCCTTCCTCTCTTGCTCTATCCGAGTACACACCTGTACTCCAAGTAGATTCTACCTGATACTGCTCCCTATTGTGTTGCTGTCTATATGACCTTGCACACCTGCAAATCAAACAACGATTCTGCTCACCTGTGAACCTCGACCTTGCACACACATACACCTACAGATCAATGATCTTACTTACCATGTAGATCTCCTATATAGGCCATGTAACTGTGACCAAGATCCTACACTCCTGAAGAACCCAGCTGGCTCTCCAATCCAGCACCAACACACCTGGTACTGAGGCACTAGGAGGAACGCACCATTGCTCTACCTCACACACAGAAGGAGCTTATAATTATGCTCTCTTACTCCCTAGCACACTTTTTCAATACAACCATGAGTCTATTATATAGATCTCATCCAAACAAGAATTAGACATCTAATTACAATAATTAGATCCGCAGCTCTCAGTCTAAAATTAGATCTCTTCATGCAAACACTTGGTTCGTTAGCTAACTGCCCGTAAATAGCTCGCAGTCGAACCACACAGGCGACTGACGTCGGTCCCTGTCTGCCTGGAGGTGACCGACGTTGGCCGATATATGACCGATGTCGGTTTCTTCCCTTTGCTATCCTGCTGACGTCGACTGATCAGACCGACCCCAACTTCTCTACAACTCAGCAACCTTCAGCAACCTCCTCTCCTGTTTGGATCAGTGAAGCTTTTAGCTCCACAATCCTAACAAATGGTGATATAGATCTGTAGTTATATCCTCCAAATGAACTAGTGGCAAATATCTTCATAAAGCCACTTAGTGACACCAAGTTTTGATAGTTTCATGAAATTTTAGGCCTCTCAAAGTTTACATTGAGGGGGAGTATGCATGCTAATGTTAAATCTTTACAACCATGTGTTACTTCTTGTTTCTCTATACTTATTCTCATTATAAAGCATTGTAAAATTCATGTGAAAGTTATGTGATTTAATTAAAATTTGTCTGGAATTTTTAATTTTGTACCCCAATACATTATAAACATACTTTTTAATGGATGTTCTTATGTTATAAAAGGATCCAAATATGCTTAGTGATTATTCATGATAAACTATGAGGTTCTCATGATCATGTTGTCCTAAACTTACTCTTGAGTAGTTTATGGATTATAATTATTTTTGTTTCAAAAGGTGTTGTTTGGCATAATGAAAGTTTTTAAATCCTTCATTTGTGTACATAGTATAATTTTTTTTAAGTTGACTATGACATTTAAACCCACTTAGCATTAAGGGGGAGTGTTAGTGAATTTAATGAATAAGTGGTACATTATTCACCCTTAGCTTACCTTGAGAATTAAATAAATAATAATAATTCATTATTTTTTTACATGAGGTGAAAACCCAATGAAAATAAATAATTAAATTATATTTGTTGAATAATTATCAATGTAATTAAATGTTCATCAGGGAAAATATGGGATTGTTGGTTACAATGGTCACCTCCCTTCATATTTAATTATAAAGAGTGTTTTACACCTATTATGAATTACAGTGAATTATTATCTCATTTGATATTACTTTAGTGTTTTTAAAAGGATTTTGGAATGTTATGGAGAGGAAGCGAGAAGGAGAAGTTTATACTGTATTGGGTATAGTTTCTCAAATATTGAATATCACTTGTGGGTTTTTTTTAAGCTCTTGGATGCTTTCCCACCTAATTATCTATGTTATGTGTTATTTATCTTTGTGTCAATTTGTGAGTATATTCTTTGTTTATCAATACATCCTAGATCTATTCTACACATAATGTTCTCAATTTATCGATGTTCTTATTCTTGGATTTTTGTTTTATGCCATTCATCTTGTTGGGTGATGATACTTCTACAGTAGTTAGTGGGAATGATGGGAAATTTCATGATGTTGTATGTGTTCCCTCCTTATCTAATAATCTCCTATGTTTTTATCATATCACTCACATTAGTTTAGGAAAGAGAGTTGAGTTCACACCTAATTCAATAAATATTAAGGAATGAAATAATGACTACATTGTTGCATTTGGAAAAGTAGATCACTAGTCATGATTGTATACTTTCTCACATTTTACTCTGATCAACCCTCTACTAAACTTATCACTCATTTAGATAGGGTGAGTAAACTATTACATGAGATATTCAACCATCTAAACTATCACTACCTAGAGTAACTTAGCCATCAAGACATGGTTTTAGGGTTCTTACAAGTTAAATTTTCTAATTGAATTTTCTAGGGTTGTGTTGGCCAAAATTGGCCTACATAGTTTTTTTTTACTATATGAATCATACCACTCTCTTAGACCATTTAGTAACCTTCTAACCCCATGATTAGTCTCTTTCTAGTCCTGACTTGATGATGTATGACAATATCTAAGAAGGTACTGATGTGATGTGAGGAGATAAGTAGAGTCCTTATATAGTGGATGATATAATGGGGTAAGATAAGACAAACCTCATAACCATACCACATGTCACTTGAAATATTTTGAAATACTTTAAGCAATCTTTAAGATGGATTTGGAGATTTTGAGGAAAAGGCTTAGAAATGGGTCTTAAATTGCAAATGAAGAATCTAATAGGTTTTTAGTGTGTTATAGCATTAAAAGGTATTAATTATGTATGCACATAGTCTCAAAGATTATAATGGGTCAAAAACAAGGTCTAGAGAAGCTATTATACCCAAGAGACCCCCAAAAGTGCATTAGATGACTTAAGGGTCCTCAAAATAGAAACTAAGTGAAAAAGTAACTTTTTGAGGAAGTAAAATTGGGTTTTAATTATTCCCACCTCATTATGGAGTGTGTTACCTATTTTGGCATGTTCAAGACCATTTCAAGTCATTTGGAGTGGATGAGAGGAGTTTGGGAGCAAAAAGGTGCATTTGGAGCCTTTTGGAGCTTTGGCAGAACAAATTTTTGAGGGTTTTGATTAATTTAGGGGATAAAATATCATTTTTAGGAATCCATGGTGTCCCTAATATCCTCTCATAGGCATTTTAAATTATATTTAAGCACAGTAATTAGAAGTGGTAAGGAAAACATATTAGATGCAAACTAGACATGAAATAGGTTTTCTACCATTAATGGAGGTCCAAGAATTGAAGAAGGTTTCCAAAAATAAGGAAAAATAATTTAAATAATATAAAATATTTTCCAAGTGTTTTATTTCATAATCAAGCTTCTGGTTCTTCATACTAAGGAAAAACCATTTTGGGTAGTCTTGGACAACTCTAAAAGAGCCTTAGGTTTTAACTCAGTACGGTCAAGAGAGAGAAACTTAGGTTATAATATTTTGGTTAGTGATAGGGATCATAATTTCCTTCCATTTTTTGGTATTTATGGTCTATTTCATGTCCCCATATTTATGAACAATTGCTAATAGGTCAAAGGTGTCTAATGGCCTAGTCATCCAGATAGGGTCTAATTTTTCTTTTGTTGCTTCACTTTATAATTCAATGAGAAAGAATGGTTTTATGGGAGTTATTACAGGGTCAAATAGTACCTATTAAAATTGGTTTCATCAACTAATTCCTAATAAAAAGGTGCTTATGTCATAAAAACTATTTTTTTAGTATCCTTGTGAATGGTCCATTTGATCCATTTTGGAGCGAAACCTGAGTTAGAAGAATACTAGAAAATCCACCTCCTCATGACACATAAAATTAGTCAAGTTATATTTTATCATCAATCCCTATTAGTTCATAAAAACATTGATCGGTCAAATGAGGACTAGTCTTGCATGGAAAAACACCATCTACAACAGTCTTTGTCTTGTCTCAAAGTGAAAGGAGGTAATGAGTATTTTCAAGAGGTTAGTTTGAGTTGAATTCATGAGAACCAAGTGATGAGGGAATAATTATTTTCAAATTTACAATGAAAATGGATAAATACAATCATATAAATCTTACCTTACTTAAGAAACAACTTTAAAAATCTCTCATTAGCATACATTAAGTTTTTAGGTGCCTTACAAGAGACTAACCATATTATAATGAAGATGATAAAACTAGTTTAACATCCTCTGAGATGAAAAATATCAACTTGAAGGTTTTGGGGAGGCCTAGGTTCATCCACTATGCATATGGTCAAATTATCACCTTCACTGCCATGTATCTTGCAATGTACACTTACAGTTGACTCATACATAGTACAGAGCAAGTGGAAGACATATGTTGAAACTTGTTTGGAACTTCATTAAGGTATTAAGGTGTTGAGAATACCATGGCCATCATAATTAATCCATTGAGTAGAAAACAAACTCAAATCATATCCATAATTAGAGAAGGTGAAGTTTAGGGACATGTTACCTTTATTTCCTCAAAATAGGGCCTTATCCACATTTGGTGATATCATATAAAAGGGTAAAATGAATTATATATGATTTTGAATGTTTCCATGAGGTGATCCAATATTAGGGGCAGTGAGTTGATATGGCAGGTGGTTGTTTGATCAAAGGAATATGATGTTAGGAGACCTCCATTCTAGAATTTTTTATGTTGTAGAAGGATAGTGTTCTCTACATTAATTTGAACTCCAAGTAACCTTATATCCCTTAAAAAGAAAGAAAAAGTATATATCCATAGAAAGTGATATTATTTAGTGAGAAGGACAATAATATATCTAAGGACATTCATATAGGTTGAAATATAGGGTTTGGCCCAGACTACAACCTAAAGATACCCTTATGGTTTGAGATGAACATCTGTAGTTGGATTATAGCATGATAGTGAGATAAAACATGGTGGTTTGTAAGTATTTCCTAGCATGGATATGGTATGAATATACCTAAGTTAATTTAGGATGGTATGGATTATTTCAAGAAGATGGTGGAGTATTAACACAAGGTCTAAAAACTTAGCTTAATGCATACCTACAACCATCTTTTGGCTTGAACAATGGTATCAAGTGGAAGGGTAATATATGAATATAATAGAAAAATATGGTACATAGGTAAAATATAGGTGAAGTTTTATAGGTAAGTGTGTAAAGTTTTTTTCTAGTCAAGTTTAATAAGATCAAAGGGATACGTCTACATCACAAAGTCAGGGTTTTGAATAAGCCTAAATTTTAAAACAACAGTGACCTACAACCAAATAGGTGAACCATGATTAAGGGTGACTTAAAGGGAGTTCTTACATGATTTATAAATTCAAGGAGGTTGTTTTTTTAATTTTGGGAAAACATAAACTTATAAGAATGAAAGAATAAACCCCTAGTTTTGAAGGTTGGCTCAAATAGACCATGTTTTCTGTGTTCATACATTGCTTGTTGATTGTGCAACATGTTTCATGGGAGGAATTAATAAAGAAAGGTTATAATGTTTCCCTAAGTTTAGTCAATTTTTTAAGTTTTATTTAGGCTTATTTTATCTATCCATGTGTTTCTTTATTGTTACCTTGTATGAAAAGTACAAACAAATGTATATAATGCTTGTTTCTTACACAATCCAATAGGATCTTTATTGGAAAAGAGGATCAGAGGAGGTAGGAAGGTGATCTAATGGTTTTATAAGGTGTAAGGGGTTAAAATAGATCTTAAAAACTTCTAAAGAGGTAAAAAATACCCCTCAAAAGTAAAAAATAATTTATTACCCCTCTTGAGCCTGTGTGAAGAGAGAAAACCCTAAATTATGATTTTGAAGGAAAAAACATTTCTTAGGGGTTTTACCTAGGAAAAAGGCTATAAATTTGTAATCTTGTGTGCCTCCATGTACTTAAAGAGTTTAAATAGGTATCAATGTGGTATTATTAGGTATAGCACGGTAATTTAGCACTATGTTAAAATAGCCTACCAAGAAGCCTAATTAAGAAGACCTATTACTAGAAGGAGGGTTTAGAGAGGGTAGAGGTCATTGAGACTAAGTATCCAAGGTGGGCATAATGATAATATTGAAAACTAATAAAGGAATTGGTTTTCATTAGGAGGACTATTTTTAATTTTTTGAGATGGTTAATGAAGGTATGCCTATCTCTAATATAGGGGTTTTAAGAAAAATAGAAAGAGGGCTTTATGGTATGAAGGGTTTATAACAATATGTAATCATAGAATGAATTAAATTTTGACTCAAGGGAATTTAAAAAAATAAACACAATAAAATTCACCTAACCAGTACTTTTACATAGTGAGTACCCTATTTTTCACACAAACCACATCTTGTGTGCAAAGGTCCAAGGCAAGAATAAATGTAAGAGTATGAGAAGTTTCAAGGGTATTGATTTGATTAAATACCATCATGGTTTCAAGAAAGACAAAGGTTTGAGGAGTGAAAACTATGAAGTTTTTGAAATATTATAAAGTACACATTCCTATAAACCCTTACACAGTCAAAAAAAGTACATAGTCCTTTGTGTTTTGGTGATGAGTAAAATTAACAAAGTGATGCCTTGGAGATGCTTTCAAACTCTATAAAATGAATTTTGAGTGCTCTTGGCCACTTTTAGGCCTATACAAACCTAAGTTAGGGTTTCTAGAGAATAACCCTCATATCTCAAGTTTGAACCCTTGAAAATGGCCAAAACATGGTAGTTTAGTGAATTGAGGAATTTTCAAAAGTATTAAGGTGGTTTGGGGTCTATACAACATTATACAGAACATATATATATAATTGTGTTGTAGTTAGGCTTGGAAACCTAATACAATGCAAGGGGGTAAAGAAAAGGTGATGATGCCTAAGGAATTGAGAAGTGAAACTTTGTAATAAACTGTATGATAGAAAAGGGTGCTCAAAAATATGATTGGGTCAAATAAATGCTATTTGTTCATAGGGAGGCCTAATTAGTGAGACCATTATAAGGGAAAATGCACTTACACAAGGGATGGAGATGGGAATCTTCTTGAGAAGTGATATGGAGATAGAGGGTGGTCAAAGAAGGTCTTAGTTGGCAAAGAGGACCTGTAGAATCTTCAAACCAAGAGAAACATAAGAAAGAATGATACAATCATAGAGGTGAGGTTATAGAGGTTCAAGGTGTGTAATAGAGAATGGATTGAATGATCCTTGTGACTAAGGTGAATGTAATGGTATTATGGAAAACTAGTAAAGGAGTTAGTTTTCCATCTATGGGAGATCTGTGCTAATTTAAAAAAGGCAAAACTTGGAAGTCTTAGGACTATTATAGGTTATTGGAGACTAAAGGGTCACCATAATGCATGGATAATAATTAAGGTGATAAAATCAATGTATATCTCAATAAGGATACAAAATCAAGGTCTTTAATGGCTCAATAAACTTAAGACAATCATAT
This sequence comes from Torreya grandis, assembly GCA_037957365.1. Taxonomy (NCBI): domain Eukaryota; kingdom Viridiplantae; phylum Streptophyta; class Pinopsida; order Cupressales; family Taxaceae; genus Torreya; species Torreya grandis. The sequence goes on along the minus strand of JARHVA010005152.1, from coordinate 728,875 downwards.
ATAGTTATCCTATACACAATCATATGTATAGTCAAGTAGGTAAACAATTCAAAATAGTGGTTTCCAAGGTTTTAGGCCCTCAAGGGAGATTGTCAAGTTTTATATATAATTGGAATTTTATTAGAGACTTTGGCTCATATTGTTACTTGTTTCAAACTCTCCAAACTTTCTTAATCTCACACTTCCTTTTCAACAAGGACCTACAGGCATAAGGAAGGTCATGTACATGTAGAAAGAAAGACTCAAGAGTAAGGGAATAATGTAATAGCATGAAATAGACATTTATTATAAGGATATGCATATAAATATTGGTATCAAGACAATACAAAGGAAGAGTCATGTTATTCATGGAAACTTTATATAGTCATACATATAAGAATTCACTTACAACCCTATTTGTACACAATCAATTATGAGATTCTTGAAGGAGCTTAGGTTATACATGAGATTTATGGGGTTAAAGGTTGAGAAATGAAGGGTTAAATAATTAAAGGAGGATTTTAATGATAATTTAAAATAATATTAACCTTTTTATAACATAAACCAAGGCAAAGGGGAAGAGAACTTAGTTTTGAAACTTGACCAAGATGGCAACATGTCACTAGCTTTTGGTAAAAGAAGTGTATAGGCCAAAATATGCATATTCTAATAATTAAATTTGGTGGAGAGAATAATAATGAAATAATATACATATAAAAAATATTTTTAAAGTTTTTTGATAAGGTTAACCATTAATTGTTTTAGCATAGTCAACCCCATGTCTAATCACGATCAACATTAGAGCCTATCTTGGAGGAATTGGCCATTTTGGGGCATCTAAAGGTCAAGTAAAAGCATTAAATTTGGTAATAATGGTATAAATTAACAATAAAATAATCCCATTCAATAATTAAGGTCATAAAAATGGTTAAAATACTTTAAATTCTTACACAATCCTCTTGCAGTCAATAGGCAACCATTGGAGATCAAACAAAGCTTTTATCAGTTTTGAGTGATAATGAGGATTTTAAGCCTTAGAGAGGTATTAAAATGGTGAAATGTGATTTTGGAAAATTAATTTTATATATTTAAGTGATAATATTAAAGCTTTAAATGAAAAAATTCCTTGAGGGCAGGTGTCGGCATGAAGGAAACAAGAAGCCAACTCAGGGTAAAGTTTGAGAAAATTCATCTACAAGTCAAAGTATTCATTATCAAATATTTAAACCTGGTATAATTTGTCCTCATGACATAATATAAATATATATAATATTTTTAAGGTATTGTGACAAGTGTAATTTCCCACTGTTTTGACACAATCCCCTCCATGTCTCATCAGAGTCACCATTGGTGCAGGCATGTTTCTTAGAGGTTAAAGGTATAAATGAGGGTTTAAAAATTAAAAAGGGTTTTAAAATAATAAAGGTATTATTTTAAGTATATTAAACAAATTTAAATAGTTATCATAGTCAAAATTCCATCCAAACATGTGGGTAAGCTAGAAACCCCACATGCAGTCTCAAAGGCATAAAGGGCAAAGTTGGATTTTGATCATTTAGGATAATGAAAGTTGAATAAGTTAAGGAATATTTAAAAATGGTTTTTAAACCAAATAAAATACTACATGTGTCCAAGATCCCCAATATTCAGATTTGGTCAATTAGGCCTTAAAGCTTATTTGTTAACCTGTATTACCAAAAGACACCCTCAGACCTTCAAATTCTAGGTGACTTCATGAAGAGGTATTATGAGATGTTTCAGGTGAAATTAAGATTATTTAAATAAAATAATATAAATGTGAAGTTCAAATTTATCCTTTGAAGGAATTCAAGCTTTTTAGGCTTAAGACACCTAGTTTTAGCCCCTCTTTAGATGCTTGTATCTTTCATACCATGAAGAGTTAGGCCAAATAATTTTAGTATGTTTTGAGTAACTATATATTTTTTTAATTAATTATGAATTTATGTTGGTCAAGATAATTATTTTTATGAACAATCACTAAGAGCATAAGCATGTCTAGAATTCTTACAAACCCTATAGGTAATTATCTTTACGTATGTATATTTTCATACCTTAATCATGGGAGCCTAATATTATCAAGGATTTTGAATGGGTATATGTAATAAATATACATGTATAAAATAGGTGGAATGGGATTCTACATTTTATTAAAAATCATTAATAAGGTGAGCCTATCTAGGCCGCCAAAGGATCTTCTTGACTAGTTTGGGGTTTTTGGATTCATAGGCCCATGAGATGACCTAAAATAACTTGGAAAACACATATAAAGTGTAAATTACTATATAAATATCGTTTATAACCTATTTTTAATAATATATTGGTACGTTTGATTGCCTAATAGGCCTAAAATGGTTTAAAAATGCCTATTTTTGTAGGTCTTTAAACATGAAAAATGGTTTAAAGCCTTGAAAGTGAACTAATGGGACTTGAAACACCATTATAAGACACTTTCATGCCTTCCCAAGGGATTATATGGTGATTTGATGAGCTAAATGGTTGAAAACAAGTTTTTTGACATTTTATGAATTTTTGTAGATTTAATGGTGATTTCCACCATTGTTTCAAGACTTGAAAGTGGTCTAAAATTTGTATTCTCCATCACATGCATGATATGTATGTCTATAAGTCTTATACACGTCCATAATTAGTTATTATGGTTCCAAATGGTCTTAGGAGTAGGTTTTAGGGCATTTGGTTAAGGATAGCTCAAACTTGGAGACCTCCATCAATGGAATTCAAGAAATTTTTAGGTTTCATGGAGTTTATTGAAGGTTGGAGGAGATAATATGATTTGATAATAAATTAAGACATAAAATTTAACCTCCATGGTTAGTTAGGCATCAAATGCCAAGCTCACTAACCATTTTCCAAACATCTTCTAGAAGTGCAAGTGGAGGGGGATGTAGAATTCCAAGAGGAGAAGTTTGGAGGTTGAGAGATTAATTGGAACATTTAATGTGTTCTCCAAGTCTTTGGAAACTTTTCCCTTATGAGTGTGTCATGACATCATCATCCTCAAATGTTTTCATCTTCTAGTGTCTTTCTAGGCCAATGAGAAGGCTTGAAGACATTTTGGACTAATGAAGGTTAATTTTTTGAGAAGAGATTAGTGTTAATTAATCCAAATGTGGTTGAGACTCCATGGAAGGTGGTTATATCTAATTTATTGATTTTTAAGTGCTTGCTTGTCCTCTCTCTCTTCCCTTTTCTCTTATATCTCCCACTTCTCCCCTATTCTGTAAAGATATTCTCATTTGACAAGGCAAAACCCTATCAAAATTTGTAAGATATACCTTTTGAAGGAAATAAGATTATTTTTCACCTATATCTTTCCTTTAACTTGTGTTTAGCAAGATTGTGCACAATGGCTTTGTGAAGAAGTGTTCTTCCATGTTTATTGTCCTTCTTTCTTGCCTCTTTTTAGGTGTTTTAAATATATTTATAGGTCTAAACCTGAGTTTTTTATTCCATTAATGGAATCTTAGTATGAGTTTTATAACCCCTCTTTACTTCATCTATTGCTTAGTGATCCTAGTTTAAGAAATACTTATGCAAATTAGCTAGCTTATGAGATTGTGTGAGCAAAGATTGTCTTATGTTGAATTAGTATTTGTTTCAAGCTTATTAGAGTGTCATTTAATTTAGTAAATCACCCTTTTAGTGTTATTAGTCATCATATACCCCATTTCTATTCCTTTTCCAAGTAGAAGTATTAATTTAGGTGATCTACCAAGAGGAAGTTATCCTTTTCTAGAGGTTCAACCTTGTTATAGGATACCCACAGACTGAGGTTGATCCAATATTATTACTGGGACTAAGAGATCTAAAAAAAATCTCCCACAAGGGTGAAATTATATGCTACAATAGGTTTTATACTTGAAAATCATCTTGAAGAGAAGTACAACAAAGGAAATTCATGAATACCTAAATAAATATTGGAGATTATTTAAAGTGATATTATTGGACAATTTACAAAAATTTCATTAAATAGGAATAAATACATGCTTACCTTCATAAATGAATTTTTTAGGTATAATTGGGTACAATTTATTAATTAGAAATTTGAGGTCTTTGACCATTTTCAATACTTCAAGGTTCTTGTACAAAAATAGTTAGGTAAAGCCATCAAGTTTTTATGTAATGATAATAGTGGTATGTTAGTAACCATTTGATCAGTTATAAACATCAAAGGAGATTAAAATATAGTGTAAAATTCCAAATAGTTATAAAAAAATGGTGTTGTAGAATGCAATAATGTGTCCTTGAAATAAATGGCCCATTGTATGTTACACTCCAAGTCTTTTTCACCTTAGTATTGGGTCAAGGCCATCAACTATGTTTTTTTATATCTATAACGAAGTTCCTCATAAAACATTGAAGGGATTCACTCCTTTTGAAACATGGAGTAGTCATAAACTCATAGTTAATCACTTCTTATTATTTACATCTCCTACTATGGTCCCAATTCATAAGATGAAATGTAGGGTGATAAAAACTCACATTACACATTACATCTTTGTTGGATATCCTAAGGTTTTTAAGGGATATGTTCTTATCTATCTCATCACTAATGAGTTTTTAATTTAAAAAATTCAAACTCCAAACTTAACACCCCTCTCCCTTCCTAAAACACAAAGGGATTTGACGATAGTTTTTATGATTCAGATCTACCTAAGTATCTTTGTGATGATCTAGATTCTGATTATAGTTCTGATGATGAGATTAGTGATAAGGATTCCCATTATCATTCGCATAGAATATATTTATAGGATAAGGAATCCCCTCTTGACTCTCTGAGCGCTAGTCCTCTTTGGGATAGATAGACACTACAAAGTGATAACCAAAGGGTTGGAGATCCATTAGAGACTAGGTGAACATGTTCATAATTATAGAATGCCCCACATGTTTTCATTATATATGCTTTCAATCCAAAAAAAATCATGAGGCATTAGGAATTCTTGAGTGGGATATTTTTATGTAAGAGGAGTATGGTTCCTTTTTGAGGAACAACATTTGGGGCTTAGTCCCACTTCCTAAGGGAAGAAAACTTGTTTGATGTAGGTGGATCTATCAAAAACATTTATAGAAGATAGGTCTGTAGATAAGTTTAAATAACATTTGGTAGCAAAGGGTTTTTATAAATTACTTGACATTGACTATAATGAGACATTTTCCCTATTTTTTAAAATGAATTAAATATGATTTACTCTCACCATTATTGTAACACATCATTGGGATGTTCATCAGATGGATGTGAAGAGTGAAGATGAATATACATGAATAAACCATAATTATTTTTGTAAGATTCCTCCTCAATTTTTGAAAGTTTAGAAATATTATGTGTGGCCTTAAATAATCTCCTCAATCTTGGTATGTTAAGATGGACTCATTTCTTCTTTCAGTTGGATTCATTAGATGCCATTATGATATTAATGTCTACATTTTATAATAGGTTGATTCATTTTTTATTCTATTTCTATACATGGATGAGCTATTTATCACAAGTATTTCTTCATCCACAATCACAAAAGTGAATAATTCTTTGTCAGACATGTTCTTAATGACTAACTTGGGCTTGTTGCATTACCTTCTCAAGATTGAAATTTCTCAGTTTGAAATTAGGATCACTATTGTAAAATCCAATTATGCTCTTGATTTACTTGCATGGTTTAACATGGATGAATATAAGCCATATCCTACACCCTTTATATATTTGAGGTTAATTATTCATCTCTTTTGGTTGATGCTACTTCATATTGACAACTTGTTGGTAGTCTCATCTACCTTTCACATACTAGACCTGACATTTCATATGCAGTTGGAATGGTCTCTATATTTATGCAAGAACCACATGAGCTACACTAAAAATTAGCTAAGTATATTCTCTATTACATTTAGTGTACTCATAGTTTTAGGATTCACTATAGAGTGGGAATCAATGTTGACTTAATTGGTTATATAGATTCAATTAGGCTAGTGACATTTAAAATCACAAATATATTTTTGGATATAGTTTTTTCCTTGGTTAAATTATGATTAGTTGGTTAAAAAAGAATAACAATGCTATTACTTTATCTTCTAAAGAGGTAGAGTATAGAGGAGATGTTAATGTTAGCACTGAAGTTATTTTTTTTAGGGGATTCTCATTGAGTTTGGTATCTAGTTTTGACAACCAATAATCCTCTTCTATAAAAACCAATGAAAAATATAGATCTACAATAATATAATCCTTCATAAATGGAACAAACATATTTATATTCACGTGTATTTCATTTGGGATATGATCTACGAATATGTCATTGATCTCCACTACATCCAAATAACATATAAAATTGTTGGTATATTCACAAAACCCTTCATTGATAATAAATATCTTCATTTGGGGGATCTTTTTGGGGTTCAAACAACTTTGGCATATTCATATATTGGTAATTTTATTATACTTGAGTACTTCATCATGACTTTTTTCTGGGACCTAATTCGACTACCCACCTAAACAATATTTAAGGGGGAGTTAGTGTATGTTTTATTCCATTCAATATTTTTTCCCTATACATGTTTAGTTAACTTAATTAGGTGTATTTTTAGGTCATTATAAAAGATAATACTATATTCATGAATATTTGAGGGCATATTTATATTTCACCTATTTAATGTACATTCCCCAAACTTTTATGGCTAATGATATTAATGATAATATTGCAATCTTTTGATTGTTGAGTAGTAAGAAGCTTCTAGATCATGTTTGATTTCATTACTACATAAAAGTAATTTATTCATGCATTAAATCCTATGTATATTTATCCTTGATTGTGTCCCAATCTAAAACTCTCTTAGTTTGATCATAATGGTAGCCATTGGTAAAAGTGTAACATGCAAGGATGTTGGAAATATTATTAGTCAGTTAAGATCCAAACCAAAGATACCATAGACCCTACTCCTTTACCATATTAATAAAATAATTCTAAAAAATTTAAAAATATAGGATTAGAATGATTGGACACTGTGGTAATAATTTGACCCTTGCAGTAAAAGATGATGACCTAATTAGAGAAAAGGGCATGTCTCAAACATACATGACCATTGAATAGTAAGGTATTCAACTGACATTTACACCACACCATTGTAATAAAGTAGAGATAACATTGATAAAGTTTAAGTAAAATAGTGTAGAGTAACCTTTGTAATATCATAAGTTTATATAGTATAAATATATATCAAAACATTATATTTAGTATTTATTAAATAAATATAAATAAATTGAAGTTAAAATAGAAATTAATGTGTACTATGTATTAAATCATGTGAATGAACAAACCTACTTATTTTATTTTATGAATGTATGAGATTACCATCTATAAAAAATACTAACCCTTGAATCACATTAGTTATAACTAAAGTTAACTTAATCAACATAAAACATCTATAATCAATCAATTCAGATTTTATGCTAACATTGAGGTGGCACCACACAAACTTCTATTAGCTAATATCTGGGGAAAGGTGTCCACTAGAATTATGGAAACCATCACTGACATAAATATATTATTTGTGGGAAGATAAAATATTTTTTTCACTCTAAGATCAAATTAATGGTTGAATCATTACCTAAAGTAAAGGGATCATTATTTCTCTCTCAAGAGGAGGAATTTTGGGTCAAATTTTCACAAATATTTTGGACCTATATATTTCACCAAGCTAAGAATACAAAATTCTATAAATTTTACATTAATAAACCTATCCAATTGACTATATATAATATTTAGGCTTTCCAATAACAAAAACAAAAACAAAAACAAAAGGAAAATTTTAATAGTACTACAAGGGAAAGTGATTCCAATAATAAAATAAATAGTAACAACATCAATACTAGTATTATTCACACACCATCTAAAAAATCTAACATGATGCAGCATTGAATGAAGTTTACACTATTTGGGAAAGACACAAAGGATGCAAAAGAACGCATTTTAATATTATAAACATATTGTAAGAGTCACAATATTAAAAATTAGAAAATGATGTTATTTGACTTCATGAAACACTAAGGGATAATTCCCTTAAATGGTATATACAAAAGTACTCTAATTTTTAACTGCATGGGCTAATGTATAAATTTTTTTAAAGGACATTTTCACTACCCATACATTCTAACTAAGAGTGTGAGTAAGATGAGGGAATTGATATATAAGGAAAACGAGATAGTTAAAGACTATGATCAAAGGTTTAAATTAATAGTGTCAAAACTAGAGTAACTACTAATTGAAAAAAAAAAGATTGAATGGTTCATTTATGGCCTAATCCAAATCCTCAAAGAAAGCATGGATGGAAAAAAATTAATACATTTTTAGAAATGCTAGTGATGGTTTCATGGATAGAAGCTTAGTCATGGAGACATGACACAAATGAATCATTAAAAGACAATGTAGAAAGACTACAACTAGAGTTATAAAAACTAAGGCTAAAACAAGAAATAAAGATGAAGGGTGATGAGTTTGGATCACTATAGATTAATAATACCCCAATATGACTAAGAATATGGTGCAACACCTACTATATAAAAGGACACTCTAAGATAGAATCTTCATGGTGAAATGGAAAAAAGAGTGTAAATAATAATATCGACACAAAGACCTATGGGAATGTCTCCTCCAATTAAGCAGTTGATATATAAAGGGATGATGTATTATGACATATACATGGCATATGATCAACATCCTAATAAATCAATGCCAATGATAGAAGTGTATCTACCCAAAATTCAATTAATTTACTACACCACTACAAATATTTTAACCATTATAATCACACATGCCCTACCATATATGCACTAGTAGATGTATAAGACACTACTTAGATATGAATGAAACCAATTCAATAAATACCACTACCATAGTTACCTATGAGTAATACTATGCCACACCTTGGTTAGTAGCATCAAACACATCCCACACTTTAATATTTTCAATCCCAAAGTAACCAACCTCAATACTATAATAGCAAACAAGGTGGGTATAGGGGAGCTGGCTAGGGAGGATAAAGGGGGGGATTCTATGGAGGCCAATGAAATTAATAAAGGGGGAGAGGATATAATAAAAATTATAGCTAGGTTTATAATTAGGAGACACCCCCACTAACATGTTACTAGTTCAAAAAGGTGGGACATATCGATAGGAACTATGTTGAAGAATTACATACATAATGTCTATTTTATCATGAAAAAGGGACACATGACTCATTATCACACCCTAAAGCAATAATATTCTATAATAATGGAAGAAAAATATTGAGTTGGTAGAAACTCCCCCATTAAAATGTGTAAAAACTTTAAGTGAGATACCATCAAGATAAAAAATAATGGATGGTGCAACAAAGTTCACCAAGAACTAGGAGATGATAAGATTACAACTACAAAAGAAAATCCAATAGAATGTTCATCCATGTCTAATAAAATCAAGGAATGTTAATCAATATTGAAAGAATAGAATTAAATACTATGAAAGAAGGCAATTAATATTATTAATTTTGATTTAAAATTGAGGGTGGTGATAACCACTCATACTGGAATGAAAACTAGGAAAGAAAAATAATTAATAACTAATTTTGAAGAATAATTAGAGAAATATAATGGAATGGAAAAACCCAACATCCCTAAACATGACTGCATATTCTAAAAAGAATATAAATAATAAAAGATAAATATCATCTCATAATGAGCTATTTCAATGAATATAAGAGTAGGGATTTAAAAATTATAATGAAATGAATTAAGAAAATGACATAGTGACTAAACTATAACAATTATGTAAATACTGGAATAACCAAACAAGAGAGCATAGAGTATAGAAATTTGATAAAAATGAGAATAAAATGGAATACAAATTCCATTTTATTCAATATCAAGATATATGTCCAATATATAAAAAATAAATTAGTGGATCTTTGTGCAAATACAAACATCCTATTTCACAACACATGTGAGACACTTGGGAAACCACAACTACATGTTGTAGAAATGATATTGCAATGGATGATGGTACACCATGATCTCCAATTGAAACTTTGAGAGATGTGGAAATAAAGTTAATGGGAATAAAATAATAAACTGTAAAGTGATTAATATGTATGATATGGCCTACCCAACCCTATTGAACTTATAATGGTTCATTAAGCTTTGAAGAAGAGTAAATTACATTCAAAGGAAATGTTTTTGTACACTTTCAACTTGAAATAGGAATTGGAGATGCATGATTAGAATATTTATGGTATAAGGATGAGGAGAGCAATTTTGATGATCTCTTTGATGTATATAAACTAAATAATAATAATAAAAAGTCCCTAAACCAAATGACAAGGGAGAAATAATACTAGGATAAGAAGAGGTAGAAATAACCGCAGAGGATGAAATTGAAGAATGGATACAAGGATACATGTAAAAATAGTAAGGAAGACATATTATATGATAAAAATACCATATGGAGGGAATAACACTATTGCATTAGAAATTCCATTACCATAGAGAATAAGGTCTTACGACATAGAAAAGGCTCCCCATAACAAATTACCCAAATTCACTAGGATTAGAATTGTTGAGAATTACTTACAATAGACTATAAGGGTATCCCCCAAGAGGAATGAGGTTGAATTTCATTTATGAAATATTAAATATTAGTACTTCAAGGTGATGAAACATTCATAAATCCACCATAAAAAGTTGGAAGACCTTTACAATATTATTCAAGATAAGGTTTATTAAGTCGTAAAGTCACTTTTTCAAAATATGGAGCTATGCAAGAACAACAAGTCCAAGAAGACACATTGAAAAATACAAAAAGGTATGGATTATAAAAGGTTAAACTGACAAATTCCTATGGTCACAATTATTTTATTATAAATTATATGCATTTCCAAAATTTTGGTATATAAATCAAGAGATGAAGAAATGAACTAGTAGATTGGAAGACCTAAAAATGATTTTTTTTGAACTTATAATTTTTGGGATCTAGATACTAGAGTTTGTTGAAAATTAAATAAAATATATTTTTTATTTATGGAAGAATCTACCACAAAACTATAATTTTATATACTAAAAACAACATAAACAATATTATGACATAGGGACAATTTGGATTAGATTAGAATGACTGTAATAGAATTACCATAAAATATGGAAATAAATATAAAATAAAATAACTTGAGCATATGGAATAATACCAAAAATCACAAAATAGGAAGAGGATGAGGAAGAACTACAAAACATAAAAATAGATATTGAGGAATGAAAAAAACAACTCATTGTGTTAGTGGGTAAATATGAGTGCAAAATTACATGTTTGGATGTATGTGACAAATATATATAATGTTGGATTTACTATTACATGGTTATTCCAATTATGTCACAAGAATATTTACTTAAGGAATAGCTCAGAAATTAAAAAAAAACTTTAGATTCAATGCTATATTTTTTTTCTTGAATGTATGAGAGAGGTTGAAATTATTGCAATGAATAGATAGTTCACTATTTTAGAGAGATTGATTTATAACTATTTTTCTATGTTTTGATAGTTTCAATAATAGATATATTTAGATATGTTTTCTATGGTTTTTTCCTCTATGTTTGTTTAGTGATTCACATACTTAGATGAAAATGAATGGATTCTTTTTATATTTCTATTAAATAGTGTTTTGTCTCCTATATGATTAAGCATGATATGTTCAATTATTATAATTTCTTAAGTTAATAATTTATGTTTCTTTCTAGATATGCTCTGTTTCTTGGATTATTTATGTTTTATAATATTCATAATTTAATTCACATAGATATCCCTATAATTATCATATTTTGATGAAACATTAGGAACCTCTACTAAAAATAGTGCAGTGATAATAGATACTCATTGGCTAAGGAGATGATTCGTTGGTTACCTAGTCAAAAAGAGAGAATTCTAGTTAGAATAGAAGATTCATAAATTTATAGAGGATGAAACACAAAGGATAGGATATATCATGAGAGAAATAGTAAAAGAACATATCCATGACAAGACTTATGAAGTCCTTTGGTGTTGACTAACTAAAGTATTAAGTACTTAGCTAGATTGATTGGATTATCACCATTTTCAATTTAGAGTTACATATGTTATTACATGCACTAAGGAAAAGATAGAGTGGATACAAAACCTAGATAATATTTGGACTCATATGATTGATCACTATAAAACTACTATCATCGATGGATAAATAATTATGTTCACAATATAATGGTATATAACATTTGAAGTAGTAAAGGATCTATTTACTAGGGGGATTAGAGGTAATTTTTTACAAAAAATCCCTTTTTTTTAAGATGTTGGCTATATAAAAGGGCATGGTGCCTATTCTACTCAACATGGAGTAGTCACTTCAGGCACCATGGGTATGTTGATAGAGGGTGAATGATGAGACAATAAAAAGGTAAGCTTTGAACATGAGTCTACAATAGAGAATCAAGAGGAGAAAAATTAGAATAAGACTTTAGATTTAGAAAGAGAACTATGATATCAAAAAATACGGAATAAATAGAGTGAGAGCCAAGAATTTGAGAATATGAGAAGGATTTATAGCAGTATAGAAGACAAGATTAAGAACGAGAAAAAGTAAGAAGAGATAGGTGATGAGAGGAGTAAAGAGACTGGGCACAGTATGGATAAAAAAAAGAGGATGATGAGGACTGAGTGAGAGAGAAAGAGGAAGAAAGCAGTGTATAAGTAGATTAGGTAGTTAAGAGTTCACAAATAGATAAATGAGTATTCCATGGAGGAGAAACAACATTAACATATAGTTGAAGACATAACATAGGTTCATGCTTTGAGAAATATGTTATTGGAGGTAAAGAACATTCACCTTGGGGGCACACAATGACCAAGCCTATTTTTAGAAAAAAATCATAGTAATTAAAATATAATTTTGCAATACAAGGATTGTCAAGGACCATTCAAAAAAGAGATTCACCGTAAAGGTATCAGGGCACAAAATTTAACATGTAATAAAGTTACACGTAGTTTTTTTAACAAGAGAAGATGAATATACAAGCATTAGTATTAACAAATATATACCCTATAATACTTGCACAAATAAGGGATTTCTTTGCATAAATAAATATTTTAGAATAATAGGAAGATGAAGAGGACACATCCAAGGCTTTTTAATCACTAGAATGAGTAGGGACCCAATATGCATCAAAATCCCAGGTATTCTCCTTACTCCCACAAAATTCACAAATATCAATCATTCAACAATTGATTGTAACACCTGTATGAAACGACAATATGGTTTCTAAGTTTGGAGCCTTTATAAATATGGGACCTTATTATGGGTTTAAAAACCTTGAATAGTTCTTGCTCACCTACGACATGAAGTGTAAGCCAAAATAGTTATCGATGATGCAATAAACAAGTGTGAAATGATTGGAGCTTTGTGTGGTCACTTTTTAGAATTCATATTTTGTAGAAATGTTAACCAAGTAGATCTACAACAAGTAAAACACATTCTTATCATATAATTTAAGATCAATAAATGATCTAGTCAAACTATACATGATTTGAAAGAAATTTGATAGGGAGCAAAGAGACTATTTATGAATATGATTGTAAATTTTTTGATGTGATGAATAAGGTATAATTTTCCCTATAATATAAAGATAAAAAGATTTAGTTTGTGAAAGGACTAAGAACAAGAATACAATTCACCATCACTCATAAAAAATTCAACACTAAGGTATATGTAATATCAATTACAATTAGTGTTAAACTTATCAAAGATTATGACAATGCTTTTACCTTGACTTAAAAATTAGAGAACACTATACAGACACTCCTAATAAGGATGGATCCATATCAAGAGGGAAGAGACAAGTCTAAGTCAGGCCTATGGTGTATAGAGTGTAACAAGGAAGGGAATCACATGAATGAATTCCCAAGAATCAAAATATATTTATAATAAATATGCATAGTGGTAGGGCATGCACCATATCCCTACCATGTCCTACAAAAATATGCTAAGAATCTATAGACTCTATATTATAACTTCTATGAGTCATTATGATAGGATTAGAATCTTAAATAATTGCTTCAACTAATGTATCTACTAATACCTACCATTTAATAGTTGTATGGTGTATGTAGTTGATGTCAAAATCATTGAGCAACATCACCCATTTATCCATTCAACTAGTTAAAGATACTTTTGATAAGTGATACTTTAAGGTATTGAATTTTATAATCAACATGGTCTTGTTGTTCAATATATAATATCTGAGATTTTGAGAAGTAAAAACTAATGCGATACAAGATTTTTCAATTTGAGTGTATTTATGCTCATAAGTGACCAATATTTAACTTAAATAATAGATAACTCTTTTTTTTCCTTGATCATCATGTTCGAGGAGTGCTCCCAAGGTGATTACAATTACAAAAATATATAATAATAACTATTTTCTAAGTGTTGGTGGAATGTGTACTAGAGGGTTTTATAAGTAATGCTTCAATTTATCAAAAGCTTCTTGAAAATCAAAATTCCATTGAAACATAATGCTATTTTTTATAAGGTGTGTAAAAATATGGCATTTAGTAAGTTTGGAAATGAAGTGTCAAATAGATTAGATATTTCCCTATAAGCCATGAAGTTATTTTAAATTAAAAAGAGGATACATCTTAGTAATAGCTTGAAATTTTGATGGATCAACTTCAGTGCCCCTGTGAGAAATAATGAAGCCTAGAAATTTCCTAGATGTAACCCAAAAAACACACTTCTCTGGGTTCAAGTGCATTTTATAATCATGAATCCTTTTAAATATTATTCTTAGTAATTTAGGATGATTTTCATGGGTCTTTAATTTTCCCAAAATGTCATTTAAATAATTTTCAACAATATCATATATAAAATCATGAAAAATAACTATCATCGCTCATTGATATGTGTATGTAATCAAAACAACATCATGTCTATAAATCAATCCTAGCTCATAGAAGATAAAACAAACCTACAATTTTGATTGGGAATACCTTTGTTAAGTAGGAACATGACCAAGATAGGGATTTTATAGACTCGATTATGGGATCACTTGTCACAATATACCATGCCAAAAAGGGTTCCAAATATTAAATTTCAATACAATCATACAAAAACCCTAAAAGAGTCTTAGGTTTAATGTTCATTCTATTCTAATAAATAGGAAAGTAAATATAATATAGTGCTCACCAAATCTTGTGACATAAAGTGAGGGTTAGAAACAAAACAAATTAGACTAAACATACATAGAAGACATATATTAATGTTGATATATACATAATTTTAAATCATAGGAGAAAATCACTACATTATCTATATACTCTTAAAAAGGAGAAACAAATTTAATAATACTTACCTTTGAAGATGAACCCACTGAGTCCTAATCTCTCCCTTGGACAAGGTGATTTGAAAGAGATTGTTATGGTATGTAAGGATAATAAAGAGAAATCAGATATAGGCTACACAACCTATTTATGCATCCAAAAGACTTCTCCATAAGACAAGATTTATATCTCCAAAGAAGGTAAGGAACCCTAAGATTTATTTCTCAAGTAGAATGGTCAATAAGAATATATTTTTTACACTTATTATTCTTAACTTCTCTATTCTCAATGGTTGGAAATGAATTTGTATATATAGGTGGATATTGTCCTAAATTATTTTGAATATGTCAACTGTACATGGATAACCTAGTCAACCTTGTACATTTTTAGGAGGTAAATAACTGGGTCCCAAGCTAGGTCAGTCAAAGGGATAGAAAATAGCTAAGTGAAAAATATCCCTAAATAGTATAGGGTCAACCTTGTCAACCTTGTACAATAATTAGAGGCTAACAATTGTACAAGGTTGACACAGTCAACCTAGTATAGTCAACTAGTGAAAGGGCTCAATGTAAAAAAGAGGAGGATAAATCATGACAAATGAATGGAATTGGTACAAATAATAATAATTGCTTAGGGTAAGTGGTTTTAGGATACAAGTGTGTAGATAACAAGTGCCAAAAGGGATAATAATCTTACGAAGCACCAATGGTCTATCCATCACTTTCTCAATTTTCCCATTAAGGAATGCAATTAGAGAGATTGAGACTCAATGGGTTCCTACAAGATACAAAGTGTCAATAATGGATAAAAGTTTGAAAATATTATGTGTATACATATGCCCCACTTGAAACTCATCATGTGTCATGTAAGTGCAACACAGGATGGTTCTTTGAGAAATAAAACATGATAACACATAAATGTTGATGCTAAGTAAAGTCTAGTAAATATCAAATAAGATAAAGGAAAGGATAGAATTGAAAAACACATACCTTTACTTACCTTATTATTATAGATAAAGAAGTATAATATAATAAAAAGTGAAGGTGTCCAATCTGAAGAACACTAGGCAAACCTATAGAAGTTAGTGTAGAAAATAGCCAAAAATCATTTTTTAAGAAAATAGGCATATGATAGTGGAAAAGGTTTTCTACACCATCACGAATCCAATGCATTTTATTGTGAAGGAGATAAAAAGAGCTCTAGAGACCAAATGAGATAGGATAGTGAGGGGATGACAAGATAGATGAGGGGGAGCTTTAGGAGTGACAATAGGTGTATTATAGGTATGCAACTATGAATATTAAGCTAGTTTTGGAGTATTTTGATGAATTAAGTGTATTTTTATAAAAAAAATAGCATTTGTAAATTTCATAATCAAGCCAAATTAGATTTTATATGTAGGAAAAACCAATATAAGAAATGGGTTTGAAGGAATTACAAAGAAAATTGTAAAAAGGCATATTTTTAATGAAAATATAAGGGGTTAGTAGTGAAAAAAAATTGGGTGGACTCAGTCGATCTAGTAGTCTAAAAAAGAGGAAAATCTACACAACTGACCTAGTAGGTATATGTTAACCCTGTAAGTTTTGTAGACTGTTAACCTAGTAAAGTTTTGCCAATTGATGCAAAAAGTCTAGAATAATAATGCAGTACTAGGAAGGGAAAAAGAAGAGGTTTGTCTTAGATTTTTAAGTCAACTAGGTCAAAAATAGGGAAATCTTGGTCAAACTAGGTCAATAAAAGAACCAAAATGGTAAGGAAATGCATGTGAAAGTATGAAAAAAGGTTAGAATTGCCCAAAATGATTAAGGGAAAAAGGGACCAAGTAGGCTAAAAAAAGGTAAAAATTATTGAATTAAAGAAATTTAGGCTTTTTTTAATTTAAATTTTAAAAAGAATGTATTGTGATTATACATGACATGGAGGATCTAATAAATATTTTGTTATTTCTTGGTTACAAGAATGACCTAGGTTCTAGAGATTAGTATATGTGTCATGGCTATTAGATCTACTAGAGCATCTGAGGATAGGAGATAGAGCTAGGCTAGTAGATGTAGGCCTAGGAGGGATAGATGATATGTGTAGGATTCCCTTGAGCATGGATATATAATTCATGTTCCTTAGATTCTAAGAATGATTGATTAACACCTTTAGATGGGAGGTGGATGGGGACATGATAGTGGTAGCTATCAATTTGGAGGATGTGCATGCCATCTGAGAGCTACCGATAGTAGGAGAATTGGCGATTATAAGTTTATTGAATACCATGGAGGAGAAGAGAAATTTAGTCATGTGGTATATAGGCTAAAATACAATATTGGTGGGTAGGAAGGTTAGTATTTTTGATCTATATACATCATAGATTTTAAATATCTAGAAAGTTATAATAGGACTTTTGACATTATGAGTGTTATTAGAAGTTAGATGGTAAAGTACCACTATTCATGGTAGCCTTGAACAAGATGATCTTAGAGAAGGGATTACTATATGATCTTGGTTCTATCATCTAGGTCTAGCTCATACATGGTCTATATAAGGTGATGGTCAAAGGGTAGAAGTCAATTAGATTACTAATGGATTGGATATATGAGAGGTTTCTCATGTATTGATCAACTAATTTTCCCCATGCAATAGATGATAGGTTGCCTCAAGTGTAGAGATGGAGAGAGGACCAAGTAGCATAAGCTATACCCCACACAATAATTCTATAGACATTGAGATGTGCAAACATAATATGGCACTGATATGAGCATATAATAATTACATTGCTAAGTTGGGACATAGTTGCACTAGATATAATGAGGATAGAGGTGGTCAGACACTACACCTAGTTGAGAGAACCACATCTGGTGGCATAGTTACTATGATAGATGTGCTTACCTCATCTATAGGCATTGATATTGATGCTTGTATAGTGGGCTTAGCATTGGATAAATCCATAAGGGAGGAGGGGACTAGGGTCACCAGTGATGAGGCTGATGCTTAGACCATGTCATGAATAGCCATGGACTGAATGAGCACAATAGGGATTAGAAAAGGAGGAGAGGGGTGAAAAGGTAGTGGTACTAGAGATGCCACCACTAGATCCATAGCAAGATGACTAATGACCATCAAGGACATGGAATCAATGTAAGTAGGAAGAGTAGAGACTATCACCATTCCTAATGACCCAACATGTGAGCTAGAGGAAATTTGGATGATAGAGATGCCACTTAAGCATAGGTTGAGGTGAATGTGAACCATGATAGAAATATTTGAGCTAAGGAGGTAACATACAAAGGAGGTGATTAGAGGCCACACAGATGGTGAGACCATAGTGGTTGAGACACAGATAAGTAATAAATATGATTAAATTGTTGTTTAAATTTTTATTTTAAAATTATAAACTAGAGGTTGATAGATATTATGAGATATAACATTGATCTAATATCTATTTGGGTGTGATTTTAGGCATATCTAAGGAGAAGGAGGAGATATGGGAGTCACTTATGAGGGGAGAAATCCATGATGTCCTTGATGAGACTCTATAGTTGTATTAACTTACTACATTAGAGGACCCTAGTGTACCATCTACCCGAGCTCAAGCGAGTTGGTTTAGATTAGTAGGGGAGGTAATGAGGTAAATACGAGCATAATGATAGGATATTACAAAGAAAATTGTAAAAATGCATTTTTTTAATAAAAATACAAGGGGTTAGTAGTGAAAAAAAATTGGGTTGACTTAGTCGACCTAGTAGGCTAAAAAAGAGGAAAATCTACACAACTGACCTAGTAAGTATATGTTAACACTATATGTTTTGTAGAATGTTAACCTAGTAATGTTTTGCCAACTGATGTAAAAAGTCTAGAATAATAATGCAGTACTAGGAAGGGAAAAAGAATAGGTTTGTCTTAGATTTTTAAGTCAACTACGTCAAAAATAGGGAAATCTTGGTCAAACTAGGTCGATAAAAGAACCAGAATGGTATGGAAAAGCATGTGAAAGTATGAAAGAAGGCTAGAATTGCCCAAAATGATCAAGGAAAAAAAGACCAAGTAGGCTAAAAAAAGGTAAAAATTATTGAATTAAAGCAATTTAGGCTTCTTTTAATTTGAATTATAAAAAGAATGTATTGCGATTATACATGACATGGAGGATATAATAAATATTTTTTTATTTCTTGGTTGCAAGAATGACCTAGGTTCTAGATATTAGTATATGTGTCATGGCTACTAGATCTACTAGAGCATCTGAGGATAGGAGATAGAGCTAGGTTAGTAGATGTAGGCCTAGGAGGGATAGATGATATGTGTAGGATTCCCTTAAGCATGGATATATTATTAATGTTCCTTAGATTCTAAGAATGATTGATTAACACCTTTAGATGGGAGGTGGATGGGGACATGATAGTGGTAGCTATCAATCTAGAGGATGTGCATGCCATTTGAGGGCTACCGATAGTAAGAGAATTGGTGATTATAAGTATATTGAATACCATGGAAAAGAAGAGAAAATTATTCATGTGGTATATAGGCTCAAATAAAATATTGGTGGGTAGGAAAGTTAGTATTTTTGATGTATATACATCATAGATTTTAAATATCTACTAAGTTATAATAGGACTTTTGACATTATGAGTGCTATTAGAAATCAGATGGTAAAGTGCCACTATTCATGGTAGCCTTGAACAAGATGATCTTAGAGAAGGGATTACTATATGATCTTGGTTTCATCATCTAGGTCCAACTCATACATGATCTATATAAGGTGATGGTTAAAGGGTATAAGTCAATTAGATTACTAATGGCTTGGATATATGAGAGGTTTCTCATGTATTAATCAACTAATTTTCCCCATGTAATAGATGATAGGTTGCCTCAAGTGTAGCAACAGAGAGAGGACCAAATAGCATAGGCTATGCCCCACACAATAATGCTATAGACATTGAGATGTGAAAACATAATATGGCATTGATATGAGCATATAATAATTACATTGCTGAGCTGGGACATAGTTGCACTAGATATAATGAGGATAGAAGTGGTCAGACACTACACCTAGTGGAGAGAACCACATCTGGTGGCATGGTTACTATGATAGATGTGCTTAGCTCATCTATAGGCATTGATATTGATGCTTGGATAGTGGGCTTAGCATTGGATAAATCCATAAGGGAGGAGGGGACTAGGGTCACCAGTGATGAGGCTGATGCTTAGACCATGTCATGAGTAGCCATGAACTGAATGAGGACAATAGGGATTAGAAAATGAGGAGAGGGGTGAAAAGGTAGTGGTACTAGAAATTCCACCACTAGATCCACAACAAGATGACTAATGACCATCAAGGACATGGAATCAATGTAAGTAGGAAGAGTAGAGACTATCGCCATTCCTAATGACCCAACACGTGAGCTAGAGGAAAGTTGGATGATAGAGATGCCACTTAAGCATAGGTTGAGGTGGATGTGAGCCATGATAGAAAGATTTGAGCTAAGGAGGTAACCTAAAAAGGAGGTGATTATAGGCCACACAGATGGAGAGACTATGCTAGACATTCATATAGATGGTGAGACCATAGTGGTTGATACACAGATAAGTAATAAATATGATTAAATTGTTGTTTAAATTTTTATTTTAAAAATATAAACTAGAGGTTGATAGATATTGTGAGATATAACATTGATCTAATATCTATTTGGGTGTGATTTTATAGGCATAGCTAAGGAGGAGGAGGAGATATGGGAGTCACTTATGAGGGGAGAAATCCATTATGTCCTTGATGAGACTCTATAGTTGTATTAACTTACTAATTAGAGGACCCCAATGTACCATCTACCCGAGCTCAAGCGAGTTGGTTTAGATTAGTAGAGGAGGTAATGAGGTAAATACGAGCATAAGGATAGGATATAGCCACCAATAGAGATGGGTTTAGGTGAGATACAAGCATGGTATGCCCTAGTATAAGAGAGGTATGCATCTATCTATAGTGGTGCAAATTAGATCGACACATATAAAGACCCTGACCCATATGACACAAGTGCAGGATAAAGAGAGGGTGACACACATGGAGTATTTATCCTAGTTGGCATAGGTACAAGCACAAGTGGCACATATAAAGGGATATAAATATGGATTGATATGTTGGATGACCTCTTTACATTTTACTATTCAAAAGAGTTATATCAAGGCCTCATCAAGTAGTGTGGCTATACCATGAAATAGACAAGATGGAGCCCAGCCATAGAGTTGGAACATTATATATGTTTATACTTGTATCAAAAACTCATGATATATATATATATATATATATATATATATAGTGTATTGTTTTGACATAGTGTATTGTTTTGACATATTGATGTTGATTGTGTATGTTATTGTTAACATGGTTGTGGTTGTGAATGCTTTGTATATATTTATTTCTAGCATATATATTTAGCTGTTGTTGTCTATGCTATAGGAAATATATGAGATATGGTTTCTTTTCTAACACTTTTTAGAACACATTCATGGTTAAAAACAAATAGACAAAAAAGACTCGATAAATTATAATCAATAAAAAATTTACTACACACTAGTTCAAGTTGGGAAATGTGTAATAACAAGAAAATGAATAAGTATAAAGAACCAAGGGATGGTAAAACAAGATGGTTAAAAACAGGAATTTGTTTTTAAACTAAAGGAAAAGATTTTTGCACCAAATTAAAACGAGTAAAATCATACTAAATCACGTTGGGAAGTATGAATACAATGTAATAAAATGGAAGGTATGTAAAAGGACACAAATGGTATTAAAAAAAACAAATTAATTAAGTCAATCAATTATAATAAATAACATTGGGAAGCATAATATAAAAATAAAATAACAAAAGATTGGTCTTAAATTTATCACACTAATTCAAGATGGGAAGTATGAAAAATTTAAGAAATGGTTTTATTCTTACATGCACTCAAAAAATAAGAAGATAAGAGCAAAATAGAAATGAAGCATAAAATACACTAAATCAAGCTGAGAAGCATGCTAATGTGATTTAACTATTTTGAGAATAATGGAGTTTTATTCCTAATTTATTTAAGGGTCTAGATTAATAAATCAATAAATAATATTTCAATAATTATCATCTTGAATTGTATAATTTATCTATATTTTTTACATTTCTAATAATAATAATAAATAAGGAGAAAATATAAATTATTTGGAAATAGGTTGAAATGGCTATTATAGGTTTAAAACTAGCTATATAATAGAACTAGGATAGTGTCATAAATCAAAATCTATCTTTTGTTCAGTGAAAGGAGAGGACCACCAAACACAACACACTTTAGGGTCTGATGCTATTGTCCTCTTCTATTGCTATTATCTAAATTGCTCACAAAGACCTAATTTTTCTATGTTTTTTGCACTATTCTTGTGTGAGCCTACCTATGGAATATTGAGTGTTGAATGTCGATAGAACTCATTATAGAGATATTTTAATCTCCAAACCCTAACTCTCCATCATACTTGATAAAATGAGATTTGAATCACTTGGAAAGTGGGGGTTAGTGTGTTTAAGATGTACTAAATGTGTGATCCACACCCCTTATGTGGACACACTGCCTACATACCAATACTCTAAAGAGGGATCAAACCATATGTAGTTTTCCCACTTGATGTGATTTATGCAATAGTGTGATGTGGATGAAAAAAGGCCAATTTTATAGTATTTGAAATATCTAGGGACTGGTATGAGGGTTTGAATATGTTTGAAGCTATTTTGGGTGATTCTATGTAGAGAATAGGGAAATTTGCCTTAGTCATTTGTTTGTATTCTTGCTTGCTTTGTAAGATTTGTCACCTTCATTTGTAAATAAACTTTGAATGGGATTTTATAGGGAACAGTTGATCATGAGTTAGATGTATTTATGCTAAGCTAACATAATGAAGGATAGGAATTAGATGAAAACAATATTTTGGGCTCAAATTATGATTGAATAGGAGTATAAAAAATGGGACACCCTAGGATTCAGTGCCATAGTCTAGGTATGATGCTTTTATCTTATAGGCTTGGGACCTAGTGGGAAAGGATTGGCCTATGGAATAAAGTCTGAATAAGATAGAATCATGGTTTAGAAGTCTATATATGACTAGTAATGAAGGAAAAGGTATCTATAAGGGTCATAAGAGCATGCAAGAAGGACCTGTGGATTAGGTGTCATATGCCACACTCAAACTACCAATTTTGATATTTTATATGACTATGTTCCCCCCCCCCTTTATTCTAGTGATGCAAAAAATCAAAATACTAGGTTAAAGGAAAATTAGAAAGAATACTTGAACTTACCTCTAAGGGTGAAGCCCATGAAGATGTGTGATGCTAAGTGTACATAGAGAGAGCACATTATGAAACATCAATATATAAGAGAAAAAAAGAGTAGTTCAATTTTTACTAGATACACTATATATAAAATAAGAATGCATAAAATTTGGGTAAAAGAGAAAGGAAGAGAAAGGAACAAATACACCTCACTAGGTACACAAACCAATACAAAACTTGTTGTGATGCTTAGTGATGTTTGAGTGATACTGGGTATGTGCTGAACCAAGAGTAATATCATGAATGGAGTTGATAAATTCTATAAGAGTGGCTTAAAAATTCAAAGGCTATCCCTTTGGCTCCATCATCACCCACTAAGCAAAACTATGTAATCATGTGCATGCTAATTGATGTTCAGATTGTGTGTCCAATCCCTCTAAATAGGTGGCTCAAGAATACAAAAGCCAACTAGTCCTTTGACTCCATCATTACCCACTAAGTGAAGCTATGAATGGATATTGGTATGAATGTATGTTATATGAGATGGATCTTGAATCTCATAAATGATCTATAATCTAATAATGTGGTATGGATAGCCAAATGTGTGTTGAGAACTAGGCCAATCTTGGCCACTCTGAAAGGTGAAGATTAAGCTTGTATGAAAGCCACTTTAAAACTAGGAAGTAGGATTATATGAAAGCCACTTCGAAATGATACCAACCACCTATAGATGGAATAAGCCATGCAACTATTGAGAATACCTAGGTAATGTACTAAACTTAAAAAGAAAAGAAGGCATATGTGTTGCGTACATTACCCCAATCACTAGTGTTTATAACATGGATTTTGATTTTAAAGTTATACCAACTACCTAATCTAAAACTAGAAGTGATAGTGATCATGTTGTGTATGATGACTCATATATCTATATTTTCTAAGAAAAATGATACTAAAACTACTAATTCTAAATTAAACTATTGCTGATAAAACTATAATTGAACTTACCTTTCTACATATTTTGGAAAATCTAGATTTTTTGTTGTTTGGATAGGACCACCAAAAATAGGACACTTTAATGTCTAGCACTATAGTCCAAGTATGGCACTCTTGTCTTTTACTATTTTTGATCACTATTTTATATTCATCACTATGTTTCTGGTCTATTCTACCTAGTTTGGGTTATGGTTTCTATTCAAAGTGTTTTAAAAACTAATTTTTGATTAGTAGAAGGCTCTGATATTTGTGATAAAACTCTTATTTATTTCCCCCTCTTTTGAGGGTATGAATGAAGACCCTGCAATGACTGCCCTCAGAAGAAAGATCCCTACAAGTGTGTTATGCTACAAAATATATGATATAGCAATGATAATTGAAAAAATGTCTCAAGATATAGCATAATTTGTATTAGAGACTATTAGATCAATAGGGATATGCTTAGATAGATGTTACAACATAATAACATGTGAAATATACTAAATTAAAGCTAGAAAATTTAGTTGTTAGTTTTCAAGGATGGATGGAGCATGATGTCCATCATGACATCTAAGAAAATGAGATAATGCATGATGTGTATCATGGCATTGTAAAAAACTAAGAAGCAAACAAGCATGTAAGTAAAGAAGCAAGAAGCATATAAAAGAGGCGAAGAGGCTAAGAAAACAAGGGACATAGGCACATGTCACTTAAATTATAAAGCAAACATACAAGGCATGTTCAAATTCCACATACACATACAATTGAAAACAAGCAAGGTTGGCATAAGGGGCACAAGTACATAGAAGAGTAAAAGAAAAGGACATTGGCAAATGTCTTAAGGCATGCTTAAAATATAAAATAGGAACTAAGAAATGTAATCACATCTAGCTACTCAAATCAAGAAAGAAAGGCATTTAAAGGCTGGAAATACAATCGCATCTAACTAATCAAAGTAAGAAGTGAAATTATGCATAATATGGAGTACAAGACTAGGTATATGCTAAGAAATACACAATTTTTATATACTAGTGAGTGTTGATAGAGTAATATATGTAAGCTAGTAATAAATGTACATCATCATGATAATTAGAGTGTGTTGTGTAGGAATGACATAACCTAGATGGTATAGTCATGTAGAAGATACCTCCAGTGGGTAGATATATTGATGTATGTCTCAAATGTTGAAGTATGATGCCCCCTTAATGGGTAGAGTAAACCAATCAAGGATCTGAGTGTCATTGCACACACTCAAATAAGATCAAGTGAAGCATGGTAATGCAGATAAATTGACAAACAATAGCATAAAATAACAAAATATGAGTCTAACATGGTAGTAGAAATGTAAAGCATGTATAATTCATACAGTTGAAGTGTTTTTGGTGTTTTGAATTATTTGAATGTTTTTATAATTTTGGAATATTTGAATTTTTTTGTATTTTTTGAAAAGAGCTATGTAAAAGCAAGCATACAAAAACTATGTACAAGAAATTGAAAAGAAATTATGTACAATAAACATTGATAAAAAATGATACTAACCGATGAGTCTCATAGGAGACTCCCTATCATGGTGTTCTATATCAAGGAGACGGATCATACATGATTTTGAAACACATTGGAAGGGTTGAGACTGTGGATATGAAAGTTGTGTATATTGTAAGTGTTCTAAAATATCTATAGAGGAAACCAACTGTGGGGTCCCCCTATAATTGTAAGAAGTGGATGCAACTATGGGGTTCTCAGGGACCCATATGGTAGTATAAGTTATTTGAAAGTGTTCTCTATGTGTAGAAGCATGAGATCTCAATGATACTACCCTAGGTGTGAATAATTTAGTGAGAAACTATCTAGAATCTTGAAAATATGATTATTCTAAAAGAGGCCTCCATGGAAGTGTATGAACTCTCTATGCTGATGAGGATGGCCTCAACTCTAGTTGAATCTGAACTAGAAAAAGAACTATAACTAGTGGAAGAGCTGAAACTAGTGACTATAGAGTAGTAGATGAATTTGAAGTGGGGAGTGGTAACTCATACAATACTCCACCAACTATAATAAATTGATTATCATGAATGAATGTCATACATCTGTGAACTATAAAAGGTACTACATGAAGTTTCTAAAGAAATGGTCAACCAAGCAACATATCAAAAATGACTACATTATGAAATATAGTAAATGGTGTGGCCACATGTGTTGGACCAACCTATAAAGGAATTATAATCTCACCCAATGAACTCTATATGGGCCTAATGAATCCATTGATAACTATGTTTATCAGGGTAATATCCTACTTTGAATATCACAAACGCTGTAATAATGTCATAGTGCACATGTTCACACTAGATCCATTATCTATGTGAACACTATGAATGGGATGATGATTAATGTAAGCTCTGATAAAGATTGCATGATAATCTGAATCATCCTCAACTATGCCCTACTCTAAGAAGGAGATCGAAGGTTTAGCTAAAAATTTGGAATTATACACACTAACCATTTTGCTCAAAGGATGTGACTCAAGTGAAGGTGCCTGGTATGTAGTTAGTGGAGGGTATACATGATATGCATGGTGAACACTTGATGTATCCCATGTATCCTATTTAGAATGTTGTGGGAAAGGTTTTGAGAAAAAATTCAAATTTTTGTCCTGTATTTGCTTTGCCTGAGGAGGCTCAACTAGAGGGTCAAGATCAATAAGGTTTCCATATATCAAGTCCTGTATATTATGTTCAAACTAATTAATCTATTTACTATGTATCTTGGTGGCCTAAAAAAATTTCAAAATGCATTTTGATCATATCCATGTGGAAGAGTCTTGGTTGTATCAACTTCACAAATAAGAGGGAGAGATATTATATTGCATTCTAATAAATGTTGTACGACTCTAGCTAGAGATATTAGTAGATTAGTAAAGGCTCACCAAGGAGGTGCTAATAAAACCATTCATTTAAGGGGATCTAAATCTACATTAAATATAGATTGATTTTGAATTTTTCTATCATTAACCATTACTTTGTATGGAACTTTAATGTTACTCTTGTTTGTTGTTTTTCATATGCTTGTGTACTTAAGTTTTCCCATTAAGATTAATTTGAATTCCTTTTCCTTTACTATATGACATAAATCAGTGAAGGAAGATAACTTTTTGAACAATATTTACTCATGCAAAGTTGGCAGAGGACTCTATTTGAAGAGATCTTATAATTCTTGATCAGCCATGGGGCTAGTCATTTTAGCCAAGATAGTCTTATATCAAAGAACATAATCTATGAGATTCTCATTTGACCTTTATTTCTATTGTGAAACTTGGGCATAAAAAACCTTATAACCTATGATAATGTTTAAATGATCAAGGAACATGTCAACTAAAGGATTGAATGAATTAACCAACTGATTTGGTAGACTATAGAATTATTGTAAAATGGAATCCTTTAGACTCTATGGAAATAACTTGGTTAATAACCAATAATTTGGCACATAGTCTAGGCATGCTACATGAAAATCTCTTAAATGTGTCTCTAGATCACCCTTTCCATCATATAGAGTGAGCTGAGGTTGAATAAAACTTGGTGGTAAGGGTGTAGAAGCAATATGACATGCCAATGGTGTATGAAGTAAAGCAAAATAATCCAATCCCTGTGTTGGTCTAGAGGCACCTTGCTCAAGATGTAGTACCTTAGATTGAGGAGATTTTATCTCTTTCACAAGGGAAACTATATCAAGAGACAAAGATATACTAGCCATAATTAGTAGTGCCTCATAAGAAGGTTAGGCTGCTATAGGGGGTTGTTGAGACATAGTTAACCCCGTAGTGTCATTTGCAACTGATTTCTCTAAAGTTTGAGAGGATTGACCATTGGTTGATTTTTATTATTCTTCTTGTAGTATTTTAAGCACATCATCTTGTATATATGGATGTTTAGTTAAAAGGTCTTAAATTTATTTTTTATTAGTTTCATCAAAACTGATATATTGGGCCATTATTAAAGTAGGAAAACAAATAAAAAATATATTAATTTTTTTGAAATAAGTTGTAATAAACAAAATGTGATGGAATGAAAGTAATAAATAAGGAAAATGTAAACTCCTAAAAATAGCAAACTGGAATATACATAAAAAGGATACGAATCCCACAAACATGTAAGGTGATACCTCAAGAAGCAAAGGGACCTATTAAATTCAACTAGGGTTTTAAGGAAACTATTTTAAAAATTACTAAGGTAAATTTAAAAATTAAATATGAAATTCTGATTTAAATATCCAATAAAAATTAAAAAAATTGGCAAAATCAGTAAGGAAATTTTCCTAGGATTTGTAGGGTTTTTGTGCACAAACAAAGTAAGTCAGGTTCACCAAATGATTAACTATTTTGGGAATAATAGAGTTTTATTCCTAATTTAGTTAAGGATCTCGATTAATAAATAAATAAATAATATTTTAATAATTACCATCTTGAGTTGTATAATTTATCTATTTTTTTACCTTTCTAAAAATAACAATAAATAAGGATAAAATATAACTTATCTATAAATAGCCTAAAATGGCTATTACAAGGTCTAAAATTGGCTATATAATACTGGGATAGTGTCATAAATTAGAATCTAGCTTTCATTTAGTGAAAGGACATGACCACCAAAAATAGAATACATTGATGTCCGATGTTGTTGTCCTCTTCAACCACTATTATCCAAACTAATTATAGAGACCTGAGTTTTTTAGGTTCTTTGCACTATTCTTGTGTGAGTTTACCTATGAAATATTGAGTGTTGAATGTTCATGGAACTCATTGTAGAGCTATTTTAATCTCTAAACCCTAAATCTCCATTAGCCTCAATAAAATGGGATTTGAATCACTTTAAAAGGGGGGTTAGTGTGTGTAAGATGCACTAAACATGTGATCCAGACCCCTTGTCTAGGCACACTATCTACATACCAATACTGCAAAGAGGGATCAATCCATATGTAGTTCTTCCACTTGATGTGCTTTGTGCCATAATATGATGTGGAAGCAAAAATTCTAATTTGATAGTATTTTAGATAGTTAGGGACTAGTATGAGGGTTTGAATATGTTTTTAATTATGTTAGGTGATTGTATTTAGAGAATAGGAAATTTATCTTAGTGGTTTGTTTTTATTCTTAATTGCTTTGTAAGATTTGTCACCTTCCTTTGTAAATGAACTTTGAATAGGATTTTATAGGGAATATTTAGTCATGGGTTATATGTATTCATGTTAGGCCCACATAATGAAGGATAGGAATCAGATGAAAATGACCATTTGGGATCAAAGTGTGATTGGATAGGAGTTGCCAAAAATGGGACACCCTAGGGTCCAATGTTATAGTCCAATTATGGTACTTTTATCCTATAATTTTAGGACTTAGAGGATAGGATTGGCTAGGGAAATTAAGTCTAGTTGAGATGAAATCAGGGTTTAAAAGTCTATGGATGATTAGTAATGAAGGAAAAGGTGTCTAGAAAGATCATGAGAGCTTACAAGAAGGACCTATGGATTGGGTGTCACAAGCCACACTCAAACTACCACTTTTTTAATTTTATATGACTGCACAATGACATGTATCTTCATAATCAGTCACATCTTATCTCATATTTTATATATATAATTTTGTTAATGACTTGTATTATTGGAAAATTTTGTGAGGAATGGCAGGTCCTATCTGTGGTCTTACACTACAACTCACAAATAGAAAACCAATGGGGTGGAAAAATTAGGTCAAAATTAGGTAACAAAGGATGTGGGTAATAGGAAGGAAAAGGTGGTAATTTGTGAGGAATATTGGGTCCTATATATGGTCTTATAATACAATTCAAAAATGAAATCCCAAAGAGAGTGATCAGTAGACAAAACAATATTTTTCAAGAGGAAATATGATGAATATAGGGAATGAAAAGGGAGTGTAAAAATTAAGACTAAGGCATATTATGAGAAGACCTTAGGAGACAAGAGGTATACTAAGGATATGAGATAAAATTAAATGACTAGTGACCATCAATGTGCAAAAGAAACATGTTTGATATAGACACAAAGATTTATAAGAAAATAAGTGTGTTACTAAGATCAACTTATGAAGGTAGATTGGTACAAAAGAATAAAATGGACCTACCTTCCCATAATGTGTTCCCCATTCTTTAGGACACCTTATAGAGTTGTTAGTATATTATAAATATTGGGTACTTACGTGAGAAAGTAGGTAGCACTATAATATTTTTTTATTTTCCTCTTCTAATATACTAACCTATTGCACCCCAAAGGACCTCAACTCTATTGTGAGGTGAACTATGGAGTTTAATCTTCAACTAGAAGAAGGAGATGTGCTTGGAATCACATATTTTAGTGTGATTTGACTTTTAAGAATATTTTTGCCTTTTATATAATTACCTTTTTGTTTAAAATGATTTGGATTTTAAATTTTGATCAATTTTTAAGATTCCTCCTCCATACGGATTTAGAATTACTAATCATAAGAGATGTATTGATACACATGAATGAGCTTTAGGCTAAGGCTAAAGGAAGCTAAGTAACCAAAGATAAAGACTGACTAGGACACCTAAGCTTAACACTGAACCAACATGTGATCTTAAGTCTCAACCATGTATATACTTAGTTTATGAAAAAGGAAGAAGAGAAAAAGGACATCCAAAGGTGAACAATTAAAAGGAAAGTATAATTAAATGAATTATTTGATAACTGATCACATGGTAATAAAAAAACAAGGACCAAAGGGAATAAGGCTAGTATAGCCAAGTCACAATGATAATTATCTATGAAAAATTGAGATAAGAAAGCCAACAATCACAAAGACATAATAAGAGAGTTTTGAGAAAAACTTAAGAAAGAAAAGGGAAATGATAAAGAAAGACAATCATATGTAAAAAATAAATGACAAAATAATAAAGATATGGTATAAAAGGTAATATCACTATATAAGAAAAATATGAATTAGGCACAATAATAAATGATATAAGAGATAGATAAAAATAAAATTAGAGCACACGTACAATAAAAATATAAATGTAAAATCACCATGAATGTGTTCATAATTATTGATAAATATTCCCACACACATTATCCAAGACATCAGATAAATCTCTATGAATTTAGTTATGAACTACTGTTAATGTCTCATCAATCTTCAATGAAATTGGTAAAAGACCTCTTCTAATATCCTCAACTAAACAATAAAGAATTATCGATGAATCATAATGATGAGGGAAATTATGTAAGAGATGCTTGGGGGAATGTGTGGGAGTGATCTCTACGGGAGATGCAGGAATCATTAGTGGAGAAGGATCCATGGGTGGAGAAGGATCCACAAGTGAGGGAAGGATCACGGGTGAAGGAATCATGAGTGGAGGGACATAAGGTGATAAAGGGACCACATGAGGGAATGGAACCACTAGAGGTGGAGATATGGGAGAAGAATTAGGATCCTTCTTATAGGAATGACTTGTGGGAGGAATAGAAGAAGGTCCATGAATATATATAAGGTGATTTTGAAGATGTTATTGAAGGATGTGGTAATGATCAGTGTCATATTTAAGGTCTTATTGAAGGATGTGGTAACTATTGGTAATGATTATCTATCCCATGTAAGCAATATATATGATTATGAGTGGTCTTAAGAAAAGAACTCATATAAGGAGGTAGAAAAGGAGTGGAGGAAGCTAGAGAAGACTCATTATCCCATTTGGTGGGTAATGGAACCATATAGAAGAAGGGAATTAAACCATCACCAAGGGAAGGTAATGGTGTATAATGAATGTAATTAGGATCAATGAAAGGAGAAATGGGATGGGAGGTATGGGTAGGCTCAATGAGAGTAGGAGTAGGAATAGACTCCACTATAA
Organism: Torreya grandis; assembly: GCA_037957365.1. Classification (NCBI taxonomy): domain Eukaryota; kingdom Viridiplantae; phylum Streptophyta; class Pinopsida; order Cupressales; family Taxaceae; genus Torreya; species Torreya grandis. The sequence continues at coordinate 696,388 of JARHVA010005152.1, read as the reverse complement.
TAGGAATGGGAAGAGGCTAAACTATAGTAGGAGTAAGAATGTGTTTTGATAATGGCTCTACTAAGGGAGGATCATGATATACAAAAGGTCTAAGAAGGGTCTCACTAATATCAATAGTAAACCAACTATAGTGATCAAGGTACCTAAAAAAGTGGCAAGGCCTGGTCATAACATGATCCATGATAATACTCCTACAAGGCTCCTCTAAAACTAGAGGTGTTGGCACCATCTATACCTTGTAATAAAGAGTAAAAATACTAAAATTAGGAATTGTGAATAAATAAAAATGGGAAGATACATGAAAATACTCAAGTAAATAAGAATGATAATGGATAATATTGGCATCATGGGCCTATACAAAACTACCTAAGAATGGATCATCTAGGGAATAACCATCATCATAAACTAGGATGTGAAGATCAATGACATAAGTAGGGATGACCTTGTCATTTGGGGAAGTGTGGTGAATATAATGTTGAGTCTTGATTAAGACTATGGGAATATCATCACAATGAGGCTTGAAAGAATGAGGCTATAAGGAATCAATAAGCTATAAGATGAGGGGAGGTGAGAGATCGAAAGTTTTAATTTGTAGGTTAATCTTAGTGGGCTCATCATCATAAAAATCTAAGAGGTTAGGAGGAATGTTCCCAATGAGTTTGGGATGCTAATTGTAACCTCAAGTTGAATTAACAAGAAAATTAAGATGCTAAGACTAATGAAATGGAACATTGGGAAAAGGTTCGAGAGTAGGAATCTTAAAGACACCATAGTTCTTGGAATTGTTTGAAATTCTAAGGGTTAGTGTCACCCTAAATCCTATAAATGGCTCTATTATGAGGCAATTTAATGCATTGGTAGGTAGAAGAAGAAATGGATCTCATACAATGAGTCCATGGCCTACCAAGCAATATGTTATGAGAAAGGGGAAAGTTAAATATGATCACCTTCATATGAATGATGAAAGATACGATGGTAATGGGAAGCCACACACAACCTATTGGATGTATTTTCCTTCTATCATAGTCTTGGTAAGTGTTGTGTGTAGACTTAATATTGCATTTTGAATATCCAAGGGTCTTAATAAAATTGAGAGAGGTAATGTAGGTAGCAAGACCCTTATCAATTAGTGCACGCTTAATTTGGATATCATGTATTTGAACACTAATGAATAAGGGAGGATCATCCACATGAAGAAAAATCTCATTGAGAATCATATAAGCTATATGAAATTTTAAGGAAAGATAATTATCTATAGTTTCATTAATGTTGATAGACATCTCTTCACATTATTTTAATATACTGTCCTTAGATCTAGATAAGGCTACTTTCCATCTTGTTGAAGGAGGATGAGGGACATTCATATTGAATAATAGTTATATAAGATGGTTTCTATGATGTAGATAAGTCCTCATAATCTCAAGGAACAAAACTTGGGATGGGAGATTAGTGAGTTACATGATGGGATCCCATTCATGATAACCCACAATAAGGTTGTTATATATAGGTGCATAATTATTAAGGAGGTCCTCATAAGGAGGAGTTGAAGTGAATTGGAATTTATGTTAATAATAAGTAGAATTTTAAGAACAAGGTTGTAAATCATTTTATAACGATGAAGTAGTTGAATCAAGTCTATTTTGAGAATTGGTAGAATAAGTGTTAGTATAAATTTGAGTATCATTAGTGTTATAACATGATAAAAGAGTGGTATAAATAGAAAATGAAGTGTTATCCAAGGGAGAATTATAAATTAGATCATCAAAATTTATAATATCATCTTACTCCAACTCATTTAAATGAGTTGGCGAATAATCTTGGATAACATAATATGTTCTAGATGAAAGAGGAGTATAGATAGGTTGGGAATTGATAAAATTAGCCACCCTTCACATAATATTCATGTTAACCACATTATCTTCAGAAGTGGGTTCAACAAGACTTTCTACATTATCTTGATTATCTGGGATTGGTTGATGATTAGGAAGAGGGTCTTTGTAGATAGCCAAATGAGCATTAGCTTGGTTTAAAGCTTGAGATTTATCATGCGATTTATAGTCCTTAAAATTAGTTTCATAAGTTTGTTGATGTTTTCAAATGATATAATTATGATCAAAATTAATACCAAGAAAAAAATACATATCTAAATTATGATGTTGTCTATAGGTCTCATGAGAATGACCCCAACTAGTGTGAAACCAACAAAACTTATTAAGATCATACCAAGATTTCATAAGATGGGTAGGGTCAATTTCTCTTTGAAGAGGCCTAGGTAGATGTTTAAGAAATTCAACTGAGGATAAAGATTTATAAACACTAATGTTGTTTGGTGAAGATAAGTGAGGATTTGTATATTTTTGAGAAGGGGGAGTTTGTTTTGACAAAGGGGTAGGAATGATAGTTTGAACATTGTGAATGGTGTCATAAGAATTTATAACACTATCATTGATAACATTGTGATTTTTGTTCTTAAGTAAGAGAGGAGGACTCACATAAGGTTGGGGTGGATCTAATTGACCCATAAGGAAATCTTATCATTTATCTTGGTAAACAGGCTCCTCCAATGTACATGGAGAGAGAGAGAGTGTGTGGACCTGATATTGAATTTTAGGAAAAAGGGCATTGGTAAAGAGATGGAAAAAATTACCATCAGCCTTGTTATATTCACATGTGTTTGAAATTTTTTTCCATCTTTTAACAAAGGCTTGAGAAGTTTCATTTTCAAGTTATTTACAATTTTTGAATAGGGCCAAAGTTTTTGTTGGGAAGATCACTAGTTTGGAATTCTTGAACTAAAGCATTCACTAAATCCTCCAAACTAGTAATGGAATGAGTTATAAATTAGTTATACCAATCCAAGGCATCACCTATGAGAATTTCAACTAAGATTTTGGTAGCAACAAAGGTGTTTAATTTGACCCAATCCTTATAAATATTTCTAAATATTTTAAGATGAAGGGTGGGGTCAATTGATCCATTATAAGAAATTGTAGGTGTGATACCTCCTGTATCAATGTTATAAATTTGAGTGGTGAGAGGTTCATTATGGAGATGTTTAATGGTTTTGTTGACCAAAATAGGTTGATGAATGAGATTACCTTGAGAATCTAAAAGAGGAGGATGGGAACATTTTGGTTATGTGTGCCCTAAGCCATTGGTTAAGGATGAGATTGAAGATGAAGAAGGTGGTTTTTCATTCTCATCATTTGATTTATGCTATCAGTTTGAAAGGTATTCATTTTATTGAGTATTTGTAACAATAGCTGATGTGTTTGATTAACATTATTATAATAATTAGAGGTGGTATTATTGTCTTGGGTACCACTATTGGTGTTGATAAGAGCTTGAAAGGAATTATGAGAATGTGAGGTACTAGTGGAAAAATTTGCTTGTGTAGAAAAAGATGGACTAGTGAATGGTTGAGAAGAAGAAGCACTAATAGAATGATTACCTTGAGTATCAAATGATGCACTAGTGGAAGGATTAAGGATAGTGGTTCTTATGAGAGGCCCATGAGATGTAGAACATGCCATGTTAGTAGATATACTAGGCATAGAGGTGGAAGAAGTTAGGGAATATGAGGTCATGGTATGATAAGGGGTCATAATCAAAGGAAGAGGTTGATAATCAAAGATAATGGTACCTCCAAATCTAGTTGAGAATGTAGGAGTAGGTGAATGAGACTCTTCAGATTGAACACTAATCATAAGATTGTAAATAATAGAAGGATCTTTTCCTTGATGTTGAAGAAATTCAGTGATAAAGAAGAGAATTTCAAGGGTATACTCTAATTTGGGTTGGTTTTCTAATGAGAAGAGAGGATTACACTATGAAGAGGTATTAAGAGGGGTCCCATAGTTTATTCTATGAGTGGAAATATGAACATAACTAACATCCAAGATAGGATCTCTACTCTATCTATGGGATACCCTATAAAGATTGGTAACATTCATGATGTCTATTGATTATAACTCAACATTGTCATCAAGAAAAAAGTCCATGATGAAGGGAAATAAAGAGAGATGAGAAAGCAAGAAAACAAGAAATGATAAAAAAATTACAAGGTTGACTGGGTTGACCTAGCATAAAAAGAGGGTTTGCAAATAGTATAGGGTCGATTGGGTCGATCCAATATAGTAGACAGAGGCTAGAAAAAGGGAAACAAGGTTTGCAAATAGTTTAAGGTTGTCTAGGTTGATCCAGTATATTGAATATAGGTTAGAAAAAGGTACAAGGTTGATTGAGTCGATCTAGTATAATAAATAAGGGAAATTAAGAATCTTATAATAGATTTTTAATAGAACAAGATAACTTTTGCAAATAATTTGAAAATAAATAACAAAAGGGAAACAAACAATCAATTGAATTAATGCGAGCCAATCTAATTAAATTACATAGTTCAAAACCTTGAACCAATGTTGCCTAATGCATGTTTTTTGCAATATAAAACACAATTAATCAAAGCGTAATCAATAAACTTAGAAAGTAAATAACTAACTAATTGGTCAACCTAAGTGTTTATAAGATTATTAGAATATGATTTTTAATGTGATGGGAAGTTGGATGTAAGGAGCTAAAAATCAATATAAGGATGGTTTCAGGTAGTTTTGGGATGAAAGAGATCTATAGTTGTAATGATATAGGCTTGGTATTGGGGGTTATCCCCCTTCTTCACACACTACAATGATAAGGGTGCCAGGTACTTAGCCAAAATACACTATTAACCCTGCTTTATACTTGACTATAACATTAATTTAACTTCAGCCTTGGGGATGAAATCCAATTAGGTTGGCATTGGGTAGTTAAATGTTAAAATGATTGTTTAGATTTTGTGATTTGGCCATATGTGCATAAAATATAAAATAGTGAAACTACATGGTTAATTAAAAACATCCTAATGAAATTATGTGATCTATTATAAGCCTGTAAGTAATAATAAAAGAAAGTGAGAGTTAATTACTAGCATTTAAGGTTAATTCCAAATTTGAAAAAAAGGTATAATTTTGATATAGTCAATAGTGTATGCAAAGAATATAGAATAGGGTTGACAAGGTCGATCCTATACTATGAAATCTAGTTCTAAAAATGAATAGGGTCAACAGAGTCAACCTAGTTATCCAAATAGTACATAGAACATAGAACTGGGTTAGTAGGGTTGATCCAGTTTACTATGTAGGGTAAATTTTAAATATTGTAAACTATAAATAGAAAGACTATAAAGGAAGAGGTAGAAATATAGAAAGGAACCTTAGTAGATTAAAGATGCAAAGAATTAATATTACTATTTTAGAACCTTAATATATGTTTACAAATTCTACTAATTGGGTCAATTGTGTCAATCAAGTTTTGAAAAATCTTGCTATTGAGTGACTGAATGTGTATAGGGTTGACTAGGTCGATCTAGTAGTCTGGACTAGATGTCTAAAAAGTTAAAAACCTATACTAGGTTGATAGGTTGATCCATTAGATTGTACCTTTGATCTGAAACATAGAAATTAGCATTAGGTCGATGTAGTCAACCCAATATGGAAAATATATGATAAAAATAATGATGAAAAATAATGAAATAAGGTGAATAAATCCTACAAGGGTTAGTTCACAGCGAGTTCACTAGAATGTATGCAATCAAAAATGCATCATCTCTATAAATTAATCATATCTCAAAGAAGATAGAACATACCTACACTTATAATTAGGAATACATTTGTTAAGTGGGAGCATGACCAAGATGGGGATATGCTAGACACAATTAAGGGATCACTTGTCATAATACACCATGCTAGGAAGGGTTCCAAGGCCTACAATCTAACATAATAATGCAACAACCCTAAAAGAGTCCTAGGTGTAATGTTCACTCTATTCTAATAAACAAGAAATTAAACATAATCTTGTTCTCACCAAACCTTGTGGCACAAAGTGGGGGTTAGAAACAAGAGAAACTAAACTAAAAATGCATAGAAGACATATACTCACATCAATGTGTATGGAATTTTAATGCACGGGAGAGAGTAACAACTGCATTATCTATCTATTCTTACAAATGATAAATAAATTTAGGAATACTTACCTTTGAAGATGAACCCATCAAGCCTCAATCTCTTTCTTGGCCAAGGTACTTCACAAGAGATTATTGTGGTATGTAAGGATAATAAAGACAAATCATCTCTAGACTACACAACCTATCTATGTATCTAAAAGACTTATGCACAAGATAAGATCCATATCTCCAAAGAAAGTATGTAACCCTAAGCTTTATTCCTCAAGTAGAATGGTCAATAAGAGGATATTTTTTCACACTTATTCTTCTTCACTTATCTATTCTCAAATGGTTAGAAATGAGATTGTATATAGAGGTGGATCTTTCCCTAAATCCTTTTTAATATGTCATCTATATCAGGTGGACCTAGTTGACATTGTATGTTTTTGATAGGTAAATCACTAAGTATCAATCTAGGTCAACTAACGGGCTAATAAAAATCCAAGTGGAAAATATCCCTAAATAGTATAGGCTCAACCCTATTGACCCTATACAATAATCAGAGGTAAAAAACTATACAGGGTCAACCCAGTCAACCTAGTACAATCAACTAGTGAAAGGGTGTCAAGGCAAGAATAAGGAGGATAAAGCATGACAAATGACTTGAATGGGTACAACTGAGAAGAATGAGCTTAGGGTAAATGGTTTTATGAAACAAGTTTGTATATGAAAAGTGGCAAAAGAGATAACAATATTATGAAGTACCAATGGTTTGCCTACCCCTTTACTGGTGCACACCTTAAGGTATGCACCCGGAGAGATTAAGACTCGATGGGTTCATGCAAGATAGAAAGTGTTAATAATCAATAAAACTTTGAAAATATTATATCTATAAAATATGTAGATCCAACATTTTTCAAGCTAAATGGCATGACTTGGTAACAAAATGTTCCCCATGGAGTTTTTAAGGTTGTTTTGGTTTAATCTTCTAAAACAATATTAAACTGATTATAGCTAGAGAAGCCATCTATAATAGATAACATCTCATAAACTATTTTATAATCCACATTTATATCTATATTAGGCAATGGAAAATCATCTTTGTGACAAGATTTGTTAAGATATATGAAATTTGTGTATATCCATATACCAATTGGATTCTTATTGACTAGTACAATGTTGTAAATCCAATCTACATAATTAATAGGCTTGATAAAAGCTACTACAATCAACTTTTATATTTATACTTTGAATATGATTTTAATTTGTGGATGCATTTTTTGTAGTTTCTACTTAATAGGCTTAACATCTAGGTGCATAACTAGATCATGCACTACCAAATAAGGATCCAAACTAGGTATATTAGATGAGGCCTAGGAAAATATATCAATTAACTTTGTTAGAATATAAATAATTAATTCACATTCCTTTGGAGTTAGAGATGTACTGAGTTTGATCATCCTAGGAAATTTATGGGTGCTAATATTCACTTCTCTATTATCTTCCACAAGAAGAGTTGAACCATAGTCTATAATTATAGGCAAAGAAGACAATTTATCATCCAGATTTTAATGTGGGATCTTATACCTACCCATGTATGAATAATTATAATTATTCCTAGGAGGTAATGACCATTGAGCTTCTAGATGTGAATTTTTAAGACCATATGCTCAAATTCTTAATGATATTCAAGATTGATTTCTACTCCAAATGATAATCATGGATTTTTGGAATCTTCAACTTCTTTTGAAGAAGAGTGAACTTCTCCATCCAATTACACCTAAAATAGGGTTTCACCAATGGAATTATCATCTTATTTACTATTTCCTTGATTTGAAAGTGCCTTAGAAAGGTTTTCACTTAAAGATCTCAATATTTTATTTTTTACTTTGACCAAGGAAGTTAGCTTGCTCCCCAAAATATGCCTCAGTGTCCAAAGTCTATGCAAACCCTTGTTTGTGGTCACCCATTGGTAAACCATATCTTAATGCCATGAAATATAAAATGGCTTATTCATTTGGAAACTTTTTGATTATGATATCATGTCTTTTGGTCTAAATAAATTAGGTCAAGATAATGGAGAGTAAGGGATAAATTAGGAACAATAGATATAGTGAGAACATAATGGGAATAAAAAAAAATAGTATTTAAAATCTCATCATAGATGTTATAAAAGGACTTTGTGTCACTATCATGAATATCATTATTAACATAGAGGTTAAATCAGTTTCAGGATGTGTGAAGACAACCTTAGGTGATTTATATCCAAGACCTTACTTCTTTGCATGATTTAAAATAATAATATAATATATTTATCCTTGTTCTTTGGATCCCAATCCTTTTCCTTTATAATCATGATGGTCCATAAGTCTATTTGTAATAGGTTACTTTTTATTTCAAAATAAAGATCAAAACCCTCACCATATAGCCAAGACTCATCTACTTGTTTTAGATATTTTTGAGAATATGGTTTTATTGGGATGAATGTAATATACTCATTGGGATGATATTATACCCTCTTATTATTCCATTCCATTTTGGGCTTACCATGGGATTTGGGTGATTTAAGCAGTTTAGTAATATGAAAGGTATTTTCAATGCTACACATACCAAGGTCTTTATCATGATTTTTGAAATGAGATGAATTTAGTGGAGGAATGGGTGATTCTAAACAGTAATAATGGGTAATATGATATAAATAATTATATTTATGTGGATTAGACATCACTTACTTATCCTCTTTAATAGCATGGTTAACACTAGGATGATAAGTGCATTGGCAACCCTCTACTTATAGATGTTTACAATATTGATAGGGTTACATATCTTTAGTAATATGATATCCATTACAAAATGGAGAAATTTGATGCATTGATGGAGCACAAAGGGAATTACACATATCTCATGAATCCATGGATGGTCAATGAAGATATTATATGATAATTCAAGATCAATGACATGACATAGGGTACTATAAATGATAGGCCCAACCTATATGGGAAATGAAATTATACATGTTAACTACCATTTTTTATTATCATAACCCTTAATAGTGATGTTATTTTATATCTACTTGAGTGTATCCCATATGTTAGACTAAATTCAATGGAATAATATTGAGACAAGAACCATTATCTATAAGTACTTGCTTTATTTTATAGTGAGTAATTATGAATTCAATGTATAGGGAGATTTTATGAGAAGAACCAAGGGATTTTATATCACTTTGATCAAATATTAGTTGTGGCCCAAGAGATAGATGTCTTACCAATGCTTTAAATTTATCCAATGCAATATTATTAGGGTCCCAAGACTAGCTTAAAAGCTCATATAAAATATCTTTGTGGAGTTGAGAGGTACACATAAGATCCAAGATGGAAATATGTGCTAATGTATTATTAAAATGATCCATGAGATCATATTATTTATTTACAAGAGGTATATACTTGGGTTTGGATTGATATTAAATAGGATTGGAATTAGAAGGTGGATTAGGATTAGTAAGAGAAGGTAAGGCCATTAAAATTTAATTTTAGAGCATCGATTATAATATCACAATATCAAGTGGTAATAGGAACATGGGAATTTGAGGTAGAATAAATAGGTCTAGGTATTTTAAGTCATAGATTATGGGAAAGAGGAACTCCCAAAATAGATAGACCTGATCCTAGAATGGAGGAATTTGATTTTATTGGGAATTTTTACAACATGAATTTGGATTAATGGTAATCATGACCACAATATGTTCCATGATATGACCCATCACATTATAATCATATGGGGTATCATGGTAATCAAAATTATTAACCTAGAAACCCTCAATGTAATTATGATTATTATCCTATTGATTTTACTATTGCTCAATCTGATTATGTTGTTTCTCATTCTGATTATTATTATGTTGAGGAAAAGGGTATTTTTTATAGATCTTCATGTTATGATTAGAATATAATGAATAATTTATCAATTCAATCTCCCCTCTTTCAAGAATCTCTTGGATGAGATGTTGATGTTTGACACAACTATGAATTACATGATGTTTGAAATGATGACACTGACAATATTCATTATCTTGATACTACTTAGGTTTGGGTTGATTATCAAAAAAGGGTTTTGTATTAGGATAAGTAATCATATTTGAAGATAATAGGTTTTGAAATACTACCTCAATATGATCTCAAATATTAACAAATAGTTTTTTATTGAACTAATTTCTTAGAGGAAACAACCTTTGAGAATTAAGTGGTTGTGGTTAAGGATATTCTGTACTAGTGGTGATTGCACCATGTGGATAGGTATTGCATCTATGAATCTGTTACCAGCCAAATTATTATTTTGATTAAATAGTTTGGGATTCTATGTCTCAGATTTTATATTTAAATTTGAAGTTTGGTTTTGAGTTTGATTTTAATTTTGGTGTTGGGATTGATTTTATGATTAAATTTTAATCAGTATTTTATCAATGAGAGACTTATCTATGTTGATACCTTTATTAATGATATCATCAAAGTTGTTTAGACACTATAGTTTTAGGTTAAGATCTAGTTTATAATTCAAATTGGTCATGAATATGTTTGCTAATTCACTAACAATAAGAAAATATGGAAATCTACTTGTCATTGTTCACCATCTTTGAAGATAAGAAATAAAAATCTCACCCCCTCATTGTTTAATAACATAGAAGTCAACCATGGTCATTGCATGTTCAATGTTATATGAAAAATAATTAAGAAAATTATCTAAAAAATCATCACAATCTATGATAGAACCTTTGGGAAGATGCAAAAACCACTCCAAAGTTGGTCCATCCGAACTCCATGAGAATAAGCAAAGTAGGAAATTGGTGGCATGGCCTACTTCCTAATAGGAAACAATTTTTTTTTTAATTGTTCCTTTGGGTCTCCATTTACTTTAAATATTTATAAAATTTAGGAATACTAAAATTAGATTGAAAAGGTATTTGGAATATGCTTGCATCAAATGGATATGAACATATGTGGTCTAACATATATTTTTGGTCTTGACTCCCGACATGTAATCCTAAAATTGCATCCTTAACAACTTATCATTCTTGGAAAAGGCATAATTTTGGGATGTGGGTGAGGATTGTATGACTGAGAATGAAATTGTGAATTATATATATTTGTGATAAATCTTTGTACTAAATTATTAGGATTAGTAGTCATGTTATTAGGATGGAATTAGTGAGAAGGAATTCAGTGTTGATTAGGATTGGAAGGTAGAATATAGATTTTTTTATATATAGGAGGAATTCATTGTATTCAAGATAGGAATTGCTATTGATTTGTGGGAATTAATTTGTAAATAGAAACAAATTGTTCTCTATATGATACTCATTATTGTGTACTAGGTAAAACTTGATAGTTATTAGAAGAAACTAGATTGACTCTAACAAGATTATGTTGGGGGAGGTGTGAACTAGATGGGACACTTTGTATCTCAATATGTACTTGTTGGGAATGATCTAAGTTTTATGGATGTGTAGGGGAATTTAATTAGATAATATTTCAAAAATGGTATTTATTAGAAACTAATGGAGATTAAGGAATAGTTGTCTTAAATTCTAAACAACTAGTTGTAAGGAATCAATAAGAGTATTTTTATCAAGAGCATTACATGTTTACAAAGTAGAAAATGGGTCAACAAGTGAACCTTTATCTTGCTGCTCAATAGTTTATTAAAATTTATGAGTTGAGGATTAAAGACTTAATTAATAACTAATAAATATGTAAGATCAGTCAACATTTAACCAACTTATTAAAATTGGGTTATAATGCTTGGCAAAATTTTGGGTGGGGATATAATTAACTTCTTCCCATTTATATATGTTTCTAAAACTATCAATGTTTGAACAATGGTTAGACTTTGACTATATGAGATTAAATCTTTAGGTCATTCTATAATTTTAATAGTGTTATGGGATTGAGATTTATGAATATTAAACAAAGTCTCTATAGGATAATCAGAGGAAACCTTAACATCCATTGCTTATAAGAGCAATAGATCTTCATATCTATTTTAAAACAAGTCTTGATCAAATTAAGCTCAAGATACATCATAAACAAGTGGCACATCCTCATATTATATTTGATTAAATTCCACATCATGTGAGTTTATATAATTTTGTTGATCATTTGGATAATCTAGTTGGTACGAGAATGGATTTATATGATATTTTTGATGTTGTGTCCAATCATCATCATGAGCATAATTATAAGCCATGTTGCTTCTTGTGTATCAAGGCATGCTAGACACAGTTATAATCCAAGTGATTTGACTTAAAGGTAAGTAATTAGACCCAGACTTGGAAGAGACCTAGACATAAATGGGAACTTGGAATGTGATTTAGAAATGAAAAAAAATATTTGACCTGAACAAAGTTTTGATTTGAACATGAGACATGGTACCAAGACTATAATTTTATTAAAATGGGTTGAAATTTAAATAGACATTATAGTATCATGGATTCAAAAATAAAGGTATGTATTTAGACATGAAGTGTAAAATGGAACATTTTTATGGGAAATTTTGGATAGATAAATGCATATTTGTGAAGCTGTACATGGATTAAAATGTGTTTTTAATATAATAATCAATAAATCAAACACTCAAGATTATGAACCTACTTTAACAAATGAAAAAGAACATTACACATTCATTAAGTCTTTTGATATATTTTCCTTAAGAGAGGATTATAAAATTTAATATTTTTCAAGTAATTAAATGTAATTATTAGTGGTGCTTCAATACCACCCTTCTCTCAAAAGGTTCATATGTAAAAGACATCTTCAAGTATCCTTATAAAACCCTACATTGATAAATGTTTTATGGCCAAAAAGTCATATTTTAAGTTTTTATGGGTTTTATATATGGTCCCAATATACCTTGCAGTATGTGGGAATAAAAAAATCATTAATTAGATGTTGATTTTTAATGAGACATTTGCCAAAGGGTCTTATCCTTTTTTAATCACTTTAGTTGTAATATTTTAGTGAAGTGATACTATAAAAATCAAGCTCTGAGGGACCTTTAATCTAAGATACCATTTATGTAACATCAATTTATATACCTCATCAAACAATTGGGTTGCTAAAAATGCTAGGTAATGAAATAAATAATAAATTAAGATCTATAATGGAAGTAAAGGATCAATACTATAGAAGCAAAAGAAAAGAAATAATAGATAAAGATAATTTCAAACTCAAATTGATACAAAAAACCACATCCTCTTCATTGTTAGATGGAGAACTGAATATAAAAGGCCTCAAAGGCACATACAAAATGTATAGTCACACCTATAAGGGTAACCTATTAACGTCAAAGAATGAGAAAATACCATCTACTATTTCTTCTATTCTATTAAAAATGAGTATTTACCAAAATAGTGAATACCAAGAATGAATGATAACCTGGCCCCTCCAAAATGGAAAGAGAGGGATAACATATGAGAGGGGGAGAAGAGAGAAGAAGGAACACATATTTTTAGATATTTTTTGAGTTTCCACCTCACCATCTGAGATCATCCATGAGTATCCACCTTTCAAGGGATAATCCATGATATTGTGGTTCAATCATGACTAGTCCATCATTAATCAGTTAGCCTACATTTGCTCTAGTTAGTCCTCAAGTTTTTTTCATTGGATGAGAGATCCACTAAAAGACAAGGAATTTTTTTACATGATAAAAAAGTATTTTTGAGTATAAATAATTCCCTTAACTACTTTTCCAATTACTATATCAGCACCTTTGTTTTTATTTTGCATGCCACCCTCCACTTGTCATCATTATGAGGACTAGATCTTCATACTTTATTGATAAATTCATGGTATACATTCTTTGAGTGTAATTTTTTCAAAGGTATGGCCATGTATAATGATGATATCCTCTCCATAATATCACAAACCTACCCTTATGCCTTGAAACCTAGACCTAGATTAAATATAGATGAAAAACCAATCTAGGATTATTGGTTTTCTTATAGTTTAATTATAGATGAAACTCTACTCAATTATTGGTATTTTAAATGCCACAAAATTAATTAAATTTGATCTATATTAGGTCTTAAAGACCTAATCTATCTCTATATAGCCTTAATGGTAGAGCCTAATCTCAAAATCTTTGTTCTGGTTCCACCAAGATCCACATCAAACTTGGTTCTATGTATTCCCATCAGCTTGGGTCAAAATAAATCTTGGTTCTTTATATTTGTTTGATATGGGTAAAAAAATGTCTCATTAATCTCCATCAAAAATGTCTCAAGATCAATCCTTTTTTAATTGGTTATTGGTGATCTGACTCAACTCCATTAACTCCTTAACCTTCACTCATGCCATCAGATCTAAGATCTAATTGAATGTGGACCATAGATATTTAAGATCCACTACTTCAAGATTGGCCTTACATTCATACCCAATATTCATTGACTATTTAATGCTATCTCACACCGTTGATCTTGATCAGTATAATCCAGTGAGAGCCATTGATCCCACCCTTATATTTTTAATCTTATCTGAGATGGTGCCATTTGCTACTGACACATTTACTCTTAATATTCTCTTATTATTTTATTAGCTCCTGTAATTACATGATGTGGTGGCCTCATGGGCCTTATAAGTTCATTGACCCTTTTGACTTGTATAAGCTCCTATGTGCTTGACACTTGTCAGCTTCACGTTCATGCTTAGGATCTCACTAAATAGTTTAACCCCAAAAGGTTACTTAGAAGGCTTAAATTTGACATTCTTGAAACCATCATTTGACATCATTAACCTCCAATATATTTATTCTAGCATAAATTTGATGTTCATGTGAACAACTCTCATTATTTGACCAATTTTGAAAATTTATATCTTAAAGTGTAAAAATCATGGAGGCACCAAACTTGTCAGAAATGGTATTAATACTAAAAGGGATGAACCCACTTAATCTAATATCATCAATAAATTTCTAGGAGTTTTTAAAAAATGTTCAAGTGAGCTACCCTATGTGATTTTCATGACGTTTATGCACCTATTACAAAAAATAGTCTCAAACTGTCTCAGAGGTCATCTTTACACTTTCATATATTTTGATGTGCTTTGTCAAATGACCTAAAACATAGTGCATAGAAACTAAGTACTAATTTAAATAGGCCCATATGATCAATTCTGCCTAAAATAACCACATGTATGAGATATGACTACATCAATTTTCTTACTTATTTTTTTTACCATTGGATGCAAAATGTTTAGATGAACACAATGAAGAACCAAATGAATACCATGTACTTACATAATTATTTTGAGAATTATTGACACCCATAGGGTCTTTGAAACAATTCCATACCATCAATATCATGACAAATTATACTTTAATAAAGCTTAAAGTATTTTAAAAAATTTGTGTGAAACATAAGATCATTGGACCACTCATTCTATCCAAAAACCTGCTCAAACCATTTGATCATTGATCATTCAGGAACTTTTCTCAACATCTAGGTGAGTTTTGTATGTGGGCCAAAATTGGCCAATATTTCTAAAGCCTCATAGGGAAGCATGCCTACCATGCCTGATAACACAGACCATTTGTCTTATCTAGTCCATTAGGCATAGAGTCATGAGTCACTGCAATTGATTTGATCTAAAATTTGGTACAAGGCTGACCACTTCTGGATAACTCCTCTTGAATAAAAATGAAAAATAAGAATAAAATAAATGAAACCAAGTGCACATAGGCATTTGTAGGAAAGAAAGAACAACTAATATACTAAGGAAATGTGCACCAAGGTACTTAAAAGAAAATATGAAAACTATTCTAATATGTACATGGTTACAATTTACAAATATCTTCCACCTAGGTCAAATGGGAAAATTCTATCATCATTTGCTTGTGATAAACCAAGATGAAAAATACCTTGATTTTGAGAGCTTATGATAGGTGAGTTAAGATGCCTAATTACTAAATCTTTTGGTATGATTTCAAGTGGAGGAAATGGGACAAACGCATCTCCAATGTAGACATATTGGTCTATTTATTCAAGGTTTGCTCCAACTTGGACTATAGGTTCTCTTATAACCTCTCTATCTAATGATTCCTTTGGAGTAGTGCTTGGTTGACTATTTATGCTTAGGTAAAAAATATCTAAGTCATCCCAAAATGCAACTTCCCCTTGGTCATCTGAGGTAATGCCAACTTCAACACCATATTTGTTCTTCTTGCTTTGAAAAGATCCATATGGTAGCTTATCAATCCACCTAAGGCCCAAAATGTCATGTTTTATGGCTCTAGATCTGACCATTCTTCTTCATTATTAAAGACAATAGTACTACCTTCGATGGACACTTCATCTTGTGAATGGTTAGACTCTTCAACTTGATTGGCAAGTTTATGTTCTAGAGGAGGTATAGGCTGGTTTATAAGCTCTACCTAGTCCATGAAGTCATGGTAAAATTATTTCCATACTTCATTTTCCTCTTCCTCTTCCTCTTTGTTATCTTAAACTAATTCATAGACTATGTCAATCTTTGTACCTTAGTTATCTTCATCTATAACCACAATAAATGAAATCTCATGGAATAGATCAAGATGCCCTTTATCCTCAACTATATATTGCATACACACTTATTTAATAATGAAGACATCAACACTACCCTCAGGCTCTAAATCATCAAATGCATGCTAAAAAGTATGATCAAAGCCTGACTCTTCCCCACTTGAAGGAAGTAGACTACCTATCACGATCTCCTCATCATAGACACTTGTGTCATCCTCTTTATGCTCAACTTTAACTCCAAGATCCTCCTCTATTATTTGTAAAATAGGATATTCCTTTATGAGGGATATGGTGGGAGGGTGAAGAAGTTAACCTTGCTTGTAGTTCAAGAGAGCAGCCTTCCAACTACAGACCTTGAAGGCTCCCTTAGGTGGTTCTTGGGGAAGGGAGGGGGAGTTTTGAAACTTTGGTAGGGCAGGCTCATTGATCTAAGTTGACATATCTTTTATTTGGACTGGTTTCTAGATCACCTCAACTAACACTTCTTCTTTCTACTTTATGCCATCCTTGATTTATTTCCATGAGAGGAAAGCATAAAGCACAACCACCTTCTCCTTTTCCTAAGTCAGTGTGGGAGAGGGTGTTTTCATAAGAGAGGGTATGAAATAGTTAGGGTCATTAACATAGGAAAGGATCCAAGATGGGATGACTTCTTATGCTTATGACACATGGTGGCCTATTGGGCCTTCTAAGTTTATTGACACTTTTGACTCATATGAGCTCTCGCATGATTGACACTTGTCAACTGCACATTCATCCTTAGGCTCCTGTTAAGGATTTTGAACCCAAACAACTAATTATAAGGCTTAAATTTGATATTCACATGATCATCATGTGATGTCTATGAGAACATATTTGACATCCCATAGACCATCAATTTTAATCTCCAATAGATTTATGCTAGATCATAAAGTTAATGTCTGGGTGAATGTCTCTCATTATTTGACCAACTTTACAAATTTATATCTCAAAGCATAGAAATGATGAAGGCACTAAACTTACAAGAAAAGGTTTTAATACTAAAATGGATGAACCCACTTGATCCACTAGCCTCGGGAGATTTCTAGGTGTTTTTACAAAAGGTTCAAGTGAGCTACCCTATTTAATTTGCATGATGTCTGCATACCTATCATAGAAAACAATCTCAAACTACCTGAGAGGTCAAATTTACACTTTCATATGTTTTTATGTGCTTTGTCAGATGACCTAAAACTTATCATGTAGTAATTAGGTACTAATGTGATTAAACCCATATGATTAATTCTTCTTGAAACTGCCACACATGTAAAATATTATTGCATCAATTTTCCTACTCAATTTTTCTACCACTGGACCCAAAACATCTAGATGAACATAATGAATATTAAAATGAATACCATGCACTTACATACTTATCTCGAGTATTCTTGACACCCATAGGGTACTTCAACAAGTACATACCATAAATATCATATCAAATTATACTTTCATCAAGCTTAAAGTGTTTTAAAAAATTTGTGGGTAAAATGAGACTACTGGACCACTCATTGCATCTAGAAGCCTACTCAAAGCATTTGATCATTGATCAATTAGAAACTATGCTCAGCATTTAGGTGATTTTTGTATGTGGGCTAAAATTGGACAATAGGTATTTATTAAGGGAAGAAGGTTAATTTTTTATATTTTTAACAACTCTTATTTTTTGAAACACAAAAATGAATTCACTGACTATTAGGGCCAATTTGTTATTTTCAAGAACATGCATGGAATAAAAAAGTAGAAACACACAAAGGCAAATTTGTTGATTAGCAGGTCAATTTCACTGATTAGTAGGTACCTTTTATTGATAATAAAGTAATATATCCAAAATTAAAGTAATTTCATTGATCAGTAGGAAAATCAAATCTATAAAAACCTGAGAGTAATTTATTTATTTTTTGAAAAATTCACCAGTTTCTTGATAAATTCTCTTATTTCTTGATAATTTTGTTGATTATAAAACCTGCACAAAATATAGAACAAATATGAAAATAAAGAACATAAGTATTTCCACTAATTAAAAGAAATTTACATTGATTAACATATTGATTTCACAAAAATAGAAGTCAATTTCACCCAAATAGAAGTCAATTTCACCAAAACAAATACAAATTCACTGTTTAGTAGGAAAATAACATGTGTGATAGCTAAGAATCATTTCACCAATTTCTTGACAATTTCATTGATTATAAAACCTGCATAAAATATAAAACAAAGATGAAAATAAATAAAATAGGCATTTTCACCTATTACAGGTAATTTTCATTGATTAGTATAAAAATAGTGTAAAATTCACTATTTTCACAAATTGAATTCACCAATAAGCAATGGTAGAAAACAACCAGGAATTTATTAAAAAATGAGCCAAAATAATATTTTTCTAGTAAAGAAAGATTACAACAAATGCTCAAAAGAAGAGTGTGCATTGTGTTAGTCCCACTGAGCATGTCATTATGATTTTGTGAAGGGGTTAGAAACTTAATTATATGAGCAAATAAAAAAAACCAAATGTATTTATAACACCTATATGCCAATGCCTCATGATCTAAGGTAAAACTAAACAGAACCAAAATCAAAATGAAGAAACAAATTATGATTACCTTCTTTTTGCAAGGAATGCTCACTTTGTTGAAAGTGGAAGTGGTTCATTTATGGTTTCAAGAATTATTTAACAATTTTTAGTTATATCATCTCTTCTTGAAAACTTTGAATAGGTGAATTGATAGAAGTTGATCAACTAGTTAGCTTAAGAAATTGGTAAAGCTTCACTATTAAACTTGAGCATAGAAAATTTCAAAGGGAAGGGTTATATTTATAATAATTTTGAATCAATAAGGATCCTTCATCTTGAATCCAATATGGATGGTTACAAATGAATATTCAACAAGGCACATGGATTAACACTGATGCAACAGGAAATACACTATTCATGCAACACTATTCACTAGTACTATTCATAAGTATTATTCAAGGTAATGTGGCAAATGATATATGAAATTGGTGTGGCATAGAAGATCTTCTCACACATGTGGAGTTGGGGTACATTTATATGGTATTACATTAAGGTACATAGAGGTTGCCTATCTTGTCTAAAGAAGATCCTCTCCCTTTTTGACCTTGCACATGTGATAAGGCATTCACTATTCATCAATAGTGTCTCGCATGTGAAGGGTGGAACCAAATTTCAATGAAGAAAGTTATATCTTAATCATGATCAACCCAAGTGGGAATATGGCATAAAATATCTTGTTCCTTACTCTTCTTTATCATGCTTCACCCTTGTGGGATGTGGGACATAATATATTTTTGTCTCCCTTCTTTCTCCATATTCTATTTATGTTTGTATTCACTCTTTATTGAGGTAGGAGAGTTTGGAGATAAGGCTTGGTGAGAAGCCTTGAGGATCCTCCTTGGCATGTTGGCCAAGTTTGTATTTTGAGAGCTAAGCTTGGTAAATCTTGTGTAATGTCATGCATTGATGGCATGGCCTTGAATTGTAATAATTTATTGTTTTAATGAGAATTTGTGAAGAGATTTTGTGTTGAAACCTTGAGTTGGTTCTATGTTTTGAGAGATTTATGGATTATTAAATCCATTAAGTGGTTGGAAGACACATCAACTAGTATCAGAGCTAAGGGATATGGAGTGTTGACTCCATCAAATTATATCATAACAAGTTCAAATATTGTTGAGGATATTATGTGATTATGTATTTTTTTAGTATGAAGAATGCAAATAGGAGTGGAAGAATTACACCAAAGTGATAATGGTAAAAGATGTTGAAGACTTGGGGTAGACTATTAGAGATGCTACTGGAAAGGATTAAAGAGCGTGAAAGTGAAGAAGATGAATAAATGATGTATGAGATATATAACTCCATGAAAGTAAAAGTGGCTACATTGAAGAGATAAATGGCCACATGGAATGATAAAGAGTGAAACCATGAAGATTTAAAAATTTAAGAGAAGAAAATGAGTGAGAAGAAGAAGGTTGCCATGGAGGACGACAAGAGTAAGGTTATCATGTGAGGAGAACAAATAGGATCTTAAAATAAATAATGAGGAAGAATCTAGTGAGAAACCAATATAAGAATAAATGCTCATGCAAGAGGATCTCAAGGTGATTAATATTTAATAATAAAATGAAGACATCCTTGTGAAGGATGATGGAGAAAAGAGTGAAGAAAATTTCAGCCATGAGAGGTTGATTGAGGGTGAAAATTGTAACCATATAGAGATGCAAACTATAAGTAAATTATTTAAATGATTCACAATAGTAAAATTATGTATGGATAAATTAAGAGTATAATATGTAGATCCATAACAAAAATTGGTCAAAGAGTAAAATACTTGAGTATTATGACTAATCCACTTTGAGGAGGTAACCTCCACAACAATGAAATAAGAATATAATTCATGATATGATGATAAAATACTAACCACTACCTCTTACATATACTCTACTTATCCATGGTTATTACATGGGATGATCATATTAATAACATCAAGAATTTCAATAAGCTAATATGAAGATGTGTAAGACACAAGTTAGCCACACATATCCCTAGATGCACTATAGGTTAAATGAATAACATGCCCCTCCCTTTAAAAATAATGTTGTCTCAACATTAAATCAAACCAAGATGTTTTTTTAGGAAGGCTTCATCCTCCCATGTTGCATCTTCATAATGCAATTTTTTCTATTTGATCAAATACTGCTTAATGGCTTTGGTATGTAATTACTTGGTGCACATATGAATGATCTCCTTAGGCTCTAGAATGACTCTACATTCTTCATCTAATTTAGGTAACTAAGTCTGAGTGAAAACTCTATGTCTAATTACTTTATTCAAGAAAGATACATGGAATATCAAATATATGTCAGTGGTTGGGGGTAATTCTAACTTGTAAGCCACACTACCAATTTTCTACAAGATTTGGTAAGGGAAATAATAATTAGGTAACAACTTATTATCATGTTTTGTTGATTTAGATAGATCTACTTATATGGACGCAAATTCACAAAGACTTAATCACCTATGTCAAAATGCCACTCACTACAGTGTTGATCTACTTGTTGTTTCATTTGATTTTATGTCATTGGTAAATTCTCTCATAAACTAATTAACATCACTTATTGATGGTCAATGTGTTCCTCAAAAAATAAAACCTTAGGATGCACTATCAAAATTGAAGTGATGGATGGGAGATGATACCCATATAATGACACAAAGGGAGACATCTTGGAAGTAAGTGTGAAAAGAAGTCTTATATCACCATTAAACAAGTGGTAGCCATTGAATCCATTTGTCTTGTTTGTTAGAAACAAAATAATGAAGATACCCTTTGAGACATTTATTGACTACCTCTATTTATCTATTATATTAAGGATGATAGGATGAGCTATGAGCCAACTGGTTACCCAAAAATGTAAATAATTCAGTCCAAAAATTACTAGTAAATATGGGATCTTGGTCACTTACAATGATCTTTGGATTTCCATGCAATTTTTGAACTATATTGACAAAAATAGAATCTACTATACTGACAACAAATGGTTGTGATAAGGAGAAAAATGAGAATTCTTGGTGATTCAATACACAACTACCATGATAACATTTTTACCCTCAAACCTTGGCAACCTCATAATAAAATCCATGGAAACCTCTTCCAAATGCTAGATAGGGATGGATAAATGTTTTAAAAGACCTAGTGTCTAAATGGTTTCACCTTTATTTTGTGGGAATACCATGCATTTAGACACGTATTTATGAACATCCCCTTGGATTCCTTCCCAAAAGAAATCTTACTTGATTCCATGATATGTTTTCAAAAATCTTGAGTGTCCTCCAAGTAAAGAGGCATGAAGTTCCTACAGAATTTTATGTTTGAGGAGAGAATGCTTACAAAGCTATAATCTATCTTTATACCATAATGTGTTCCTCTTACATGTAAAATTTTAAAATTAATTAGAACCCTACTAAATATTATGAATGAAATCCTTGGTAACACTATCATTATCCTATTCTAATCTTGCTTCATCTAGCCAATGTGCCTGTCATAGGGTCATGTTGCATAACAAGGCCTTAATTGATTCATCCCATTGAGAGAGGGAATCTTCCACCACATTATATTTTAATTTCTTATACATTATTTCAAAATCATATCCTAACATTTTTGTTACCCATTTTTGTTTTTATTTAGATGATAAGCATTGTTCTAAATAATAGTTAAGGCTATTGTGATCAGTCTTTACCTGAATGTGATGACCCATCAGATACAGTCTCTATTTATTCATTGAATGCAAAATAACCATCATATCTTTCTCATATATTAGTTTTATCTTAATTTTTTCATTAATTTTGTGACTTTAAAATGCCAGTGGTCTTCTTTATTGCATGATTAAATCTCCCATGCCATATCATGATGCATCACACTCCACAACAATTTTTTTTGAAAAATCAGGAGTAGCCAAAATGAGATTTATGCACATAACCATTCTCAATTATTCAAATTCATTGGTATCTAAATCAATCCATTGGAAGGAATCATTCTTTAGAAAAGAGGTGAGTGGGAATACAATGCTACCATAATTTTTGACAAACTTATAGTAGTAACCAATTAGCTCTAGAAATCCATGGAGGTTATTGAGGATCTTAAAAACCTACCACTCCATCATTTCTTTGATTTTATTAAGATAAAATTTCACTCCTTCATTTGAAACAATATGACCCAATTACTCCACCTCTTGGACATAACGTGCACATTTGGAAGGTTTAGCATAAAGCTGATGATGTTTCAGAATTGAAAGGACCTATTTAACATGCCTCAAATGGTATTTCCAATTTTTGTTGTAGATGATGATATCATCAAAAAATACTAATACAAACTTTCTCAAAAATATCCTAAAAATAGTATTCATCAAACTTTGAAATGTAGATGGTGTATTTGTGAGGCCCAAAGGCATGACCATAAATTTGTAATGGCCTTCATGTGTTCTAAAAGATGTTTTAGGTATGTCCTCATTAAGGATGTGAATCTGATGATATATAGAGGGAAGATATAACTTGGTAAAATAAATATCACCATGAAATTCATCTAGTAAGCAATCAGTTAATAAAATAGGAAACTTATCTTTGATGGTGTATTTTTTGAGTTCTCTATAATCTGGGCACATCCTCCAACTATCATCCTTCTTCCACACCATGACCACCAGGGAGGAATATTCACTTTGAATGTGTCAGATGATTCTTACCTCTAACATCTCTTATAATATATTTTAAATTTCACTCTTTTGGGCATAGGAATACTTGTAGGGTTTGATATTGGGTGGTGTACTTCTTGAAATATATTTGATCACATGATCATATGCATGACTTGGAGTATGTCCTTTTGGTATGTCACCAAAAACAATAAAATGTTCATCTAACACCTTTTACAAATCAGGATGTGTAGAATCCTTGGTTTCTTAAACCTTCATGGAAAATAAGCATGCCACTAAACCTTCTACACCTTTTCTGAGCATCTTCATCATTTGGTAAGAAATAACTAGTTTTAGAGATTTAGCTCATAATCGATGAGGTTCAAAATTCCTTCCTTATTAATGGAACCTCATGAATAATTTTTAGAAATTCATCTCAATAGTGCCAAAAGTGGTGATCCATTGCATTCCCAAAATAATGTCAATTCATCCCATAGGAATAAAAAACACAAGGGAGTCTAATAACTAATCTCCCATAATACACTTAATACTATGGAATTTTCTAAAACAATTGACCATACCACCATCTACAATAATGACCTAAAATTTTAGAGCTAGGTAAATGAAATAATTCAAATGATCAGACAACTTATTATTGATGAAGTTATGTGTACTCCTAGAGTTAATTAACACTGTCACCTTATATTTATTTAATAACCCCACCATATTAAGAGTTTGAGGAGTAATAATGCCTAAAAGTACATGATAGGAAATAGTATGTTGAGAATATTTAGATTCATCCTTAGGTTGTTATAAACCTTCCCCTAAATCCTCCTTATCTTCTTCTTCATCATCAACATCATCAATGTAAAACAACTTATTTTCATCACATCGATTCCCTTTGATCCATTTTCTATAGCAGCCAAAACACAAACCTTTTACATGCTTTTCTTTGAATTATTATGTCAATTTAGTAAGGTGATGAAATGATGGTGTTGGAAAGGTGCAATCATGAACATTGGTAAAAGGTCTTCATCTGATCAAATCCTTTTCCTCAAACATGCATGCCTTTGGTATGGCCTTAGATATAGTACCAGGATGAAACATGTAAACCTATAATTGGATGTTATCTTTGAGGCTACCCAAAAATAGGTCAATCAAATTTTTCTTATTGATGTCTACCACACGTAAGGAGAGATTCTAAAATTGATGAATGTAGTCCTCAATAGTCATAGTTTGGAACAACTTGACTAGCTAAATGAAGTAATTTTTAGAAATATTATTTTGATAATGTAGCTGTAAATCTTCAAAAAATACTGTCCATGAAATTGGGACACCCTTCTTTTTATTTTAAGCAAATAACCAATGATACCAAATGAATGGCTTAGGTTCCAGATAGCGAGAGACCATAACCAACTTTTTAAAACATGGAGTTTGATGTAGATTAAATAAAATTTTAATTTGAGTGAGCCAAGTGAGTGAATCATTACCATCAAACTTTTATAAGTCCATTTTTGGTAACATTAGCTTAAGACTAGAATTGGTATTGGTATTGTTTAGATCAGGAAAACCAAACTAAGGTGGTGAAGGATTATTTTTTAGGGGATAAGCTAAGAAGTTAGTTTATTTCCTATTTATTTATTATAATTTATCCTTTATGTTATCTATGTCCCATACCAAACCTATAATGTCCCCTTGAACTATATCAAAATCAACATTTTCAACATGTCCTAAAACTCTGACTTAAGTTGCTAAACTACCTCTAAAATAGATGGATCAAAATTTTTAGATTCCATGTCACCCTTGTGAGGAGTTTTTGGAGTTTCTTTTCCTTTTCCACATTCACAAGTGTTTGGACTATATATACATAAATCCTAGGATGGTTTTAACCCCCCAAAAATGTACTAGTGAAATACACCATTGTGATCATTTCCTTAAAATGAATCCAACTAATATTATTCACAAGGGTGAAATTTTTTGACCCAAAAATGTGTACAAGTATAATATATCATTATGATCATCTTTAAGATTTGAATCTAATGATTGCTTATTTTCATAGGGTAAAAAAATTCTAGACTTTTTTTTTGTAAAAAAGTTCATGAACAAAGCTATGGGGATGAAAAACATAATTCCTCCCAGATCATAAGTTATGTTTTTTCATCCTTCTAGTGCTCAGTGTGACCTAAGAATCTGACTCAAGAGAGGATGACTAGGAAGGTGTTAGTTTCAAAATGAAAACAAAATGAAAGAAACAAACTAACTAGCATAACATCTCTAGGCCTAGACACTAGGGAGAGATTAGTTAACAAACATGAATAAAATACACAACTAAAATACAAAATGAACCTTATTTTACTTCACTTGGATGCTTCAAAATTCTTTTTATAGTGGCTTGCTCAACTTGTGCTCATGAAGTCCTTGGCAATGGAAGCTTGGCTACCTCCATATCTCCTTAGCACCTTTGGTTTGTGGCTTGGCTTGGAATCAATTTGGAATGATAACACTAGTTTTCATGAAGCTTTGTAATCAATTATGCATTATAACTTTGCATAATAATGTCTTATAAATGATGTTCATGGCCTATCTATTTATAGAATTTTGAGAATGTCTAGAATCAACTTGAACCATCCATCCTGAATTAAGATGTGTGGTTGATGATTAATTTCATTTTTGGATTTAAGTTTATAATTATCCTCATCATGACATTGGAAGAAGGGAAATTAAGAGACATGGAGGTTATCATGGAAGACATTGATGATGCATGAAGGGCATGTATCCTAATATTTTTGGTATTTATGGCATAGGGATGTCTTACCAAGAAATAAGGTCACTTGATGATTCAGATATTCAATATTCATTTCTAGAAACAAGTATTCAATAAGTTTCCATGGAATTATTAATTAGGCTCTAACTTGAATTAATTATATCTTAAGCATGTTTAAGCACTTTGTGTACAAATTACTCAAATTGATTAGAATGCCTTGTTATTGGTCCAAAATTTGACTGGATTGGAATTGGAAGTCAATTTTAGATGCATTAGAATCATTATCCCATTTAGGATGTTATCAAAAAATAAAATAAAATCCATGCATCTTGTGCAAGAGATTTGATAGGAAAGATCAATCTAGAGCACCTAGGTACAAAATTGACATTTTGACTCAAAATGATCTGATCAAAGTTAGCTGACCCATAAATTGCATTACCCCATTTAGGGATACCCTAGCCAAAATCAGCACTTGAATATGTCAGCTTCACATAATTTATAATTTTTTAGTATTTTTAGGACAAATTGTGCATTTTTGGTGAAAATTGGCCAAAAACCCATCTAGATGTTATTGGTAGCTAGATTTAGGTGTCTACAGTTTGCCCCTATTTGGGAAGGTGTTGTAAGTTATAAGGATAGTAACATATTCTCAAAGAATGAAAAGGTCCTCTATACCTACAACTGTAATGCTGGTAAAATAACTATATGATACCCCTTCGAGGGAATGGTTGGCACAAGTAGGTTGAAAAATAGTCCCTTGAAAAGAAAGAAGCAAAATGAGGGGACCAAAGAAAGCAAATATGATGGGGTAAAAACACAATGATATTGAAAAAGTAGTCAAAGTCATTGAGAATGTAAGTGGGACAGTGTACAATGGTTTTCCCAAAGGTGGTTATAAACATTATACCCTGATAGTGACAATGTGGTATGAGAAAAAAATGATTTTCCCAAGGGAAATTATAATCATTAAGAAGATGGAGTTTCCCCAGTTAAGATAGATAAACAAGATAACAACATACCCTTGTATGGGTAGAAAAAGGAAAGTGGTGACAACACAATGATTTTCCCAAAGGCGGTTATAGTCATTGAGAAATGTAGGTGGGATGGTGTATAATGGCTTTCCCAAAGGTGGTTATAAGCATTGTACCCTAATTATATAAAACATGATAAACATGGTAAAAGATGATGATAACTTAACACAGAGCGTAATGATGAATTAAAATAACCTACTAGTAGGGAGATGTTCATCTGAACTAATAAAGGTTGGAATTATTTTGTGTTTAATTACTCTATTTAAGATATGATTAGGATGGAATCAGGATGTCTATGCTGAAAAGATGTTTCCATTACTGATATACTTCTTTAAGCTTAAGTTTTTTGTAGCATGTGTCAATAGGTGTCATGATATAACATCATGAGAACTTGGTGAAAATATGCATAAGGACTGACTCCCATAATCCGATACTCAATAAAAAACAATTCATCAATGATAGAAACCATGATGACAATGTAAACATATGAATATGGATGGATTCAAGTGTAAGTTTGGGAAAGGAATCACCTAATGAACACACATAAACTGAATCAAGGCAATAGTGTTGAAAGTAAATAAATAGGTAGACAAACAAATAAAATAAGCAGAAACAAACAAATAAATAACACAATAGAAACCATATGAACATTTCCCTTAGAAAATTTGTGAAAACTTAACAAATGAAAAAAATGGGGAATAAAATAAACGGAAGGGGGTGGTCAAGCTATCTCCATATACACTACACAAGTGTATGCTACCTACATAGTTCTATGGATGTAATATCCAATAAAAAAATTCAGGCCAAATGTAGATCTCCCAAAGAATGGGAAGAATGTGATAACTAAAAAAACAGATAAAATAGATGTGATAGAAGAAGAGGAATGGTCTTGAAAAATGATAAGTACATGAGAGAAAAGGCCAGAAAGGATGGAGAAACTAAGTGACAAGTAATTTGCTTGTAAGTTAGTAAGGGTTCATAGAATCCTTCAGGCAAAGAAGTGGTCAATATTTTTACTCTTTTCAAATAATTTTTCAAATGGTTTTTGAATATTTTGAAGTATCTCAGCTTGATAAATAATGATGAGAAACTAAATGGTTCAAGACCACAAAATGGTGAGAGCATTTAAACTAAGGTTGTTCGTAAAATGGTGAGAATGTTTAAACTAAGGTTGCTCACAGAATGGTGATAGCATTCAAACTTAGATTGCTTATAAAATAATGAGAGCATTATGAAAAGGGTGACTGAGATGACCTCAAAAAGTATCAAGTGCTACCTATATAATCCTAGAATAGGACCTCAAGTCACTGTAGTTCTACCCTTATAATGTGAATTCAACTAGTGTAGCAGTTAATTCAAACAATATAGGCATAGTATGCCATAGGAAATGGCACATTGGTATGTCAAGGCTCAATAAAAAAATGTTGCCCCTAGTTTTCCCATAGGTAGTTATAAATAGGACACAATGGTATGGATCAATGGTACTAATTTTCCCAAAGGTGGTTATAATTAGTAACAAGACCAACGATAAAAAAGGAACACCAAATAAAGGATGCAACTATAGAAACTTCTATCACACTGCTCCAAAATATGATCTTTATCTAAACTATATGAGCTAACTGATGAAACTGATCAGATACCTTAATGCTAAAAATGCATAATGAATGGAAAAAACCAAGGTCAAATGGGCTAGGATTTAGAACACACTGGGATGATAGGTTGGAAGTGTAAAGTGGATATGAATAAGAATGATATTTGTACAAAGAAGAATAGCAATAAAATGGCATAACTAAAATGGTACTTATAAATAATATGCCTTAACACTCAAGAATAGTACCAGTTGAGATGATTAATATTCATTGGCTTATGTAGTTCATCTCCATCTATTGTGGTAACCCTGTATGCTCCTGATCCATAATTTATATTAATGATGAAAGGCCCTATCTAGTTTGGTTTGAATTTTCCTTCATTTTTCTTTTCAATCGTGGTATTCTTTTGGTTTTTTTAAGAACAAGATCACCAAGTTCAAATGTTCTATACTTAACACACTGATTATAGTGGCCTTTGAGTTAGTTCTAATATGATTGAAGATTATTGAGTGCAGTTGTGCATTTCTCATCAAGTAGGTATAGCTCTTATAGATGAGCTACTTGATAGTCATGATCATCCAAGACATGATTGAAAGAGATATGTAGTGAAGGAAATTCAACCTTAATAGGAAGGATGGCCTCATTACCATAAATACGTGACTATGAGGTGGCTCTTTTGGGGGTATGATGATTAGTATGATATGCCCAAAGGGCAGGGAATATTTGTAAGTGACAATCACTATCAACATCATTGACAATATTTTTAAGAATATTGACAATAGTTTTATTCAATGCTTCAGCTTGGCCATTACCTTGAGGGTAATAAGTGGTAGAAAAATGTTGTGTGATGTTATATTTAGTACATAGCTGGTCTACATCCTTATTCTTTAATTATCCTCCATTATTATATATAATGTTAAAGGGGATACTATAGTGGTAAATGAGATGGTTGAAGATGAATTTGGAAATTTGCTTTCCAATCACATAAGTGAGGGGTATGGCTTAAACCCACTTAGTGAAAGTAAGGATATATTTATGGCCATCAGATGAAGTGGGTTTGATCTTCCCAATGAGGTCAAGCCCCATGTAGAAAATGCCCATGGTGTTATAATTGATTCCAAAGTTTTCATTGGGGCATGAATCAAATTAGCATGCTATTGATATTTTTCACACTTCTTTACATATGTAACAATATCTACATCTATCATAGGACAATAATAACCAGTATATAATAGATTTTTGGATAGGATTTCCCCACTAGAATGAGTTCCACATACCCCTTTATTTACTTCTCTTAATGCTAGTGTAGACTCTGTCAAAGTTAAAAAATGAAGTAGAGTTATATCAAAAATATGATGATGAAAGGTGGATATAAGTAGAGTATAATGAGTGGAATGATGAATGAAGGATTTGGTTTATTTTTGAGATAGGTTAGGTGGTAGAACTTGGTCATGAAGGTATTTATAAAGGTTTGGGTACCAAATAGAATTAGGACTAACAATGTCACAAATTATTACAATAGTTGAAGGTTCATGAGTTGGTGCTAACAAATTCTTCATGAAGAACTGATACTTTCTAGATTTATCTATTTATCGAATCAAAGAGCTAATATTAGCCATGGCATCTATAGTTTTATTACTAGCTCTTGGTATATGCTCAAACTGAATGTTGTCAATTTATTGCTTAAGAGTGTTAACTATGGCTTTATATGGAACAAACTTGTCATCTTTGGCCTGAAAATGATCTATGACCTAATTGATGATTAACTAAGATTCACCATAAACTTGGAGATGAGATATGTTCCAATGCACTGCCTATCAATATTTTTCAACAAGTGCTTCATTCTCAACCATGTTTTGTATAAGGAAAGTTGATTCTAAATGATTTAGGGATTAAATCCCCCTAAGGTGTAATAAATAATAAGCCTACCCCCAATCTATGTGCAGTAAATGAACCATCAAAATACAGCTTTTAGGGATGTTCTTCAAGGGGTGTGTCAATGACAGCCATTATGGATTCATCAGGAAATTGAAACATGAGTGGCTATGTGTCTATGAGAGGTAATTCAACAAGTTGATCTACAAAAAATTGTCCCTTGATTTCCTTCTAATTGACATACTCTATGTCAAACTCACTGAGAAGCATGATCCATTTAGCCATTCTACCTTGCAAAGCTATTTTAGATAGTAGACACTTGATGGCTAGATAATATTTTTCAATAGGTGCATAGTTATGCTCATATGCGACCAAGGTATGGATTAGGTAATGTACAAAATTATCTTTTTTATTATCATCATGTTGAACCAAGAGTACCCCTAGATCATGGTCGATAATTGATAGGTATAATAAGAATGGCTTTCCCAACCTAAGAGGTAATCAAATAGGTAGATTAACAAAATAGTCTTTGAGTTATTAAAAAACTATTTAGAAGTAATCATCCCAATGAAATGAAACTCCCTTCTTTATAAGGTGTGTAAATGGATGACACTTGTTTTCTAACTAAGAGATGAAGCATCAGATTGATTCGATCTTACCCTATAAACTATGAAGTTGTTTTAATTGGTTGGTGGTAGCATCTCAGTTATAGCATGGAATTTAGCCAGATCAACTTCAATACCTTTATGAGACATGATGAATCTAAGTAATTTACTTGAGATTATGCCAAACACATATTTATTTGGATTGAGTTTGACTTTGTACTCCTTTAATCTTTCAAATATCTTATGCAACACTATTAAATGGTTAGCCCTGGTTTTGGATTCTCCTAATATGTCATCGACATAGTATTCAACAATATCATGCATCATATCATGGAATATGATAGTCATGGCCCTTTGATATGTAGATCTAGCATTATTAAGGCTAAATGGCATTACTTGATAACAAAATGTTCCCTATGGAGTGGTGAACACTATTTTATGTTGGTCTTCTGGTGCTATTCTGATCTGGTTGTATCTTGAAAAGCCATCTATGAGTGAAAGAATTTCATAACCTACCATGGAATTGATGATCATGTCAATATTAGGTAATGGAAAATCATCTTTAGGAAAATCTTTCTTGATATCTCAAAAATTAGTAAAAATTCTGATCCCTTCATGATTTTTACTAATAGATATCAAATTAGAGATCCATTCTAAGTAGTCAATAGATCAGATACATCTTGTTTCTAAGAGTTTTTTTAGCTCTTTATTTATGAATAAAATAATATGAGGATACATCCTCCATATTTTTTTTTATCAATTTGGCATCAGGATTAACCACAAGGTGGTGTAGAACTAAGGCAGGGTCCAAACCTGACATGTCAGAATAGGCCCATGCAAAGATATATACAAATTGTATCAATAGAGCTGTAAAGACTTCATGTTCCTCCTTAGTGAGGGATGTGCCTAATTTTATCCATTTTAGGTCTGATGGAGTCCTAATGTTTACTTTTATTGTATCTTTGACTAGAAGGGTCAAACCATCTTCTAGGATAGTAGGCAATGACTTAAACTATTGGAATATGTTAGGGTCCTCTACTAGGACATGCTCTTCAACTTCTCCTAAGCATGATGAATCTAAGTCCCCTAATGGGAGATCTATCCATGTGACAAAAATAGTTATAAATTCTTGAATAATTTGATCAAATACTTGTTATTGTGAAAAATTGAGCTTGGATCTATAGGAAAATTCATCATTGCTGGTCTCCTGGTCTAAATTCGAAGAAGAATGAACATCCCTATCTAATGGTGCCTAAAACAAGTTTTCACCACTAGACTAGCCTTTATCTTTACTTTTTCCCTGGTTAGAAAGCACCTTAAAAAGGTTTTCACTTTGGGACCTCAATGTTTTACTTATTTGTTTTTGGCTAAGGGTGCTTACCTACTCTCCAAAATAGGCTACAAAATCCAATGTAATTGATAATCTTGACTTGTGATCTCTCAACATAACATTGTCTCTAAGGCCTAAGAAGCCACACAATGCCTCATCATTCTAGAACTCATCAATTAGTAGATCAGATTCTTGTTGGTACTAATCTATTAGTTTGGGATAATATAATGGAAATGGATTGTGATGAATGACTAGGGTAATGGTGCAAATGGAATTATTATGAAATAGGTTGGTTCTAGCTAGGTCATCAAAGGTGAGGCTATGATTGAAGTCTACTTTGATGTCAACATCATCATCACTAGTTTCTAGTGATGGAGTTTGAATAAGATATGTGGGATCACCCCTAGGTGGTTTAAATCCAAGTCCATAAGGTCTTTCATACTTAGTAATGGAAATTGGCTTGATGGTTCCTTATTGATTCAGTCCAAGGCCTCTTCCTTCATAATTGTGATGCTCCATGATCCTATTGGGAATAGGATACTTTGGAATTTTATAACAATCAACTTGGTTTTCATTATATAACCATGTTTTATCCCCTTTAAGAGGGTCATGTTCTAGGCTAGATGTTGGTACAAATGTGATAGGTCCCTTATCTCTATTCTTTTGTTACCAATGCATATGTGTGGTGACTTTAGGTTGCCCAAAGGTTTTTGGATTCTGAGGAAGATTGGCAATATGAAATGTATCGTGGGTCACATAATCTCCTAGTCTATTATATGAAATGTTGAAATGATTAGAAGCTTTAAGAGGTGGTATGTGGGAAAGGAAATCCAAGGTATTAGGATCTATGTAATTATTTGGTGAAGGATCAATAAGTATAACCTTTCCTTTATCCTACTTGGAACTTGGATTCATGTTGTACTAATAATTATAGCTTTGAAATTTGGCCTCATGATGTTTGTAGTGTTCATATGGGTAAATCTCCTAGAATATCCAAATCCATCCTTGAGTGGGAAAACATGATACATTGGTGCATCATTGATGGGACTACATGAATCTCATGTAACCAAGGCATGCCTAGAAGCATATTGTATGATAACTCAAGATCAAACACATGGCAAAGTGTATCATGTGTCAAAGGCCCAACGATAACTAGAAATCTAATGGTGCCTTGTGATTCTCTTTCCTAATTATCATAGGCTTTGATGGTTATTAATTCTAGTTGGAGATCTGACATTGTGTACCCAAGAAGATTGATGAGCTTTAGAAACACTATGTTGAGGCTTGATCCATTGTCTATAAGGACATGTTTCACTTTATGTCACTTTATATAAAATTATGTACAATGGGTTATTATGGATTAGGCTAAGGGAAGACATATTTCTTTGGTTGAATGTGACTTGTTGGGTTAGAGCTATGTGTCCAACCAAAACTTGAAATTTATTAGGGGATATGTCACTAGCAACAGTGGATTGGGTTAAAAACTCATTAAATATGTTCTTTTGGATTAATGATGTTCACAACAAATCCAAAATAGAAATTCATGTTGGTGTCTTTTGTAATTGTTCAACAATATCAAACTTCTTGTCTTGGTCAGTATTGAATGGTTTATTCTAAGGTTGAATATTCAGTTGGATACAATGTAAAGTGGTAGATGGTTGTGGGCCTGGGATAGTAATGTTTGACCTCCAAGTTATGATTACACAATTGAGATTAAATAATAGATAATTATTGCTAAAAACATTTAGGAATGGTGTGGGACCAGATAGGACAAGTCTTGGTTACTGGTGCAATCGTATGTGGTCACATGGCAAGGACAAGTTGTTGATATAAGGTCCAAAAGGGGAAGTCTTGGTTTTTTAGTTTGCCTATATGCACTCTCAAGTCAAAGAAGGATTATCCATGTAATTTGGCTGAATGTTATTATTTATCAATGGTCTAGGTTGATTAGTGCTTGGTGTAGGATTAATGGAGATAGTATTAACACTACCCCCTACAATATAATCTACAACCCTATTGTAGACATGTGAAACTACATGGGTAGGTTTGTTAGTTACAATTATAACCTTGGTTTTGTCTATTGTTCTATTATTGTGGATTCTATGGCTGATTTTGTTGATTCTACTAGTTTGGCCTTTGATTTTGATACTATTAATTTTGTTTCTACACTGGTTGTTGTTGTTGTTTTTGTTTCTGATTATTATACTACTATTGATTTTTATGTTGAGGAAAGGGGTTTTGATAAATCCCAAGAGTTTTATTGGAAGTGGAAGCACCATTATCCAATGTTATCTCCCCATTCTCTAACATATTCTCAATTAAATGTTTGATTTGAACACATCTTCATACATTATGCCTGTTGACCTGATGATAGCCATA
Organism: Torreya grandis; assembly: GCA_037957365.1. Classification (NCBI taxonomy): domain Eukaryota; kingdom Viridiplantae; phylum Streptophyta; class Pinopsida; order Cupressales; family Taxaceae; genus Torreya; species Torreya grandis. Next base: position 661,068 of record JARHVA010005152.1, on the reverse strand, counting down.
TAATTCATTTTCATGGTTCCAATTAGGATAAGGAATGCCTTTCAGATAATGCTTTGGTATAGGCCAACTAATTAGATTAGTGGAATTAACCTTGAAAAATATAAACTCAATAGGTTCTACTAGGTCACTAAAGACACGATGTACATGCATGGTTCTCCTAGGAGGAGGGGTTTACAATGGTAAAGGCTACTATATTTGTTGTACAGGTCTTGGTTGTTATGATTGTGACATTGGTTGGAGAGGTTTTTGGGGAAGAGTAAGATAAAAGGTGGTGTAGATGATGTTTTCACCATTTAGACATGATGAGATTTAGTTACTCTATTTTTCACAACATTCCTATTGTAGTTGAATTACTTTGGTCTTTCTTGGTTATTGACCTGTGTTGATTTTGATGCTTGCACTTAAATGAGATGTTGATGTTGGCCATTTCCTTGATTGGTACCTTGATTTTGATTATTTGAATTAAGCTTGATGACTCCTTTATTGATGAGTGCCCACTCGATCAATAAACCTTTATCAATGATCTCTTTGAAAGTATGTGCACATTATAGTTATAGATGATAAGCTATCTCACTATGAAAATTTTTAGTAAACACAACAACTAATTATTTATCTAGTAAACTATTTGTGAAATTGCTTGCAAGGGCTCTCCATCATTGTAGATAACTTGTAAAACTCTCACCAACTTTTTGCTTTGCTTGCATTAAGTCCACTAATGATATCTCATGCTCAATATTATAGGAAAAGTGCTATACAAACTTATCAGAAAGATCATCAAAGTTTGTTATTGAATTTTTGGGAAAATTTAAAAACCACTCCAAGGCTTGTCTAACCAAGCTCCTTAGAAATAACAATAAAAGGTATATGTCACTATATGCCACTAGTTGACATGTGACAAAGAATTTAGTTAAATGGGCCTTAGGGTCACCTTTCCCTTTGTATTTTTTAAATTTCAATGGTTTGTATCCTAGAGGAAATGGTATCTACAAATAATCCATGTTGAATTGATAGGAACACACACCATCCAATTTAAACTTTTAAGTCTATTTTCTAACCTGAATAGCAGCAATTGCATCCTTCATCTATTGCAATTCTTGGGATAGAAAACTAGAAGGAACATTGGTTTGAAGGAGAATATTGGTTTGGGTAGATGGTTGGGAGGTAACAAGTGGGAAACTTTGACCAAGCTATGATGGAGATACCTATTAGAGTAGATTGGTTAGGTTGGGGAATGGACCAAGAATATGTATACATAGATTATGATGTACTTGAAATTGCACATTTGGTTATATGATATTTTGGGTTGGGTTGGTGATAAAGGTTTGACTTGGAGGATTTTGTGGTTGGGATGGAGGGATATAACTATACTATGCCTAATGTGGTTAAAAAATGACATGTTATCGACTAATCAAACCTTACTATTGAGTGAGAGCTTATAGACCAAGAACTTGTCTCTAAATTTATTACACATTTTGAACTAATGGTTGTCTAGTAGGTACTTCAAAAACACAAGAGCTTCATTGTTTCACAAACCCCTACGGGGATGTGAAAGAAAGTTGTAGATTTGGCATTTGTCATTAACCAATATTGATACATTGTTGACTAGTCATTACTTAGTTTTAGATTGGTACACTAGTCTATGACTGAAGAGATATGTTTGTCATTACCTGGCAAGGTGGAACATTAGTTACCCTTGATTGAGGTGGGAATGTATTTGTCCTCTATTGCATTGGTAAATTATATTGTGTATGTTATTATTGAATACTACTTGTTACTTGTTAAGGAGGAGTAGGATTCATCACATTCTATCATTGAGGCATGACATTGGCCATTGTTTGACTACCTAATCCCCTAGGTTATACACTTGATAAAGTAGCTAGTTAAGGTTGGGATGTAGAAACTCCTACTCCCTTGTATGATGATCCACTCATGGAGTTAACTATTGGAACATGTTATTGCCTAGTTGTTTTTGTGTTAGTACCACTTTGATTAGGATTGGATGTTATTTGCACATTATCTAATATATTTTGCTCATTATTATACATAGAGGTTGAAGACACATCTTCAATAACAGACATATGCATAAAGTTATCTATTGAAGTGGTTTACATGATTGGGTCAAAAATTATATTCTCTTGTCCATTTGAATCTATCAACACTGTCCTTGAAGGAACTTAGTCAATAAAAGGTTTGCTCATCATGTTCATCTGATTAAAATTACATGCTAGATTCAAGTAGGTTTGATATGCTATTTGTATATGGTTAAAGTGGTCTTCCATGATGTTTTTTCCTTGATCAGATATATTAGGGTCTTGATACATTATTTAGACTAGAGCCATAGGATTGATAGAAGAATCTTGTTGATCATAAATGATATTGTGGGGCACTCTTACTAGGCTTAGTAAATTTTCATGGGGGAAGTCTACTAGAAACTTGGCCCATACCTCTATGAATCTAACCAAAATCTTGTCTTTATTCTCTAAAAAATGTTTCTCAAACAAAAATAGATCATATGTGGAAGTTGTATTAGTAGAATATGACTATTAAAGAACTAGCTCATCCACTATGGGTATTATAGCTAGGTATTGTTTCGTTTGTTCTTGGTCTCGTTCTAAATAAGGTGGTATGTTAACCAAATAGTTATCCAAAGGATCTTGGATTTGTGCCCCTAATTTAGTATTATAAGAGGGATAAGAATCCATCTTATAAGTAATATTATCTACTTAGCGGTCTCACACCATTCCTTCCTACATAACTACATTACTAATCCATGAATTGTATATGAGTCCACTACAAGTGTAGGAATACATGTTGGGATCCATAGTCAATGATTTGCGATAAAAGGTCAAAGAGTTATACAAAATCTAAAATAGATGATGTTCCAACTTGGTATAGATTCATCAAAAGGATCAAAAGATTTATGCAAATATTTGTGAGAAAATAAGCTACCATGAAGTATATAACATTTCCCTATTCACACAAATATAAGCAAGTAAATGGATGAAAAATATAAATGCTAAACTCTAAGGTTGAAGTGTTTCAAATTAGTATAATCTATGAATTTAAATGGTGCTAGGTCTTTTGGCCAAACACAACGTCAAAAGCTAGACTCAAACAAGGCATGTGCTAGGACTCTTGGCCAAATGGCATCAAAAGATAGACATTGAAATGGATGAAAATATTAATCTAATGGATTTGAAACACTAATAACCTACACTAGGCATTTGATTCTTGGACATGAAATTAATCAACTAGGTATAAGGTATGAAAAAAAAGAGACACTTTAGAGATATTTATTTTCTCATAAATAATGGTATAAAACTTGGTTCTTTTGACAAATAAGATAGATAAAAGTGAATGGTGTAACTATGCTAGATAAAAGATCACAAAAGTACACTTGAATTGGTCTAAAAATTTAAGAACAAATTTGAACTCTATACAAGAGGTTCTATGCAATAATATTTGAAATGTTTTGGGCATTGTAATTAGACTACACTACCCAAAAGGTGTGACAAAAAAGTTTGTTTCAAAATATCTCTAAGGAAAAGATAGTTTCCCATAATTTTGACAACATAACACTAATTTTCTTGACCCAAAATGTTTTATGGTGCATAGACTCAAAGTGAAAGTATTTATCATAAAATGGCTTAAGTCTATCAAGTGATGATAATGATTAATAGTCTTAAATAGCCTTCAACCCAAATTGGAAATTGAACCTTAGTTCCCTAAAGTTTAGTAAAAATGGTGAACCCACTTACCACATCAACCACATGAAATTATAAAGGTGTAGTTTCAAATTTAGATTATAAGTGAAGGAATTAAACAACTTTGATAAAGGTGTAGACTCAATTAGGTAGCATAACTGTGTTAAAGTGGATGATATGACTCCCAAGCATTTGATGAAATTTTGAACAAGGTAAATTGATGATTTCACATGGGAAACATAATTCCTCTTTTTTAAAATTCAAATGAGGACCATGTGTTTTGGTTTGTATCATTTGTTTACACCATGTTTTGACTTCAAACATTACTTTAATCTAGGACAAAAATCAATATATTAATCACTCTTAGACTCTAAATTGATAAGGTTGATTAGTATTTTTAGAATCTATTTATATACATCATTTAAGAGGATTTTAAGTGTTCATACAAAAATAAATGTGCATTATATAGTAGGGTTTTTATACCCCCCTTTCTCTCAAATGACATTACTATGACATGGACCTTGAGGTACACCTTACACTAATAATACTTCCATGGTAAGTGGGGATTTGTCTAAGATATAAAATGTTTTTAAAAATTCTAGGGGAATCAATTTCCCAATGAATTTCAAACCAAAAAATGCAAAATAAAATCATGGATTTTGGGTTCATATCACTTGGATTGTTGTAAAAAGGTCTAGTCCTTTTTACAACCACTACATCCTACTGTTCACTTAGTGTACTACGATGTCTAAAGTGCCATTACATTATATGTGCAACTCCAATTTGGAGCCAAATGAAGTCAATGCCAGGAGGTGAAACCTTGGGTCAAAGCTTACCTAAAGAATTCATGGGAGGTGATAAAGTCCTCCCTGCAAGCCAATTTTGCATAAAAATAAAGAAAACATGAAATATAGAGACTTTAAGGTTATTTTCAAGGTCACACAAACTTTGACAATTTTTTGGGGAGTGATTTAGATGAATTTATTTATAAGCCTTGGACTATGTTATTTTCAATAGGAATGACACTTTTGATTCCAAGGGTTCACTAAAGGGACAAATGAAAGAGCATACATGCAACATCCCTCTTTTTTACAAACAAAAATATAACTTAAACAAATAATTAAATTAAAAAAACTTGGAAAGGTGAGATTATTTTAAAGCCTAAATGGAAAATGAGGTGGTTTTCATTTCACCCCTTGGTCTTACTTTTAACTTTGAAAACTAATGCTAAAAACTCACTTAAGAACCTAAATGTTACTTTAAGCACCAAAATAATGTTCCTAATTCATTTTTAAGCATGAAAAAGGTGATCTAATCATGTTACTAGCAAATGTCAAGCTTGGTACTACAAAAAAAATGTTAGCATGTCCTTTAGCCTTGAAGCTATTTTGGGTTTAAAATAATGAACTTGAAAAAAAGAGCTCTCGAGTTTGGGTTTTAAGAAAGACACAGTGACCAATGTTGGTTATGTAATCGATGATGGTTAAACTTACTAACTGATGATGGTTATATATCCAACATCAGTTATACCAATAGTGACCAATGAAATCTATCCAACCAATGACGGTTTTACTGATTGACGTTGATTACTGTGTAAACCCATGACAAAGAAAAATGGTAAAATAAAGTTAGAAAATCAAACTGCAAGAGTTTTAATGATCCAAATGAAGATTTTACAATTTTATAATGATCTTATTCATGTGTAGGATGCATCTTGTCCCACCGGTACCATATGTGATCTAAGAATTTGACTCAAGATAGGATGGTTAATATCATGGTAGTTTTAAAATGAAAATAAAATGAAAGAAACACACTAACTAGCATAACATCTCTAGGCCTAGACACTAGGGAGAGGTTAGTTAAAATACATGAATAAAACACAACTAAAATGTAAAATATGCCCTCTTTTACCTTCCTTGGATCCTCCAAAATTCTTGTTATAGTGGCTTGCTCGGCTTGTGCTCATAAAGTCTTCATCAAAGGAGGCTTGGCTATGTCCTCTTCTGTTTGGCACCTTGTGGATTTGGCTTGGCTTGGATTGGAATCAATTTATCATGGTAACCCTAATTGAAATGTATTTTGGATTCATTTGTGTATTATAACATTTCATTATCAAGACTTAAAAATGATGTTCATGGCCTCTTTATTTATAGACTTTTGCAAATACCTAGAATCAACCTGAAACATCCATCTTGAGATTAAGATGTGTGGTTGAGAATTAATTCAATTTTTGGAATTAATTTTATAATTATACTTATCATGACATTGGAATAATGGGAAATTAAGAGGCACAGAGGGATTTGATGAGGCATGGGAGGCATGAATCTTGATATTTGTGGCATTTATGGCCTAGAGATGTCTTCCAAAGAAATGAAGTCACTTAATGATGTAGATATTAAATATTCATTTCTAAAAATAATTATTCAACAAGTTTCCATGGAATTATTGATTAGGCTCTAATTTTTTTTAATTAGCTTTTAAGCATGTTTAAGCACTTTGTGCACAATTTACTCAAATTGATCAGAATGCCTTGTTATTAGTATAAAATTTAACTGGATTAGAATTAGAAGTCAATGTTAGATGCATTGGATCTATATTCCCATTTAGGATGTTACTAATAGAAAACAATAAATTCACGCATCTTGTGCAAGATATTTGATAGGAAATATAAATCTAGATCACCTAGGTACAAAATTGGCATTTTGACTCAAAATGATCTGATCAAAGTTAGCTGGCCCATAAATTGTATTACCCCATTTAGGGATACCTTATCCAAAATCAACACTTCAATATGTTATTTTTACATCATTTAGTATTTTTTAGTGTTTTTAAGACAAATTGTGCATTTTGGGTGAAAATTGGCCAACATCTCACTTGGAGGTTATTGGTGGCTAGATTTAGGTGTCTACACTTCGAATGCTAGACCCAAGAAAAATACACCTCAAAATCTTTCCTAAATCAATGCTCCGATACCACTTGGAAGGAAACTACTTATATTATTCACAATATTAGAAATATATATGGTTGAATTAAGAGAAGAATAAGTAAATGTACAACAAAAATTGGCAAAAAAGTAAAATACTAGAATATTATGACTAGATATGTTTTTGGTAGAGGAGGATGGTTTATGGTCCCATGAGGATGGTTTTGGAAAATTCAGTATGTAGATGTTAGAAGCATAGAGAGAAAAATAAAATTCTTTGGATGCATGTGGTGCATTGGAAGGGGATGCCATGGTCATTACTCTTCATAACCAAAAGATTAGTTTTACCACTTACACCATCTATGTGATCATGAGATCACATTATTTACCTTGGGTGTCTGATGTAGGAGCATCCCAAGGTTTCTAAAATATTATATCACCCAAAAATAGAGTGGTGTAACTATTTTCATAACAAATAGTAAGGATACAATCAAGACAACTCTTAAGAGCACAGTTGATTTTAACTAGAGGAGAATGATGTAGTGAGAAATACATTATTCATGCGACACTTTTAACTAATAGTATTCATGAGTACTATTGATGATTTTTATTCATGTTGATATGGTAGATGATGTAGGAAAGTGATGTGGCATGAAGGATATTCTCACACATGTAGAGTGGGGGTACATATCTATGGTGTCACATGGAGGCACATGGAGGTGGCCTACCTTGTCTAAAGAAAATGATCTTATTTTTTGACCTTGCACATGTGACAATCATTTCACTATTCATAAATAGTGTTTTATATGTGAAGGGTGGAGCCAAATTTCAATGAAAATTATTGTCTCTTAGTCATGATCAAGCCAAGTGGGAATATGGAATATTATTTCTTGGTCCTTACTCTTCTTTATCATATTTCACCCATGTGGGATTTAGACATAGTGTTCTATTGTCTCCCTTCTTTATCCATATTTTATATATGTTTGTATTAAATCTTTGGTTAAGTACGCAAGTTTTGAGAGAATTCTTGGTGAGAATCGTTGAGGAGCCACCTTGGCCTGTTGGCCAAGTTTGTATGTTGATATTTAATCTTGGTAAATATTTTATAATGGTATGCATTGATTTCATGGCCTTGAATTGTAATACTTTGTTGTTTTAATGATAATTTGTGAGAAGATTACATTTTGAAATCTTTAGTTGGTTATATTTTGTGAGAGAGTTATGTATTATTGAATCCATCAAGTGGTAAGAGGCCACATCAAGCATAAGGATTGATAACATGATCCCTTCATATTGTCTAAGATGAAGGGTGGAGGATGGCTCTTAAAAATATCAAAGGAGGGTTAATATTATGCCTCTATCTTTCATGCAATATGAAGGGTGGATGATTCTCCACAAAATATATTTGTGAGAGTCAATATGGGGCCTTCATCTTGTTTCCACGATGAAGGGTTGAGAACCATTCTCAATAAAGCACATATATAACCAATGTGGGCCTTTCACCTTGTTTCCAAGATGAAGGGTTGAGAGTGATATCTAAAATATCTCACAATATTCATTAAGGGTCCTTCATCTTTTCTTCAAGATGAAGAATGGAGAATAATCCTTTATATTAATTTATTTAGAAATTAGTGGGCTCACAAAAGGATATTCCATAGGATCTAAATATTCTTTAAATGAAGATGCCTCTTCGAAATGAGGAATTTATAATTTAAAGGAAATTATAATTCCATTTGCATAGAATTATAGTTACAAGATTGATTAATTAACTTAATCAAAGATCAATTTAATTAATACATTGTAAAGAACTAATTAGAAGAATGATCTAGAGAAAGGTAAATATTTGAATTAATTGATCAATGAAGGTGAATTATTGAATTGATCAGAGTAAAATATTTGATTAGATAAAATGACCAAAATGATAATTGAAAATATTTAATA